>LDPL01000037.1:4319-424555 GCA_001305505.1 Neonectria ditissima | reverse complement strand
TTACCTTAACCTAATAAAGACTAGTAAGCCCTTACTATTATTAGTAGTACTAATTCCCCCTAATATCTTATACTTTAGGAAGAGTCAGAAGACCATAATATAAATAGTTACTAAAGAGCTTATATTAGTATTAACTTAAACCTCTAATACTATTACAGTTAGAAATAAAGATAACTTAACCTTCTAAGAAGAAGATAATATTATAATCTAAGCCTAATAGGTTACTAAGCTAATAGAGAAGGGTCTATAAATATATAATACTATATAGACTAACTTTAAATACCTTAATAAATACTATAAGGACTTTAAAATATAATTAAAGACTATTTAGAACTAGGTTCTAAAGACTATAGATAAACTTCTCTCTTACTACTATTATCCTATAGAAAAACTACTATTAGAATAGATCTAATTAATCTATAATAAATTCTCCCTTATATAAGATAAGTATAAGTAGAAAGCTTACTAAGTATATTATAAGATACTTATAGAACTTAATTATATAAGGATTATAACCTATAAAGCTATAGGTAATTAGCTTACTTACTAGAGGAATATAATTAATAAGATTAAGGATATTAATCTTTAGGAAGTAACTAAGCCTAACTAGTAGCTTATAGACCTAACAATAGCCCTTAGAGTATTACTACTAGAGTTATAGATTAATACCTATAGTATAATATAAATTAGTTAAGTCTAAGTAGGTACCCTAGCTATTAGACTAATTATAGTAAATATTTACTAAGCTATTAGGAGCTAGCTAAAGCTTCTAAGAAGACTAAAAGTTAGCTATAGAGCTTTCTATATACTAGGGATATCTAAGGAAGGTAATAATAAGCCTTTAGTAAATACTTAGAAGTTAAATAGAAAAAAGTAACTATAGAAGAGTATTAGGGACAATCTAGAATTAAGGTACTTAGTATATAACCTCTTCTACCCCCTCTTATAATACTACTATATATTCCCTAAGAAGAAACTATAAAGCTTTTACCTTTTTCTTCTAATAACTAAGAAGGTTAAATAGTAGATTAAAAAGAATAAGGATAATTTAGCTAACTAAATATAAAAGATTAAACTAGAAGAGTTAGTATAACTTAAACTAATAGGCTCCTATAGAATAAATATAGCTCTAGTAGTTAGTAACTACTATCTATTATAAGATAGTATTCTTCTAGATTTAGGAGCTATACTATATATCTTTTAAAATACCTTAAGGATAAAGAACCTTTAAGTAGTCTAACTAGGAGATTTCTTCTAGTTAGATATAGAATAAGTATCTATTAATAGATATAGAAATATAACTATTAACCTAATATCTACTAATAGCTTACTAAGGAAACTTATAATCTATAATATTACCCTATATATATTACTTATAACTAACCTTATATCTTTCTCTAAGCTAAAAAGGTAAAAGTTATAGTAGGATATAAAACTAGGAAGTAACTATCTTAGAAGAGTAGATAGGACTTTTCTTAGGGCTATTAATAAGTAGAAGGGATAATAGGTCCTTAAATAAAGAGAGATAGAACTAGACTTAGTAAATACTTACTAAGCCTCTAATAATAGCTAAGTAGGCCTAATAGTACTAATACCTTAGAAGAAATATAAGTATATATCCTAGACCTATTAATAACCCTTTTAAGGAAATACCCTTATATAGTATTAGTACCTTAGGCATCTAGGACTAGATACTCTCTAATACCTAACTAGTACCTTAAGGGGTATTAGGATAAAGATAGAGGAACCTAAGGGACTATAGAAAATTATAACTATAGACTATAATACCTATAGTATAGTAAAAGCTTACTAAATAATTAGAAAAGCCCTATAAGAGGCTATAGTAAGAGTAAAGCTAAGAGATTAAATTACCTTTAATCTCTACCTAATAACCTAAGGCTATATAGGCTATATATTAGTCTAGATCTTTATAGATTAAGTAATTAGTTATTTATAGGACTATTATACTATAAGCTACTTAATATATACTTTATACTTAGTAATTACTTAGTTCCTTATAATACTTAAGGTATAATACTTAATTAAAGTTAAAGTAATTAAATATAATAATAAAATTACTAAGATATACCCCTAAGTAGTAGAGTTATTATATAATTATAGAATACTTACTAAGCTCTTAGTACTAAATACCTAAGTATAAAATAGAGATACTAAATGAATTATAGCTATTATTATCTAGAAGAGCTATATAATATAAGTAGGAGCTAAGCTGCTTAAATACCTATAGCTAGAGTTAATTAAGATAGTAATCTACCTATATAACTAGATACTCTTAGTATAAAGAGATAAGAAAACTCTATATAAGCTATTCTACTATAACTTTTACCCTAAGGAGACTATAAAGCTTAACCTCTTATATCTCTAAGCCTATAGCTATAAGGTGTTTATACTTATAGTAGATTTATAGCTATAGAGAAATTAACTTTAAAGATAGTCCCTAAGAGCTTAGATTAGCTTCCTAGTTAGCTATATATTAAGTAATTCCTTTAGAGTATAGAATCTACTATAGAAGGAAGTCTTTATTATAAGGGATATTATATTTAATAAGAGCTAAGTGTTTAATAGATACTTAGAGAGCCTTTAGGATAACTTACTATAGGAAGACTTAGAAGTAATATAGAAATAAATCTAAGAGCTATTTATACAATAAGAATAAACTAAGTAGTAGGTATTATAGCTACTAGATAATAAAGCTAATAAAATCTAAGATAATTCTAAAGAGGAATAACCTACTAAGTACTTACTAAATAAACTAGAAATAAGCTTAGTAGAAGATAATATAAATAAGAGATATACTATAACTAAGTTTAAAGTACTCTTAATCCCTCTAGAGTTACTATCTATTATATTCTTTTATACTTTAGCTATTAGTCTTAGTATAAAGAGATATAATAAGGAAAAGGTAGATAATAAGATAGTAAGTAGAGTACTTACTAAGTAATTAGTAAAATAAAGAACCTTATTTAATATAGCCTTCCTATCTAAGAGACTATAATCTCTAAGAAACTATATAAATAACTACTAAGTAGTTAATAGTAGTCTAGCTAGCCCTATTAGACTATTTAATAGAGGAAGTATAAATAATCCTTAACTTAAACTATATATAGGAAAGTAAGAAGCTCTTAAGGATAGGATAAGCTCTACTAATCTAGTAGGAAAATAAGAAGCTCTAAGGAATAGGAAGAGCTTTATATATAAGGAAAAAAGGTAACTTAGTATTAGTACTTACTAGAGACTACTAGAGCTACTTCCTAGCTTATATATAAAGAAATCTAGTTATCTATACTAGAATATAATACTTATAGTAGAAAAGATATACTTATAAAGTTATAGGGAATCCTAATCCTAGATTAAAGTTACTAAGTCTATAGTAAGTAGTTATAAAATACTTAGCTACTACTAGGTATATATTTATAAGCTTAATAAGTATAATAGATTCCTAAAGATTAAAGTATATCTTATAGTATATAGTAACTAGTAAGTAATTAATAGCTAAGAGACCTATATAGTAATCCTTATTAGTATATTATTTAGGACTCTTATAGCTTTAGCTAACTAATTTAACTATAATATACTATAATATAATATAGTTAATATCTTTATATATATAAAGCTTAATAAAGATATATATATAGAGATACCTAAAGGATACTAAAAGCTAGGAATAATCTTAAAGCTATAGAAAGCTCTCTATAGATTATAAAGATTCCTATTACTATAGTAAAAGTATTTTAAGAAAGGCCTACTATAAGTAGACTTTTACTAAGTACCTAATAAAGACTACTACTAGCTTTATAAAGATATTATCTTCTTCTTCTATATAGATAACTATATTTTATATTTTCTACTATAGATAAAGAGTAAAATAATAAGGCTAATAGAAGATCTATAGAAAACCTATTACCTAGAAGGAGGTAAGCTTCTATATTAGTTCCTAGGAATTAAAGTTATCTATAATAAAGAAAACTAGTACCTCTAGCTTTTATAGTTCTTATATATTAATAAGATATACTAAATACTCCCTAAAGGTACCCTAAACCTATAATTAATAACCCTAATAATATAAGAAAAGCTAATATCCTATAAGGAGATTATAAACTCTAGGAGTATTAACTTATATTAATAAAAGGTTAATACTATTATATATACTATTATAATAACTTAACCTAATATTACTTTTACTATAAGCTAGCTTACTAGGTTTAACTAGAACCTAAGGCTTTAATACTAATAAGTAGCTAATTAAGCCCTAATATATCTTATTTAAACCTAAGGTTTCTCCTTTAAATATAGTATAATACCTAGATATAAAGAAGATAACCTATAAATAGTATTAGATATAAGTTTTACTAATAACTTAGTAGACTATTAGAGCTCCTAAGTATTTATTATAAAGCTATTTAGAAGGATTACTTCCTAGAGAGTAAATAAATAGGATACTATTACTATATTAACTACTAAAACTAAGCTCTTTATACTATTATAAGTAGTAAAAGAAACTCTCTTTATAAGCTAACTTATTTCTACTTTATAAGTTAATTTATTTTTACTTACTATATACTAAGTAATTATTATACCTATAAAAGTTACTATTAAATATAATAATAAGTAAACTATCTAACTTATAATAGTTAAACTTATATAACTATATATAAAGTTAAGATATATTAATATATATAACTATTAGCTATATTAGGAAATAATAGAAAAAAGGATTAATATAATATATACTCTATTAATATAACTACTTACTAATAGCTTAATAAAGAGCCTACTAAAGGAAGGTTTTATAAAGTTTATTTAATAGCTTTAGCTTATAGACCCCTTAGAGATATTAGGGTAAAGAAGAAAGAATAAAGATTATAGCTTAATAGTAAAGCCTTTAAGCTAAAGGGGTATATTAGATTAGAATATATAAAGAATAACTCTAAGGGAGATTATATAGAACTAGTAAATATTTACTAAGGGGTAGCTAAAGAGAAAGGTAGTTACCCCTAGCAGAGAGCCTAAGAGCTCTACTTTTAGGACTATATTATAATCCTAATAAATAGTCAAAAGGGATAAGACAGAGAGGACATATACATATAATATACATACATCTAAGCCATCTGAGTAGTACGCAAGCCTTTCAACAAGAAAAGACTCTGCTGTAACAACTGTGTCCCGAGACGCTACTCACTTCAAACCAACAGCGGCTCGAATAGAGTTGATTAGGATGTTGTTGTAGTCGCCGCCAGCTTCGTACGTCGCGAATCCACCCAGTCTTTTGTTGACAACGAATTTGCCCTTCTCGGCAAATGACCGCGCATCGTCGTACGAAACCCAGATGTTGCTTGTCTTGTTATACACGATAGGCCGAGGGGCCGTTAGTCAGGTAAAATAGGGCCAGTCTGGTCTTCACATACCGTCTTGCTGCAGTCGTCGAAAGCGTGGTAGATGCCCGGGGCGGGCTTGCCGCGCGAGTTGAGAAAGCCAGCCTCAGTGATCAAACTCCAGAAGGGATAGGTACCGCCAGGTGGCGATGCGTTGCCGCAGCTATCCACCGGCGGGTCTGAGTCCCAGCTACTTCCTTGGAAGCGATGCGATGAGTTTTGAGGCGGGTATTCGTTGAGCTTGCCGTCGGCGTCAAAGGCTGAGGTGTTGTTGACCGAGAAGCCGTGCGAGTAGGCCGGTACAGCCAGGACAATCTGAGAAGAAGGGATGCCGGCGGCTAGCCACTTGTCAACACCTTCGTCGCCTGCTCCTTGGGTGTTTCGCGAGTCGCAACTCCTGGACAGCGGAGCATTGGGGCCACCAGTGGGAGACCACGCGCCGTGGAGGTCGTAGTTCTGTTGCCAAATTAGCCAAGTCATACTACAAGCAAATCTGGTGGAAGCCTACCATGATCATGATGTAGTCGAGAACGCTTGCAAAATCGGCGAGTTCCGTTGACGCAGCTCCCGAGGCGTCGTTCCAGGGGAACAGGGAGCCAGCAGCGGTGAGAAAGAGTTTCTTTCCAGCTGGCTCCTGGCGCAGTTCCTGGAGGAAAGTGAGGAAGTTGGTAGTGTCGTTCTCATTGATGGTGTTGCAGCCGAGACCCTGCCTGTTTGGGTACTCCCAGCTGTCCGGAGACATTATGATTAGTACAACGCACGCAAGACGCGCAGTGGAGGATGATAATCCGACTTACTCGAAGTCAAGACCATCCAGAGTATATTCCTCGACGAGATCGAGGCAGGTCTTGACAAACGCCGTGCGGTTCTCGGCCGACCCAAAGCTGGTAGAGAACCATCGGCTCCCTGTCCAGCCGCCGATGGAAATGAGCGCTTTCACACCCTACAGAGAACAGTCAGCGTATAATCGAGGGAAATGGGAGAGAACACCACATTTTTCTTAGCTGCAGATACGAAGAGGGGAATCTGGTCAGGCTCAGAAAGCGACAAGTCCAGGCTTCCATCCAGGGAAGTTTCTCTGTGGCCAGGTAAGTAGCTGATTCCACCATGTTTTTGTCAGTGGAAACATACGCGAACGCATATTTGACGTCGGTAAATTTGTTCCAAGGAATGGCCGACACGGGGAAACCCCGACTGGCATGGAACCCGGCGAAATACGTCGATGCCACGAGATTTGAGCGGTTGCTCACAGCAGCGCCGTTGACTCCACTCAAGCCCAAGAGGGCTACGGCCGAGGCCAAAAACGAAGTAATGAGCGTCATGAATCAAATGTAGTAGGGAACACTTAAGGAGTGAAGTGCTTGGAGTAGGGTTGGATGGCAAGACCAACTTCGCAAAGGTGCCGGGAACTGAGCGACTACTTAGACTCTGTCTCTTGCCATTGCAACTGGATCCTTCGAAAGATCAACAGACCACAGAAGTCTTGGCCTACTGTTTAGACTTTTGGTGGAGCAGTCTCCCTTGTCAGGGCATTGACAAGCTAGGCGCAGGGGAGTGCTTCAAACCTGCTCGCTAGAACGAAGACAACCATGTCAAACAGGCAGATCCTGGTAAACCTTCGTTCTTGACAACGCTGATCGTAATTAGCCGCTCTCGGCAGGGGTAAGTTAAGTTTGCTAGACGAAGCACGGAGTCCCAAAGTCCGGTCTCGTTTCGAATGTCGAATGTTTCTTTTTAACAAGGTTTCTTGGCACTCGCTAAACAGATGGCGGACCACGTAAAAATAGAGGCGCAGTGTTTTGCAATGATTGAAGTCAGGCCGATCCGTCTTTACGTTGAACTTTACTTTGCAACTAGCTTTGTGCTATAATCGCCCGGTTATATCGCGAGAGGCCGGCGTATCCGATCTTAACATTAGAGAATTTGTTGATCGATTTCGTTTCAGGCCTGCTTTATTACCTGCACGAGGGTTATCCAGACTGCAAAACACCATTCGCCATCTCTCTGTCCAAGCCATGGCGCTTCAATATATCAATCTCATTGGTGGCTCCCAGTCTGTCATACAATTCCACCAGCTCAATGTACTCAACTGACCTAGTATTCAGGCTATGGGACCCAGCTCTCTGGATAGCTTCGGATGACACTGTCCGTGGAGGCCGCAGCTTCTCCAACCTTACTATCGCGTCTGACACGGCAACTTTCAGCGGATTCCTCGACAAAGACAGCCTGGGTGGAGCAGGTTTTGCATCACAGCGTACCAAAGGCTCACTGGATTGGGACCTCGCGGAATGGGATGGTCTCTTGCTCTCAGTAGCGCTATCGGACGGCAAACTGTACACCCTGACGGTGAAGGATGTGCTTCCAGAGAACGATACTGACAGCAGTCTTCTCTACGAAAGAAACTTTACTCTACCAGCTGGTGCTGGGGAGGGGATTAAACTATCTTGGAGTGGGTTCGTGCCGACCTTGCGGGGCAGAACGCAACCCGATGCCAAGCCACTGGATACGTCGAGTATCAAGCGGTTGAGCATCATGATGCGCAGGTCAGTTACTACTGTAGCTCAAGGAAAGATTCTTTTTGGAAAGCTAACGAATACACAGCTACTTTGGCGAACAGGAAGGTTTGTTCGATTTGACTCTCAATTCCATCGGCGCATTTAGATCGCCTGGAACAGGTTACGCCTAGAACGAATCTCTATTACTCCTCCTCTGACCGTTTATTTTCAATGGAAATTGCACATCCTGGGCAACCTACAACTCTCTCTTGGCTCTCGCAGCTTACTTAACACCTTCCGTAGCAAAACCAGATCCTGCTAGGCTATGTTGATTCCAGGACGTAGGGATTTGAGATAGGCGCCTATACATTCCGTCGGAGGCACTTCTCGCTGTTAAAATGTTGGAGGGTATGCTCACGGACGTTACTGGAGTAGCTGGTCCGAGGGTGCACCGGGCTGAAGACTGTACCGTTATTCGGCAGTTTCTATGTCACAGAGTCTCAATTGCTACCCAAGGATGACCGAACTATCCGCAAGTCTAATGGGCCTACAGGTTATCAGGTAAGAGATAACTATGAGCCTACCAGACTTGCGATCAAGTTATAGACTTTCGAAGTGTAAGCATCGTTTGCATGTTCAGGTGCAGTCTGCCGAGGTGTTAAGAATTTCACTCTCGGTGATGTCAGGTGGAAAATAGTAGTTGCTTTGGAGACAGCAACGAAAAGCTGAGAATGGATTTAAGTTCGCTCGCTCTCGAGAGAATATACAGAAGCGGTCAAGTAAGCCATGGAACAAACTGCAGACCTAAATGTATCCGATCGATTTCTCTTTAATCAATCCTCAGTGATAATCGGTCGTCTCGGTCTGGACTTCAGAATCTCTTTTCCTTCATCATAGTCATCAACCCTCCCATCTTGGTCCCATAATGCCGCGAGAACTTGCCTCTCCCCCTTCCAAGCAGTCCGAGAATGCATAACAGCAAAGTTCTAGTCATCTCGATATTAGTTTCATGAGACTTCGGGAGGAATGGTCATTTAGGATAAAAGCTCACGTCAAGTAAAACCAAATCTCCCTGTTCCCATTTCACCAAGACTTGTGAAGACTCTGCGATGCTCAGAGCGAGGTCTAGATTTTTCTTTTCGATTTCTTCTCCGTCGCCGTATTGTGGAGGCGGATGGTATGAGCCGTCGTCTCCTTTGAAAGGAGGCTCTGTCGCTCCGTGATGTGTGCTGCGACCCCACGCGCTGGTGACATTCCCAAACCACGTTGCAAGGCCTGTTTCTTTATGGATCCTGATCACTATTGACTCGTGAGCTAGGTATCGATATACCTGAGCAGGTGCAGAACTCACGTGGGGTAGTATGAGTAACTGTCAAGCTTCCATCCTCGTTCCACTCAAACACATTGCTGTGTCGCCTCACTTCGTCTTCAATCTTTAGGCGTGCTGTTGTATCGTCATCTGTTGGCAACACGTGCTGTCCGTATGCCCCAAAGACGCTCGTCCCTGTAGTTGACACCACGTTTTCCTTGCCATAACGGTAGACATATCGAATGCCTTTTTTCAACAGTTTATCGTAGAACTCTGGAGCTTGTCGCTTTACCTCAGATGCGAGTTGGATGCTCGAATTAATCGGTGTCTCACCACCTGCAGCACGTTCCAGTAAGCAGACCCACGTCGAGATTTAAATCCACTCACCTGACTGTGCTGGAACAAGAGCTGAAAAGGTCAGCCAAGCCGGGTTAATTGTCGACCAGCCGTACTCATTATGAGGCCAAATAGGCAACTCGGGGGGCCTAGAGATATTAGCAGGTGGGCTGCGCTCTTGAGATAAATAAACTCACCCTTCGTTGGCTGTCTTGATGTTTTTGGCCAACACCGTCCGCATCGGAGGTCGTCCGACTTCCTCGTGGGCCTTGAATCCAAAAGCGTGAGCGATTTCGCTATAGTCTTGCGGGTTCCGAATGGGGAGCCCTCGGATCAAGGCAGCCCCTCCATGCTGCTTAACGAGCTCGAAGAGTTTCCCAGAGCTTGAAAGCTCCCTAACAGCGTTCACAAAATCATCGAGAGGCGCTTCGGGGGATGCTACAGCCTTCAAAGCCAGTGGGAATTGTGCACTCCATCCAAACCCAAGATGCGCCGTGTCTTGTTGGCCTGCGAATGCGAATTTGTCAAAAGTAACGGGGGAGGTCATCGTATCGATATGAAAGAGTGCTGTTTTGACCATGAGCTGTGACAGAATCCCCGCAAACATTGACATCTTAATGGTTGTCAATTGGCATTGCCGGTGGGAGAAGACGTTATGTGGGTATTGAATGGCGTGCCTTGCCAAGACACCCTTACAGGTAAGGTAAATGCAAGGTATCAGCCTCGATAAAAGATGTGATGTTACGTTGGTAAGCAAAGCGTGTCTCACAGTGGATTCAAGCTAAGCGAATAACATTGTGATGCCCATATTTCGTCAGGGTTCGAACGGGACGAAGGAATACAAGTCGATTGCGTGATTCTACACGATCTAGGGAAGTTTGGGGCATGGCGTGATTGACAACTAGTGAAAGGAGCAGGAATCTCCTATCTGATCAGCATTTATGATTTTGGTAAACTACTTCATCCCGCATCCTCGAACAGATTTGCAACCATCTGTAGACGCCAGCGCATGACATCGCCATGGCCGAATCTGACCACGAATCGAAAAGGGCGAAGCCGTCTCCGCTGGGGGTTGACGACAGCTCCGAAAGCGTTCAGACACCAAAATATAATTGGTTTCGAGGCGTCTTCTTTCAAGTAACTATCGTAGGGATTGCGGCATTTGCTGCGCCCGGACTATGGAATGCCATGAACTCTGTGGGTGCCGGAGGCCAGCAAACCCCATTCCTCGTCATGTAGGATTCTCTTCAAAGGACCGAAAATTACCCAGTATGCTGACTCAAAAACAGGGCCGGCAATGCACTGCTGTTTTCTCTCATGACAGTCACCTGTCTCACGGGGAGTTTGGTTGCCAATCGCTTCGGCCTCCGGAACACCTTAATCTTCGGGACAACAGGATACGTGCTATACTCAGCTGCACTGTATACCAACAACAGATATGGTGTTGAGTGGTTCATCTACGTCGGGTCTGCGGCGTGCGGAATTACTGCTGGTCTGTTCTGGTCAGCCGAGGGCGCTATTATGCTCAGCTACCCTGAGGCGGATAAAAGAGGAAAGTATCTTGCATACTGGCTTTGCTTCCGAAACAGCGGTGGCATCCTGGGCGGCATCATCAACTTGGCGTTCAATGCCAAGGGAAAGACCACCGGAAAGCTGGATTGGCGAACGTACATCGTCTTTGTGGTTCTTCGTGAGTACCAGTCGACGTGTAACTGACCACCAGCTAACCTTCCACAGAATGCTTGGGGCCTGCATTTTCCTTTCTAATTTCACCGCCAGAAAAGGTTCAACGACGGAACGGAACTCAGGTGCATAAACCGGAGCGCATTACGGATCTAGCAGAGCTCAAGGCCATGGGACGGCTGGCTATTCGGAAAGAGCTTCTTCTTCTGTATGATGATAACTGCCCGAAGAAAGTGACTCGGTACCTGATGCTGATACTCTTAGAACCCCATACTTCCTCTACATCAACTGGTGCCTTCCGTATATCGGATCGTATGTGTCTCTGTACTTTTCCGTTCGCGCCCGGGCTCTTGCCTCTCTTGTCTCCGCCCTAGCCCAGATTGTTGCTTCCCTGCTTTTGGGCACTTTCTTGGACTGGACACGTCTATCAATCAATACCAGGGCGATAGGTTCGTTTGGAGTTATCATGTCGCTGATTGGCGGCTGTTGGATCTGGGGGACCATCGTCCAGCGGGAGTACAACTCGAATCCACCTGGGCTGGACTGGGTTGACGATGGCTTTGGGCGTGGCTGGGCCCTCTACATCCTCTGGCAGGTGAATTGGGCTCTGACTTACAATCAAGCCTACTGGCTCATCGCACACTTTGCAAGGGAGCCGGCAGATTTCCCCAGGTTAACCAGCTACATCAGAGCCCTTGAGAGTGCCGGGCAGTGCATCTCGTCTGGCATTAGCTCAACATCGACACCTGTACGTGTTTGTAAATGCAGTCACCACCATGTATTGGTTCTTTTCTAACCGAGCTACAGCTTATCACGGCAATGGGAATCAACTTTGGACTGTGGGGTGCGGCCATCATTCCAGCTTTCCTCGTTGTTCGTAAGATTGGCATTGACCATATCGGCATTAAAACGGAAGAGAACGGCACCGAAGAAGATGACGCGGTCAAGAAACGGGAGAGCATTTGAATCTAGTATTGATACCCACCCTAGTTTAAGTGCCGAAGGGAAGTTCCTGGTAGGCGGGAGACTTCTGTGTGGCTATTTACTCTATTAAGATCGTGTTGCCGCGACTGCACGGCCAACCCCCGCTTTCAAACAATCACCGCAAGGACTCGTTTTCAATTTTGTGAACCCTCAAAAAAACAGACAGATCGGCCCCTGGGTTCAAATTAGTCTACTGGATGTATTATATCGACTAGAAATTCTTTTCCTTCTAGACCACTGCTTGATGGATTCATCCCTCTGTCGACAAACAGTATGGGCGTATCGACCCGGATCTAAAGAACCCTAATTCTTCCTCCGGCTTTTCTCTCTTTCTTGACCGTGTTCTGCAGCATTCTCGATACCTTTGACGACATCGTCTACCCGCGACAAGAAAGGGGAATGTGAGGACTTTGAATGGAATGTTGGTGCGTTTGGACCCAGAAGCTCGGCCATTTGACGCTGTACAGACAGTGGCAGAGCTTTGTCCTCGTCGCAGAAGAAGTACATACACTCAATGTCGACCCAAGGCTCGTAGGTGACAACATCGGTGAAGACGGCTGCTGACTGATGTTTCAGCGCACTTATTTCCTTCTTCTGTGCTTCTGGACTCATGTCGTGATAGAAGACGACCTCGGGCGTATCTGCATACACATAGTTTCCCTGTGTCGTTGTAGGTTAGCTTTGCTTAATTGCTAGGAGAACTGTGACAGCCTAGCAGTGACGTACCTGGACATTCATCCATGGCAAAAGCTGTCCTCCCAGCATGTCCTTGATACTCTTCCCAAGAGGAGTCACAAATGCGGCCAGGTAGACAAACATAGTTATTCCACCAGGCAGTCCCTCTTTTAGTCGTTGCTGGTAGCCCAAGCTCTGGACTGCGTTGGCGCCGACAAGTCCACCATATGAATGTACAACGAGTACGATCTTCTTTCCCGCGTCACATGTCCGCTCAAGAGCCGCGCGAAGGGCTGCAGAGTCGTCATTGAGGCCTTTGGTGGGCGGCTCAGCACCGACTGATGGATATCCGACGGCCTCTGTGGACCAGCCTCTGGCATGGAGCGCGTCCCGTACAGGATCAAAACAGGCAGGGGTGTGCCAGGCGCCGGGGGCGAATACGATGATTGGTTCGGAGTGTGCCATGGCTAGATAGTAGACAAGTAAATGAGTATTGAAGGTGTAAATACGAAATCAGGGCGGTTCGTGCAGTACTACTTATACACAGTGATCAACTCCTTTGCTTGTCCATATTTGACATGACAAGAGGGTTTCCTAGATGCCTGGAGATTCACCTTGAAACGTCGGGTGCCGGGTGGTCACGAGGGACAGGATAGAAGAACTAACAAGTAGTGAGGGACTAACACATTCTGAGCTCTCACTTGAACTCTTGCACGGATCAAATAGACCAGAGAATGGGGTAAACCACAAGCTATGAGCCTACCCGGCAGCCGAACAGCGCTATGACCTCCTGTAGAAGTTAATTCTCAACTCCAGCCTCTCTTTTTCGAGTCTAGTTGGAATTCGAGTTGATCTGGGATGCGGGGTTCGACTAATTGCCGGTAGACACCTCGGTGTCTCCGCGGAGAATGGTTCTGACGCGTTCTTCACCCAGCAATTTAGTCGAAGCCGTCAACAGCTAGTGAGGTTAGTGGTATCTTCCGAGCATTCCCATTTGCAAGCAAGTCCCACCCCACCGCCGGCTAGATGGGTCTACGACGTAGCTTGATCGAATCTCGCCTCTGATACGTGCCCATAAGTTCAAAGCCCCAGACTAGTCATTAGAGAACTTGCGGGGGCGGGGTAAGTAGCACGTCGGTAATGGGCTGCGGACCGATCTCTTCCAGTCGGGAATGGGGTTCAGCTAACCCGGCATCCGAAGCTGCACATGAATTACAGTGAATCGAAGACAGTATCAGCCAAGACTTGAGAAAGGGCCTCTCCAGCTGCGAGGGATACTGCAGGAGGAGAGACGTCAGCCTTGATGGAGTTTGTTGGCGGTGCAGCAACCGCGAAACGCTTCAACTGTGCTCAAAGTTATTAAACGAGGCAACAACTACTTTTGCATGTAATGATTATTTGCAGTAGCTAAAAAACGACATCACAACGTTCCTACCTCTAGCCCCACTTATTTCTCGAGCAATCCGAACCCCAAGTCACAAGCTAATCATCCCCTTCGTCAAATTCCTCGGACCCAACTTTCTCTTCATTGTCATCCGTTTCCTCTTCAGAATCCTGTGAGTCGTAGTCACTCTTATATTCGTCGGGCAGTTCGAATTTCAGACCAATTTTCTGAGCCATATACCTTGAAGCTGCACTCACTGCCCCTGAATCGTGCATTAAATCAAAAGCCACGCCTGCCTTCCGTAGGATGAGGTCATCACCAGGGCCATCGATGCCATCTGCCAACGTCAACAGATGGCCAACCATGAAGGGCAGCTGCCACTCATGACGCATATACCCTGGCCCGAAGGTTTCTCGCAGAGAATCGTCACACCCCTTGGTGATGGCCTTTAAGATCTGCCAGTTCAGTTGGTGCATCATCGGGTAGGGGAAGGCGAATTCCTCGACTTCAGCCTGCATTGCCACAATGAGCGACGACAGCAATTCCGCCGCTGTAAAATGTCGACTGTCGGCACCTTCTCGTCTCAGATGCTTGAGCTTGGCTTGGGATATCCCTCCTCTTCGCTCCGGCACTTGGCTGCGTGAAAGAATATGTTCTATACTCTCCGGAGTCCACTCGATTGAGCCCGAATTCATCCAGTACCTGTCCAGAAAGCTGCGAGAAACGGGGGCACCGGGTTTGAGGAACCGCGCTCCTGCTCGAGAGAAGTCGCTGAGGTTCACTTTGGTCCCTGACGTCCGGCGTCTGCGGTTGGTGAAGAACGATGCAGAAACTCCAATCTGCAGCAGAAATCGCTTGAGATAGTCGGCAGTGTCGGTGGGTCTTTTTCCAACGAAGAATTCGTCCTCTCCGTGTATGAACATGAGAAAATCCATGTCATACCACAAGCAATGGGTCAAACCCTCTTCGCGGGCGGCGTTGTAAAGGTGCGCAGGTAGGGTTATGGACCCCCATGCATTGGTAATATGGATCCCAATCTCGTACATGTCAGCTCGGAAATGATAGAGGGCCAAGCCAGCGATAACTGGAGAGCGCCTCAATAGCCGATGCTTCTTGATGGATTCCATCATTCCTGATCTCTCGCGGCCTACAACCAGCGCCTTGGCTTTATGCAAAGGGTCGTCTATGAACCATTTAAGGACCTCTTGGCTGCCTCTGAGTGATTTTGCGTCAGAGGACGACCAGTGCGGACTCGTCAAATTCTCGTGAAATTTATCATGCAATTGAAGAAGTTCGGCAGTGGCCGACAATTGCTTCAACAGGGAAGTGGCAGCGGTTTCAGCGTATCCCCCAATTATGTGATGTATGTCGAGGGTGATTTGCGCGGCAAATATGAGAAAGAATGGAACCTTTTGGGTCTCATGAAATTCCTTTACTCCGCGAATGAACTCATCCACAATGGGAAAATCGGGAACATGACGAACAATTGTCAATGCTTCCATGAAAAGCTCCGTAAGGAGGATAGTATCGTCCGCAAACTTCTCCTTCCCTGTCTTGGCCTCCCAGTTCCTAGTCGGATCATAAACCCCAAGCGAGTCGTCTTCCAGAACCAGGACAGAGTTTCGAACCGGAAGAAGAGCAAGATTGTTGATCAGGGTGCCGGTGTAGTAGTAACATGTTGAGGCGACGTCATAGAAATTGTGTTTTTCGTCTTCTTCCGTCCATGGCGCGAGATCCTCGCCAGAGTTCGCTCGTTGGAGAATAACCCGCACGAAGTACTGTTCGCAGACGGCAAAAGCGCCGCCGTGATATTTGAAAATGGGCAGCATGTCTTCTATGAGGCTTCTCGCGAAGTCGATTTCGGTATTTGCCGCTACGGCCACAGAGGCCGGATCGAGGGACCCATCGAAATCTTCGGTAACAAATTCTGACCAGACGTTGGAAATCTGATCTCGGATTATTCTCAGATCCTGCAACAGCATCCAGAAAGCGGCGAGGGCATCCGCAAGCGAATGCTGTGGTTCAGCTTCGTAGATGATGTTGTCTCGGCCAGTCGTCTCGGGTCTCTTGATTTCGGGTGCATTGAGGAAGGCTTCGGACGGTTCGTAAACGCTGAGGCCACTGAACCTGTTCAAGACCTCAATGGGGTCTGGAGACGAGGCAGAAGCCGTCGTAGACACGAGGGGCTTGAGCAGCTCGTGGACTTTCACAAGGACGCCGACAAAGTAGGAATGCTTGATGTTGGACCGAGCGTCTGGCGCGACTCCATGGTCATTCAGCTTCTCGCTGAAGCTGGACCTGACGGCGATAACTCGAGTGATGGCCTGGTAGAAAGAGTCTGGAGTCGGAATAACCGGGTTCTGGAGGCAGAAATGCATTCAGCCAAGGGAACAAAATCCTTTATAGCAATGATATGCGTGGCGACTGGTTCAGACACAGACTTGGCCGGCACCTTGCCCTTCTTCTTGCCTCCTGTTCTCGCTTTTCCTTTCGGTCGACCGCTCGTTTTGGGTTGTTGGAGGGGAGGTGGATCGGAAAGCAGGTCCGCAGGATACCCGCATGCCTTGGCTGTCGAAGCGAGCCATGATGCAACAAAGTTGGTGTCCTTTTTGTATTCTCGATAAATACTGACGAGGGGCTTCGGCAACATCTTGACAAACCAAGTTTGAATTGGCTGCTGAAAGGTCGCACTCGAGGACGGCGTGTGTCCTGGACAAGTTTATTGAGAAGAAAAAGGGGCTGGTTTGTTTAGCGGTATATCTACTTTTTCGTGACTAAGCCAGGATAAAGAAGCAAGTGACGAACTGGACTTGGAAAGCCAATGAACAAGCCCAAAGGTGTTAGGCCTAGGAGCTATAGATCCTTGCCCAAATTTATTCCAAGGGCCAGCATAGCATGGTTAAAGCAGTATCATTCAACGTCAGAGGATAGAGCCAGAAATCCGAGAACTTGATCTTGTGGTGTCATTGAAAATGCTCCGGGTGATTGGATTTGTGCATTCGAGGGACACGGTTTTTTGGACACTGAGGTAGAGCGCCTAACCTAGGATCAGGATTGGCTGAGATAGGCCAGACAAAAAAGCAATGATGATTCCCGTTATCATCCTCCTTCTCAAACACTAAATGACAAAGTAACCCAGTCCATTTGAGCCATCACCCATTTCTTAATTTACCCAGTTAACATTAATGTCAACCTCGTCTCCTCCCACGCTCGCCTTTCCGCTCCTGACAAGCTCCTCTCCCATCGCTTTCTGAAGCCTCTCGGCGAACTTCGCCTCACCTGGCACATCGTATCCCATATCACGGCCGCAGTTGATCATGCACATAAAGCCTTTTTTAGCTTCCTTGGCCACTCTCAAGTCCGCGTCGTGGCTGAGCTGCTGGAAGCGCCGTCTCCAGAGCAACCATCGCGTCAGGCTGAAGCCAGGGCAGTCAATGTCTTCCCCTTGGAAGAGCGGTCCAGGCTCATGCAGTGTGGTATTGGCTTGGTCCTGGTAGGACTTGTTGAGGATAGAAAAGGTGAAAAGTTTATGGCGAGAGTGGTCCATCCAGATGACAGCGGCGGGCAGCAGATTGGTGGTTTTGTAGTGGTCATCTGTCTCGAGAGCTTCGCGCAGCAACCACAGCGCTGTCACGCCGATAGACTCTCTGTAGACGCCTAGTGCGAGAGCCTTGGCCGAGAAAGTAGCTAGGTTCGTCTGCTGTCTGGCAATACCCGTCTGGACGGTCTCTTGCCACGACGCTTGCAAGCTACTAGCGAAGCCGTAGGACTCCCAGGTCATTTCAGAGGATTTTCCGGGGTGGAGGCTTCTGCAAAGCGAGTCAAACTCCTTTGTCCAGATCAGCAGACCGAGGAGTCTGTCTTGGAACGCGGTGTCATTGCCGCAATGCGTGGCACGTCTGATGAGCATCTGCCAGAGAAGGTCCAGCCTTGGTTGCATTGTCTTGAACTCAGCTGCAGGTCGACTCGAGGCTTCCTTGATGAACAAGATGCAGAAGCCTTGAATCGAGGTCAAATGGTCCAGGGTGTCCTCCTCTGACTTGCCCGGGGCTTCCTCGACGTCGACATCAATCGACTCTCGGATCTGCTGCAGGAAGCTGGCCTCTTGCTCGGCTTGGGAGATTTCATTGGAGGTTGACATGTTGGACGTGGTATGTCCTTACGGATGAGAAAGATTGAGAATATATAGGGTTGAAGCTGAAGTTAGAATCGTGGTTCAGCAGACAGGTTGGAGGTTTAAATAGTGCAGCGCTGTTAGCTGGATTAATAAGGCATTTTAGGCAGCCATTCTAGGCAACAGCAAAATACGAGATGTAGCATATCGTGCACTCTGGGCTATGAATTGACCATTGGGTATGTTCTTTGCGGTGGTGGATGGCTATTCTGTCTTGGAGCTTCTTCGAAGTAAACAAAAAGCTGCTGTGGCATCCGCGTTGTGTTGACGCTTGTTCGTCTAGGCTGCCTGGATTTCAGCCAATAAGCGTCGAGTACCATGAGTAAGCCACGCTTGTCAGCCGTGTCAACCAATGAAATTCTGGGAACACTATCTTGACCTTTCAAGACGGATCTTACCAGTAAACTCCTTCTTATTTTCTTTATTTCATGGGAGGGTGGCAGAAGGCTTGTTTTCTCAAATGATTTCTATTTTCCATTAAATTTGTATTTCACTTACATAGGCCTCACAGGATGGCTAGTTGAGTAAGACGGCGGCATAAGAGACCGGAGGGTGTGTTTCGTCTCCCGACCGGCCGGACCTCCGAGCTCCACCAGCCCTGACAGTGAGCTCCGACCTCCACAATGTCAATCGACGTGTTCCAGTGTGACGGACTTCGTGATGTGAAACAAGACTTGTGTGCACCGTGATGCAACCCTGATTTGTTTGTGCCGAGGCTCGTTCAAGAACAAGAACATGGAGAGGCCATGTCCTAGGTACAGCAGAAGTCGTACTGAACCCTCGCTCACCTCGTCGCAAAGAGCTGTACGCAAGTCGTAGACACAAAACCGGCGGACAGTACATGAAGACCACCAACTTGTAAGCAGCTCTTGGCGGTAAGCAGCTCTTGGCGAATGAAGCTAAGATCGTTGAGCCGAGGCAACATGCAACCCCACTCTTGGCGCGCCCCGAGTATTCGCAACGATCTCCGAATGAGGGTCCGGACTAGGCCAGATATTTCCTATCTCGGCACCCCTTGCGAAAGACCCAGGACTAGGTCGTTACAGTTGATCATCGCAGCTTCAGTCCGGAAGACAGCGCCAATGGGAGGCACGTTGTTAGCTGGCCATGATCAATTACAGGTGTCATCGGCGGGGTCAGTTTGGGGAAAATAATGAGATGTTTGTTTTAGCATGGAGGAAAAAGTTGCGATGGTGTCTTCGTAGGTAAAGGGGTGAAGGAAGCACTTGTATAAATATGTAGATGATTCGCGCTGAATATCAATCTCGAGACACATCGCCAACAGCTCCCCTTCACTTCTCAATCACCGCACAGCTCGACAGCCGACCTCTTATACCCTCCTTCCAACTGCAATCGCAATTGTCCGCAATGAAGTTCTTCGGTATCCTCACCCTCGCGGCGACTCTCGTAGCCAGCGCTCCCGTCGATGTCGTTGATAGAGACGTGGCTGTGGCTGGTCGAGGTGAAGTCGAAGCCCGTCAATCTTCCACTCGGAATGATCTCGAGAGCGGCAGTTTGTCTGCCTGCCCCAAGGCCATTTTGATCTTTGCTCGCGCTTCTACTGAGCCGGGGAACATGGTGGGTTACCTCCAACGTGATCCAGGTCCTGTCCTGTTAATAGTATACTAGGGTATAAGCGCTGGTCCTGCTCTTGCAAGTGCTCTTGAAAGGGAGTACGGAAGCGGCGGCATCTGGATCCAAGGCGTCGGCGGTCCGTATACCGCAGAGCTCGCTCCCAACTTCCTCCCGGCTGGTACAGACCGGGCGTCTATCGACGAGGCGAAGCGGCTGTTTACTCTTGCCAACACCAAATGCCCCAACACCCCAGTCGTCACAGGCGGGTATAGGTACGTCCAAACTATTCATGAAAATGCATGCATCTCACAAAATTCTCTAGCCAAGGCACGGCAGTTGTTAGCAACTCCCTCTCCGAGGTCAGCGCCGCTATCAAGGAGCAAGTCAAGGGAGCAGTTCTTTTCGGATACACCAAGAACCTGCAGAACTTGGGCCGCATTCCGAATTATCCTCAAGACCGGACCAAGGTTTACTGCGATGTGGCCGACGCTGTGTGCTCCGGATCGCTGTTCATCTTGCCCGCCCACTTCTTGTACACTGATGACGCTGCGATTTCTGCTCCTCGGTTCCTTATCAGCCAGATTTCGAGCGCTTGAGGAAGTTTGGTAGGTCAAGGGTGATGCATCAGATGGCGATGCAGCGGATAGCAACAAGTTTTATTTGTTACTGGTCAACGTCAATCTTAGGGAACTTTCATTTCATTGTTTCATACTGTACGATCGCCTCAATCCGAACCATGGCGGAGAGGCCATCGCTGAATGGGCAGCTCTAGTCCCACGTATAGCTATTGGAAATACAAGCCGGTCTTGAACTGTTTTTTCTGCCTTAGTGAGCTGGGATTTCCATTACCATCATCCAGAACACTAGTCGCTTAGTAGTGCCTAAGAGCAGATATCAGGTTAGTTCATTTCAGTGGGAGATATGTTGGGAAACGTGGCGAGTAAGCCAACCCTACTTGTTCCATACTTACTTTTCCTGCAACTAAATTGCTGTTAGGGATAAGCTCTCTGACAGCTGGACACAGGAGGCTAAATGGGTGCATTTAGGGAGAGGATAAGGTTTGAGACTTCAAGTCCGCGATCTCTTGTTCATGGGCAGAAACAGATGAGATGAGGTATACGCTCGCAACGACTTTTCAGGAGGCACTGGCGGATATCATGGCGCTCTCAAAGGGAAAATGACAGATAATCACGTTGAAGTTGATTGAAAGTATGAGATATGGGGGTATCGGGTATGCTGGTATCCAGATGGACGACATGAGAGGAATGGAGAAAGTCATGAAGGACCTACGTACACACAACGTAATTACATCACACTTTTGCAAGGGAGAAGATGTGAAGAAGAAAGCTCAACTCAAGATATCTCTCGACCTTTATCTCACAATCAAAGCCGATGGTTTCGGGAATCTAGAGTGTGTACATCCACCCTTCCATGCCCTCGTTAAGACCATTACCAGCCTTGACGGCCTTGTTCTTCCTCCACAGATGTAGGTCAGTCAAGATGATCAAGAGAATGCTAATCATTGAGATGGCAAATGTTGTCCAAATTCCAGTCTATCCACTCTGTTAGCAAGATTATCTCCAAGATATTAGAAGACGTAACGTGTAGTGAGGGCTTTCTGTAGACTTGTAGGCAGTGCCTGCGATTATGCCACCGATGCCACTTCCAATGAGACAGGTTGCCGAAGCCACAGCCCGTTTCGAATGCGAGGTGATGTTGTTTGCTTGGAAAGTCAGGACCCCAGGCACACAGAACTGAAGAAAGCCGATGCCTATGTAAGTGTTAGTAGAGGAAACATTTGTAAGCACATGGGATTGCTGTACCTAGGAACGCGCCGAAGTATCGCGCTCCGTTCGCTTTGCCGTAAGCCGTGATCAGCATACCAACAGCCGTCAATGCTTGATGGACTGCAATAATCGGCCCTCGCAGCTTGTATCGATCTCCAAGCCAGCCAGAAACATAAGTCATAATAGCGGCAAGAATATAAGGCGGCGCACTGAGGAGCTGCGCCTGAGTGCTCGAGTACCCCATGCCATCGCGGAGAATGACGGGCAAGAAGTACGAGTATGCATATCCAGGTAGAGTCGATGCCATCATGTTGAAGGCCCAGCAGTACAGACGCCAATCTTTGAGGTGGTGGAATATCCTGCCCATGTTGATCTCGTCTTCTTCGGCGTCGCCGCGGTCGTGGTTGATTCGGTTGATGATGAATTCTTTTTCGGCAGGCGAGAGGAACTTGTTCGCTTGCGTGGGGAAGTCGATGATGATGAAGCGGCCGATGAGGCAGATGACGGCGGTGATGGCTCCTTCAATGATGAAGATCCCTGAATGGATTAGCTGGCAGGAAAGAAAGAGAAGGGTAAAGCTTACATCTCCAGCCGTTGAGTCCCTGCTTTCCGCGAAGCAGTGACAAGGCGTACGCGAAGATGGCTGCAAAAGCGCTCGTCACAACGGAGAGGATCCAGAAGCCGGAAAGCCGTTTTCCTACTTCGAAGCGTGTGTACCAACAGGTGATCAGATACGTGCAGCCTGTTTGCTCAGGTTAGTTCTTGTGCATGATATTGGCGGGCTCAACACTTGCCTGGCAGGAAGCCAGCTTCGAATATGCCGAGAAGCGCGCGGCATAGGGCCATGGTCCCCCAGCTGTGAGTGAAACCCATGCCAATCAAGATAGACCCAAATGCGACTCCGAGGAAAGAGAGCCAGTTTGCAGGACCAACTTTTGGTAGAACAAGGTTCTAAAATCAGTTAGTACGTAGGGGAGGGATTGAAACGCAGAGTACATACGCTCGGGATCTCAAAAGCACTTTGTGAAATTAGTCAAGCTCCCCTACAAGGACATGTGTAGCCACGTACATGTAAGCGACGAAAAAGACCATAACTATGACCGTATATCGGTTGCCGACTGCGAGGCCAAGGTCTTCTTGCATGCCGGCAACGAGCGCCAGGCCAAGGTTTGTGCGATCGATGAGGGAAATGGAGTACATGATTCCTAGAATTGGCAGAAGTCGTAGGTCAACGCGGCGACTTTGCTGTTAGCTGAGACCCTGAATAAGGGGCTTAGACTGGGATCTCACATGGTCTTCTTCTGATCTGCGACGCTCAGAGAAGAGTGTGGCAGTCCACGTCCCGCTTCGGTGTCCTCTACATGAGTTGAAGGATCGATCTTCTCGTCGTACTGTGCGGTAACGGCTTCATCATCGTGGAGCGAAGCCCTCGGGCTGGAAGAGTTAGCCATGGTCGTTGCTGTAACCGGACTTGCTTGCAAGATCAGCAAGTTGTATGAAAGTGATGCCGAACCACAATCCAAGTCTCCAGCGGCTCTATATGTGAATTACAAGCCATTCTGACTCTTCATCAAAACCAAGCTATCGACAGCATGTCAGCCCTTATTCGGCCGTGAACCAAACCCGCGGGCCTGCACCCACAAAACAGCCGTCACCAATAGCTAGTCTGGGGAAACGCGGGGTAGGAAGCCAATGAACGGACGATTATTCAGTTGCCAAGAAAATCCACCCGAGTCAGAGCGCCCGAGTCAGAATATCTCGTGAGAGGGGTTGTCCGAATGTGGAGATTTGGCTTGCAATGGCAGGGATACTCGGTTAAAGAACTCCAGGTGCTTAGCAACGTGTCATTTGTGTGATTAGATGTACGGGATTTCTAGATCCTCGCGTATCTGATAAGAAAATGCGAGTCATGGCATGTCTTTACGGCCATGTTTGAACGAACACGGAAGTCGGATCAAGTCCCTGAATACCACTAATCATGAAACTTTTTTCAAGGAGCGCCGAATTCGCGTTGTGGTGCTTTGACATGCGTTCTAAGCTTTGCATCTTTCCTTGCTGACATTGCTACAGCCAACAAGACGATTTCTTTCTGCTATACTGCCCTGAACTACATCGACTACCCAGTGGTTACCTTGTTTCCCCGCAGAGGCCGCTATTTATCTGGCGTACCAAGCTTGGTTCTAATGACTTGGGTTCAGCAAGCGCTGTTTTACCCGGAGTGTCCTTTCGCTCAACAAATCGTAGGCAGCTTGTCGGCTTGCCTTGTCCCACCTAGCTTCAACTCGGCGCATAGCTTTCATCTGTGTTGGCCAAAAGCCGTCTGCTCTGTTGCGGGGGTTTCAGTTGTGTGTTATGTGTACTGCGAGTTGGCTGTCCTTGTGGTTTCCTTTGAGAGGTTAGCATTAGGCGTCTTTGGTCTGGCAAATGGCGTGAGTGAAATTGGCAACTGCGCATCATCGCCCTCACATACCTATTCCATTCCTTCTCATTTTGAGTATTAAACCGTAGACGCGGAACTTCTAGAAACGAAGGAATATCACTGTACATTTCTGGAAACGTTCCAAAAAAGTCCGCCGTCATGGTCCACGAGTTGATGTCCCATATGCAATCCATGAACTCGGGAGAGATGGAATAGTTTCCAGTCCTGGTGTTTCTCTTGTAGCAGTCTCTAAACTCAAACGGCCACGAGATTTTGAAGCAGTTGACAAAGATCTTCCAGAAAGAATTGGAGCAATATTGATGCTGCGAGAAGACGAAGCGTTCCCGAACCCCAGGCCTGGGAAATAAGTCAACCCGATACCACGAATCCTTCAATATTTGACTTACCATACAAAAAAGTCAATAGCTGAAGAGTGTGGCAGGGATTGTGAAGGCCTGGCTCGATTTAGTCGCAGAAAATTACTCGAAAAAAGCAGGAGGTGTACCTGCTTAACAGCCAGGGCGGCAGCTTAGCCCACTGCTCATCTGTTGAGTCGGCACGATGTCGGAGCATCCGATGCATGGTGCTGAGTATGGCTAGTCTCTCCGTGTCCCCACAGTCGCGAAACTGGAGCTCGTCGATCCGTCGAAGTCGATTCCAAAGCGGAGGCAGACCGACACTATTTTCTACAGCATCCCAGCCTTCTAAGACGACCCGGATCGGTGTATCTTCAAACAGCTCATCTTCTAGTTGCAGGGCGTTTCGACACAGCATCTCTTTCTGGCCCAAGACCTCGTTTGCCGTCCTCCATATGCTCGAGGGCACTGGGTTGGCACTGTTGAGGGTTGGGCAAGCAGTAGAGCAGTCGCACGCAATATCTGGCACCGGAATGATAGGTCCGTCTGATATGGAAAAGGGGAGGCAGGACTGGAAGAGGGAGCTGAAGTTGATGTCTTCTGGTATTGCCGTGGGCGGAGCGGTGGCCACTGTGCTAACGTGCTGGGCGCTGGGATAGTCGGGCGGCGACTGCGCTCCCCAAATTTCGTTAACGCTGTTGTCGACTGGTGAGTATAGCTCCGTGGCTGCCAAGTCGGCGCCGAGAGCCATGTCGTGCTCTACCGGATGTTGAGGGCGTGGGCTTTGATGAGACGGCTGGGTTTTGGACGCGGCATCGGTTAAACGCGGTCCAGCTGGATGACGTACATCAATCGTCTCCTTGACGGAAGCCAGCGTCTCGGCCAGTTGGTCTCGCTGTCTGGTTATATCCATGAGTTGATCCGTGAGATGGGCGACTCGGCGGCCGGATTCCTGCTGCTTCATTGCGTCGATGGTGGCTTCGAGGAACGCGATGCGGTTCCGGTTTCGCTCCCGCGCCGCGCGTTGAGCACGTCGATCCAGCTCTCGTTTCCGCGCCTGTCGCGTCTCGACGAGATCCTTGTCGGTTGGCGGTGTCGGGGCCATGGTTTCAGCGCTGGATAACCTCGAAGACGACACTCTACAGTGATAAAATGGTGTAAAGATGAAGATGATCTCCGGGCTTCTGCCTTTACCGACAGTACGGCGCGTTTTATGCAGGTGGAGACCCCGGACGTGATAATGCGGGGTATCCATGTTTCAATGGCCTGAGTTTGCTCGGCGTTTCCCGCGTTATATCCCTGTTTACGAAGTACTGAGGCAAGGATTACTGGGAGCGTTTTGAAGATTGATACTGATGAGAGACGGTGCTGATAGAATGTCCAATTAAAAGAAGGGAATTAATGGCATTGTGTAAAGACTCGGCGTTGACGCGAAGTCTCCTGAAAACACCTCGAGGCCATCTGAAACAATATTGGCCAGCAGACCAGCTTGCCGAATACCAACTGTCGCACTAATGTGCCGCAATTGCTGCACGGCAAAGCAGCGCAGGTGTTGGGGGTTGGATACGTCCAGCGACACGACGTAGAGCGGTCTGATGAGTGAGAGGATACCTAAGAATGGTGAGCTGCGTGACGGTGCAAAGTAGATTGGTGGACTGACGTGGCGTGTCTCTGAAACTCGAAATGGAGATGCATACATCAGCAGACAGTCGTTGGATGGCAGCGAGAGCATTGCTCTCCGGCTCGTAGCTGGACACGCTCGAATAGCATTCCATTTGACGTATAATCTGGTTGGCCAGTACTCGCATGATACGCCAGTTATTCCAGATCTCTGCAATCCAAAGATTAGGATAAACATGTCTCTTTCCTTCAAATACATCCCCAGAGGGTTTGGAAACATCTACTGTGGTATACCTCCACTTCTGGGACATTCCTGCTTGCCAGCTTTCAAGCTCAGCGTCGATATCCAGTGCTACTTTCCGGATAGCCTCTGGATCTGTGACACAGGCTTTGCAGACTGCTCTGAGGTTGACCAGCCGGAAAGAAATTTCGCAAATTGAACCATCGCTGGCAAGGCTCTCGAGTTGCCATTGTTGCCTTATGGTGCTGGCTTGGAAGTTGTGGGTTGTTTTTACGAGGACTGGAGGGACGGGCAGGTGCTGTTGGGCACAGGCTGCGAGCTACCGGGAGTTATTACTGGCTTTCTTAAAGATCGGTAGGGTCTGTGACTTACTATTTGCGACCGAGTTAGGATGTAAAGCAATCCTCCACGACACCGAGTGAACTGCTCTTTGCCACGGAGCCCTAACAAGGCTGCGGCCCCTTTGATGTGGGCAGCCCAATGGCCATACCGACCCCAGGTGTCAAAATTGACAGTCTGCAGCCAGTGAGAAGAGTTACCGCGATCAGCTTAAGTTGGTGATGTACCTCGAATAATCCTAGCAGGATGACGGCCATGAGCGTCGCATCGGCAGTGACTTGAGCGGGGTCACTCAAAGCTTGGTTCATGACCCGAATCGCCTTGCAGTATAATTCTTTAGATCTGGATGCGACGTTTGGGGCATATGAAACGTTGGAGATTCCTGCCATGCCAACTGCTTCGATGGCTGCACGAAGAATGGACTCATTCTTCGAGTACGACTCGGTAAGCCAGCTGTGGTATTCTTCGCCAAAGGGTGGTTGATTGAATGTGTATTTCGTGAAGAAAAAGCTGGCTCCAAGGTTATTGATAGGTTGGGGAAAAGGCCTGGATATGGATAAAAGGGGAGAATCGATTCCAGAGCCAGAGTGAACGGAACCATCTGGTGCAACTGCTGGAAGTTGCGATTGCTCGGCCTGTCGCGCTTTGCGAACAATTCGTTCAGACTCGTCCCGAAACAACACATGATGAAGATTTCGATAGCCGGGGCACTGCGCGTGTGATTTCTCACATTTGAGGCATCCTGGTTTGCGTTGATCACACTACACGCTGAAGGTTAGATAATGTTGGGGACCAAGAGACTTGTAAACACCTTGACTTTTCGCCGACGACAGCGTTCACAGCCTCGACTGACGGGACCGTAGTATGCCATCGCGCATATGAGTGTCGATGAGCTCTCTTCTCGTCGTGATGCTTGAGCCCGCTCACAATTTTCAACTCGATTCCGACGGGTAGAACAAGATGAAATCCGTCTCCGAGCCAGGTCATCACAACTGACTCACGGGTAGGCGTGCCGCTTTCTGCCCATGCATGTCAGATGAGAGACGCGGATTCGCTCCCGCGACTGGAAGTGGAGATCGGGGTAATGTTGGACCGCGTCTGAATACACGGAGTTCGCACTCTTCCCCTGTAAGAGGCATAGTGCCGTCTGATGGAAGCTGCTGTTATTGGTTGGGTTTGGTATCGGAGAGTACGGACTTTAAGTCGACGTGGTGATATAAGCCGGGCAGATACTTCTTTGGATTCAAATCTGCTTAACCAGACTAACTGTGGGAGACAGCATTGACTTGGAGTTTTAGTCGACGAGAGTACATCACCATGTCTCAACTATCGACAACGGAAAAGACGTTCAGCGCCTACAACAGCGAACAAGGCAAAGCATACGCCAAGGTTCGCCGCGACTACCACCCGAGCCTGTACCAAACAGTCTTGGACCACCACACGTCCACCGGCGGCCAGCTCGACACTCTCATCGACGTTGGCTGCGGTCCTGGCCTCGCCGCCCGCGCTCTCGCTCCGCACTTTGCTCATGTCATCGGTCTCGATCCCTCCGAGGGCATGATCGCCACGGCTCGCTCCCTGAGCGGCGTCACATCTACCTCGGAGCCCATCCGCTATGAACTCTCCACAGCCGAGCACCTCGGAAGAAACATCTCGCCGCCAATTGCAGACTCCTCCATCGACCTCATCACCGCCTCCAACGCCGCCCACTGGTTCGACATGGCCGGCTTCTGGCCCAGCGCGGCCCGCGTCCTCAAGCCCGGCGGCTCCGTCGCGCTGTGGACGTCGGGCGACATCCGCATCCACTCGTCGCAGCCCAATGCCGAAGCCATCCAAGCCGCCATGGACAAGCACAACGAGGACCACCTCGTGCGCTACTACGAGCCTGGAAACATCTTGACCCGCAACCGCTACTCGACGCTCCCGCTGCCGTGGACGCTGGCACAGCCCGTGGGCGAGTTCGACGAGGCGTCCTTCCTGCGCAAGGACTGGGCGCCCGGAGAGGTCTTCTTCACGGGAGAGCAGGAGGTCGACTTGGACATGTTTGAGAAGATGATCACGACGGGGAGTCCGCAGACGCGGTGGCATCAGGCTCACCCGCAGCTTGTCGGGACCGACCGCGATGTGGTCAAGGTGCTTCGGAAGAATATCGAGCGGCTCTTGCACGAAGCTGGTGTTGAGAAGGGAAAAGAGGTTCTAAGGGGGACAGTGCAAGGGACGTTATTGATTGTGAAGAAGAAGGAGTCTAATGTCTAGGTGCATTATGTTCACCGGTAAAAGCACTCAAGTGTCAGGCAAAGGAATGATTTGTCTTGAGTTACCAGCCATCGGTTTGGAAATCACAATGTGCAGACGGTAGCCTATTAATTGCATCACCCTGCGTTAGCTCATCACCTGATTTCTCCGTGCATAAAAGGAAACTTGCGTGCAAGGCTGGCTCTCGCGGATTTCTCACCTTGCAAACAATCATGTCTCGCTCGAATCTCATGGACCGTGTGCCGGACGAGCTGGTGCAGGAATTTCTCACCCATGTCCTGCTGACAGACGAGCCTTTCTGGATCGAGAGAACTACTCTTTGCCAAGACACCGCCTTTCGGACACGCGCGAGCAACATACTCTACGATCGGAATCAAACTTGGCCAATCTAGGATATACTCCAGCGAGGGCCAAGAGGCTCACGCCGGCCGTGGACTCATCGCAAAAGGTCCATCTGCAGCACTGGCTGATGATCAACACCTGCCGACGTTTCCGCCACCTGGGCAAGACCATCTTCCTCATAACGAGGCGCCTCGTCGTGTCGACGGCACTGGAGCAATTTCGACTCGGTGCCTCGTGGCTTGACTTGAAGCCTCTGCAAAGGGAACAGACGTGGGAGCGGCATCGCCGCTGGACGTTTGTTGCTATGAGTATTCTCCCGAGCATCAGGCGAGAGACACCAGAGCCGGGAAGCGACCGTACATGGTGTGCTCTCAGCGCAGAAGACCAATCCATTGCTCTGTCGCAGGTGCGCCGTCTCGTGCTGTCGGATTACAGCAGTGACCGGTCGGCCAAGTTTCTCAAGGTTCCGCAAATTGTGAACGCGTTGCCCAGAATTGAGGAGTGCACGTTGTTCATTAGTAAGAGGTTCCTGCCAGGGGCTAGATGTTTCAATACTCTCGTGTCGGATGGGAAGGAAGGAAACATAGTTGGAAGCACCCTTTCAAGACTATCCCAGCTTCTCTTGGCCATTGGGTTGCCCAAAGATATAGAGGTGAACCTTGGTCTCACTAGGGAGCAAGACTGGGATGTGTACAAGCCCCCGGTGCTTGAGATAGTCCCCGCCTTGGAAACCAGGGCGCGCATGTCTGGCAAGTCGCAGTAGCTGTACCAATTAGCTCATGCCACAAGATACGCAATGATCATTGTTACGTGTTGAGACGTACTCTTTTTCAGTTACGCTGTGTACAAAAGTGCGAAGAACCGCCGATTATTTGTTCAGTTTGTCTCAAAGTTGTGAAATGCGTGATACGGTGGGTATCCATATTTGACTATCTAGAGATTTCTACTCAGACTCACCCGACAACCATCACCACTGCTGAGTGCCATGGCAAATCCTTCCTGAAACGGCCCCTCGCTCCTCGGCTTGACGCTTGAAAACTCTTGCAGAAGCCGCACAGTCGTGTACGCTGCCTCTGTTTGGGCGAGTTGCTGCCCGATGCAGACTCTCGGGCCTCCGCCAAACGGAATATACTCCCACCTGGGAAAATCAAGTTAGATCACCTTGAAGCAAAGCACGAGTAGGATAAATGAGAGCGGACGACTTACGTTGACGGCCGCACAGTTTCCCACCGCTCTGGGCGCAGCTGCATGGCGTCTTGGCCGTAGATGTCCTTGCGACGGTGTAATGCGGATGAACTAAAAATGAGGCGCTGTCCCTTGGCGATGAATACTGGCGAAAGACCGTCTTTTCCACCGCCACGGGGTAGCGTGGTATCTCGGATAGCGACTCGGGAGTTGATGGGATTAATAGGGTACAGCCGCAGAACTACGACAGAGGTTAGTGGCTGCGTGAAAATGATGCTCGATCGCGTACCCTCGTTGATGACGTCTCTTAGATAGGTCATGCTCTTCAGTTCATTAGGGCTAGGCGGCCTCGATTTCAAAGGGCTTATCTCTTCTCGCAGCTTTTCCACAATGTCAGGCCGTCTTGCGAGATGCCACCAGATGATGCTAAGAAGCGACGCCGTCGTGTCTCGACCAGCGACCATGACACTGAGGAGTTCAGCACGAAGACGCCGCGGAGAATAATCCCCCTTGGCAAGCTCATCCAAAAAGACATATTTCTTGCCATAGCGTCCCTCGTGGTCGCCAGAGACCTTAGCCTTGGACATGTTGTCACGGAAGCTCAGAGCCCGCGTGACAAAAGCATCGGTGAAGGTGTTGATGCAGTTGACGCACGACTTCAACCTGCGGTCCGGGACCTTGGCCAGGAGCGGGAAGCTCACTTGCACCGACATCTTTTGCATGACATAGTTGAAGGCAGCGGTGAACTCCATGCCCTGGGCGGACTTGGCAGGATCCAAACACCCGGCGCTCTCGCCAAAGAGCAAGTCCGTGGCAATGTCCATGGTGAGCAGGGGAAACAGCTCCGCGAGGTCGACCGTCTGGCCGTGCGTTATCCTGGCCAGCAAGTTCTGCACATGTCTCTCTAGCATCTCCGTGTCCTGGCCCTGTCTCCGGTTGAAGCTTGGCCGCAGCAGGGCCCGCGAGTGCTCCCACTCGGCACCGTCGGCGCCAAAGATGCCGCCGCCCCAGCACGCGGCGAAGGCGTCGACGCGCGCCCGCGGAAGCCCCCAGTCGCGGAAGCTGGACGACAGCACCGCCTTGATGTTGTCGGCGTCGACGGTCCAGTACGTCGTGCTGCCCAGCGTCGTGTAGGTGAGCGTGTGCACGCCTGCGCCCGTGTCGGTGAAGATGGAGCTAAAAGCCGTGGGCAGGCGCTTCTCCTGCCGGGCTTTGATGAGAGTCCGAAGATGCCCGAGTCCGAGGATGCCATCCTTGTGCGGGTAAGCCGGAGGCGGGAGACAGCCGTTGGAGGAGCATCGTTTGCGGTGGGTGTACCAGGTCCGGACTCTGGTGGCGACAAGGAGTATGACTAAGGGGATCAAAAGCTGCTTCAGCATGGTAGAAGCGATCGCCATCTTGGCACGTAGGATGGTGGCACGTAGGATGGTGGCACGTAGGATGGTGGCATGCAGGGTAGTAGCACGCAGGGCGGTGGCACGACTCGAGTTGGTGTGCGAAACTACCAAGGAACTATGAGGCTGGCTTTTCATTTATTCGATTCAACTCCGGTATCTCCTATTTCCATGTCCATGAACCGAGAAAATTCTCAATCTGCTTATCGCTACAGATAATGCTTGACCGAGGATGACGAGCTCGCGTCTTGTTTCCTCTGCAGGAATACATGTGAGAGAATTCGCCGATTGCGGGGCCGGCGGCGACGGGGACTCGGCGGATTTCCCGCGCCCAATCATCTCCATCCGAACGTCACCGCAACACACCGATAAACTACCAGGGCGCTTCATTTGACCGTGTTAGATACTCTTTACCATTCGCACATGCTTGATCTCTCTGTCCCTACTCCACAAACGGCTCGGCCAGGTTCCGCAGGCAACATTCCTCATCCCACAGCCTTGAATACGCCTCATACGCAACTTGCCCGTATCGCCTCACTTACACGCACGCAACCCCCAAACTGAGTTGGGCAACATGTCGGCTCGACCGGTCTTTCACCCATGGACCAAGTCCACGGCGCCAACATCGTACTCTCGATCGCTGGCCACGCCCGAGTTTATGCTATCCATGCTCAACGAGTACGCTCTTGGCCACAATTGCCCATATCTTGGCGTCACCGTTTCCGTGCAGCAGGCTGCCACATCTTCCAGCGGTCTTGATGCACAAGACCTGCAGTCGCGTGTTGCGCAGGCATTCATCCATGCACGATGGGTTCATCCCATGGTCGCTTGTCAGGTCGTGGACAGCAAGCAATTGTCCTACAAAGTCGAGGAAGCAGCTGACGTGGGCAAATGGGCTTCCCGCACCGTTCAGACCGTCCGTTCCGAGGGCGGGTGGATTGAGCTTCACGACAGACTGAGCCGCGAGGTCGTCCTGCCTTCTCAAGACGGCGACTGCGCATTCCTGTACCTCATTCTGAGCCCGGAGCAGTCCGATAAGCCTCAAATCACACAGTTTCAGTTGCTTCTCCATGTGCACCATGGTCTAGCAGACGGCGCAGGGCTCAGGTCGATGATGAACGAAGTATTGATCGGTCTGACGGGCCCAAGTCTCGGCTCGGAATACTCGTGGGGTGAGGAAGTCGAGAGACTCAGTCCGGCAGCCCTAGACGTGGCAGTCATTTCTGACGCGGTGATCAAATCGCTGGCGGAGATGCCAAAAGAGGTAGGTTGCATTCCAAATTGCTTTTTTCGATGTGAGATGGCCAAGAATGCGAGCAGCTAACGACATATCAGACTCCTTTGCCCCCCCTTGCCAAGCCTGCACCTCAAGGATCAAGACCGGGGACAGCGGTGGTTACGCACACGTTCAAGGGCGCAGGCTTTCTCGACGGAGTACTAGCCGCAGCCCGAGCAAACGACGTCAAGCTGACGGCGATTGTGCAGGCTGCGCTGGTTCTTGCACTCTACGACGAGGTGAAGCCGACTACGGAAGAGGCCTGCACCGTGCTATCTGGGTTTGATCTGCGGGCGCGGAACCTGAATGAGCCTTGGGGCCAGCGCAATGCGTTTGTCGGCGCTGCTGTTGGCCTTGAGATGATGGCGATACCGACTAGTATCCTCGATGGTACCACGGAACTGTCTGGCGATCGTTTCTGGGCCGTTGCACGGCATGTCCATGCGGCCTGGGTCAGCGTGGCGCAGCGTCAAGACGTCGCAGCTGCAAATGAGCTGCGGAGAGCGGCCACGGGCTTCATCATCCAGGGCGTTTTGTGAGTGTTTGTCAGGCATCCTTTGGACCCGTGCTAATCACTCCCTACAGGGCTTCGATGAACAGCCCTCCATCCAAACTGGGTCTCAATGTAAACTACGTGTCTGACCCAGCTGGAACCAAGCAATTCGATGCAGCGTATGAAGGCGAAGGATTGAAACTGGTCCTGGATCACTACCAGCTTGTTACAGATGAGAGCACGCCCAAATTGTAAGTCTCTTGCAAGGTTTCATCATCATTACAGCAGGCTAACTGAAACAATTATTAGATCCTGTCGCTCGCACTCGTGGAATGACGAGCTTACCCTATGCATATCCTTTAACAACGGGCGACACAAGAAGGAAGACGTGCAGGATCTCTTGAAGAAGTGGGCACTTGTAACTGAGGCACTACGTTAGAAATTAGAACTTCGCCCAGCTTAATTTCCTGGGCAGCCAGATTATCGCTACAGCCTCCATAATGAAGCCTCTGCTCGCCGTCTCAACCATGCAATGTACAATGCGCTTTGTTCAATTGAGGCCCGGTGCAAATCCACCTCACTCAACTTAATTCTCACGGCGCCGGCAATTAAGCTTTCAACCAATTAGTCTCGACTTCCTAATGAGGCATCCCAGCTTCCAAATTAGGATGCTCGGCTTACACAGTGCGCACGGCACTCAAGTGCCACACCGCACTGTATTCTCCGGCACATACACGACGGTGCTCACTGGCGCCTACACGGTTGATCCATTATCTGGGCTGTGCTTGGTAAGAAAAGGCTTAGCACTGTAGGGCCTGAGTGTAAAAACAGGGTCCGGGATGCTTATTCGCCCGCGTCTCGGGGTATTCCGGCCGGTTGGTCAAGGACAGGGCGCGGGAAGTCTGACACGCATGGAGGCGCCAAGGGTGAAACGGATGCGATAACGAGATGAGATGGTGCATCTGGGTCTGGATGGGGGAGTCTGGATGGGGTTCGGAGGTACGGAGGAGTGGCACGGAGGAGTGGCGTCCGCACTACGTAGCTCAGGGGACTTTGTGTCATTGTACTAATATTTTGGCTGCTATGGGCATTATATTAGTTATAAACTAAGCTCTAGCATGACTAACTTTCCGCCTAGACAACTTCGAAAAGACCCTCATTCTACCTGTCGAACCAGCTTGCAAAGCTTGGCATCTTGAGATCGATGGTTTATCTATCATCAGCTGAGTCGAACACACCCACAACCACAACCCCCACCTGCGGCATCGTACCTAACTGAGACACACATTATCAGTGATGGAATATCTCAGGTGGCAAACTCACAAACCCCATCCAGACCCATCCAGACCCAACCAGACTAAGCCGTAACTGCAGAACCAAGCCGCCGTAGCTCCTTTCTCCGGATCCTTTTCCCGGACCCCTTGTCCGCCAGCGACCCGCTGTGGACCTGGAGCTGGCAGGCACGGCACACACAATCTTGTCTACGTAGTATGCGAATGGCCAAGTTGTCGTTTGTTACATCGGCCCGCTCCCGATAACGTGATGATTTAGCTTTGGCGTGATTCCTCACTGCCGATCCCTTCGTCGGATCCGTGGCGGTCTCCCCTGACCAATGTGCTCCTTCTAGCGTCATCTGTGAGATCTGGGTGCTTGGCTCTGGATCTTAGCTCAACGTGCAGGGCGCGCACAGAAGAATTTCCGGCCCGGGGTTTATTTTCACATGGCAGAAGTCCATCCGCCTTGGCCCACGCACGCGTCCAGGAAATGCCGAATCCTGCACGGTAAGCACGGCGTCTCCACTGTCGTATACAAATATCCGCATTCAACCTTAGATCCGTCTGCTTCGGCGAATGTCCAGAGGATACAGCGGGTACGGGCCGATCTATCCATTGCTTGAACCGTGTGAGGCCCTGTATCTGTGCCTTTCTGCCTGTATCAGCGCCTTCGTGGCTGCACCTGTGCCGTCTTCCCTGCATCTGTGCCGTCCTATCTGCGTCGTTGGCATCTTACCAGCCAGTGAAGGAACAAGCCAAGAGATTCGCGTGGGATGACCTTGGTGACCTCCCTTGCCCCACCGCCGACTTACGTCACGGCTCTGAGCCATGAAGCTGCGGTCGGCATGTTGCAGAGAACTTGATATATAAGAACTGTTGTTGCTGCATTCCTGCAGCGTCGATCTGATCGAGTCACAAGGTGGTATTTGGCCCCCTCCCCCCGTCACAACTCCACATCATGAGCACCGCTGCGTTGGCTCCCGAGAAGCCTCTCCGCCTTGCCTGCAACCGCTGCCACGCGCAGAAACTCCGCTGTCCGAGGTCGAGCGAGTCTGAGAGGAACGGCCCCGACGAGCCGTGTTCGCGATGCCGCAAGGCCGGGGCCCAGTGCATCGTCAGCACGCGAGGCAAGGTCGGTCGGCCTGCAAAGAGGAAGCCCAGCTCGCCAGCAAGCGTAGAGGAGCCGAGACATCACAACCGCCATCGGCAGAACTCTGAGAACGCTTCTTCCAATGGCAGTCTCATTCACGTCTTTGGCATGGCGCCAGAATCGTTGCTGCCAGGCCAACTTACACCTCCTGATACCGATGACCACCAACGGATGTGTGATGCCGACAATATGTTGTCAAGCACTGGCAGTCCTTGCATGACTCCAACTCCACAGCTCTCGCTCAATGGCACATCCACAGTCTCTGATGACAACAACGAAGTGGACCCTGTGACCGGATGGCCATCCCAACATCCTTGGCCCAATGCAACGTTCAACGTCGAGCCGAACTGCTTCTCTGCGTCCGAATCGGTAAGTAACAAAACGTTTGAGGCTGCTTCCTGGAGAAGATCCATAGCGACGGAGCTAACAGCTATATTTAGACAATGTACGAGCCGTTCCTCCAGGATATCAACTTGGACCTCGAGCTTCCCACTTTTAACTTCACTCCCGAGCCCACAAAAATGTTTAATCTGGCTGAAAACATGCCTGCGCTCAATGAAAAAGACGGGGACAACCTCTTTCACATGTTTCACGACGAGCCCCAGGGCAGGGCAGACAATACTAAGAGCCCCAATGTGCCTCAAGGGCCAACGGCGGATCTTTCTCGAACCGCGAGTGTTCTGAAGCTGTCAGACCTCAGCGCTAAGATCATTCGTTCGTCGGAAAGGTACAGGTCAAACGCGCCAGTCAACACCCCCGTCGAAGCGGAGACCTCGCTCGGACAGCAAATTGTCAAGGACATAGTCGACTTTTCGGGAGAACTGATCGACATTGCGCGACAAGGCTTGCCACGTTTCATCAATCCATCGCAGGCCTCGGTCGTGAGCTCTGCCTCGTCAGATGTGGACATGTCTGCGGTTGATGAAGATGACGGCCCCGCCGGTTCAGCCACAGCAAGTGTCGACACTTTTACGACGACGGGGTCCTTGTTGCCTGCGCCTTGCATCCCCGAGTCCGCAGTAATTTTCTTACTGCTGGGGTGCTACACCCAGCTACTGCACTCTTTCGAACTAGCCATTGACTGTCTGTACGCCGAGCACAGGAGCTCGACACACGCGTCAGACGACAACCCGGGCACAGTAAACTCGCTGTTGAAGGCGTCTCTCCTCATCCATACCGTGACGTACCTGCTGGGCCGGGTGCACAGGTCGTTTGCGGCGGGCGAGGCTGGTGATAGTAAGCATGGCGAGGAAGCACATGCTGTAGATATAGACGGGTGGAAAAGATCTTTGCTTGGCGACAAAAACATAGATGAGGGTCTTTTGGGTCGGGCGTTTATTGAGATACAGGAGCGAGAACAGGGTTTGATGAGAAAGGCGAAGCAGCTGAGACAGATGATTAATACATTTCAAATTTGATGCATGAAATCTTGATACTTGTAGATGCTGTCTCACAAGATCTTATGATTGAGAATGTCTAAGCCATCCTGATGGTTGCAACCGCGCTATAGAGCCGGCCACCGACCAAGTGTCTAAGCCATCGGTCTTGAAAGTCAACTTTCTTCCCTTCATGTGGTGATGACTGCATGCAAAATAAGAAATTAAAAAGATCTAAAATGTCTCTAACAATGAGATGCGCAGCACTTACTCGTGGAACAACAGCAGACGTAGCTCTGAAGTCACCGTGATCGAGGTGCTGGTCTTCGCACTGGACATTTATACAGCTTCAAAAATCTAGAAGATATTCACAAAACACTTTCTTCAATCTCATATCTACCCAGTAAACTCTACTCAAGCTCTTCTACGCTTAAACTCAAGCATGGCCATGGGGTTTGGCGTAATAACCAGATCAACCTCGACGTTCGGCGGCCTCTTCTCCGCACCCCCCTTGAGCTCGACATCACCCTTGAGCCTAAAGTCCCAGTTCATCAACAGCTCGACCAGGATAATCTTGATCTCGTTGCTGGCAAAGAAACGTCCAGGGCAGGTATGGTTACCGTAGCCGAAAGTGAGCGACTCCGGTCCGGCAGTGGCAAACTGGTGACGGCTCTCCTTGCCAGGCATGTTGCGCAGGTTGTAGAAGCGCATGCCGTCGAACTGGTCCGGCGGCGTGTATCCTGCCGGGTTGTACTCGGGAGAGAAGGTGGTTGTTTTGGGATCCGTCTGCACGGCGAACGAGGAGAAGCAGATGCGGGTGTCCTTGGGAAGAGTGTGTCCAGTGGAGAGGTGAATGTCAGAAGTGCAGATGCGGGTTCCAGAGGCTGATGGGTTGTTAGAAGTGGTACATGGAGTTGCAGGTTGTGCACTTACTGTAAATGGGAGGAGAAAATCGTTGGCTTTCCTTCATGAAGCTGTCGAGCTTTCGAAGCTTGTTGATGCTCTCCTTCTTGAGTCTCACGAAACCGTCATCATCCCGCTCATCTCCATCAGCAGCCCTGACTTGGTCAATCTCATCTCGGAGAGGCTGGATGTACTCGCGACGGGCAGCAAGGTCAAGAATAGCGTGGGTGGTGGCCATTGAGCTGGTGTGGATAGCCGCAAATGACACTGTGAATTGTTAGTGATTTTCAACAAAAAGCTTGTCACGTGCACTCACAAACCATCTGGTTGACAGCCAGGTTCACGGGATCATTTCGCAATTCTTCAGGAGTATACTTGAGGATCCACTCGATAAAGTTGCCCTCTTCATCACCACTCTCGGGGTTGTGCAGCTTCTCCTTGAACGACGGCTTTGCCAGTTGGGCTTTCATGATGGGCTCCAGCAGTTCACCACCGCGAGTTCGATGGTGGGTCAGCTTGGTGATCTCGGGCAGACTGCTGGTAACCCATCTGCGCTTCCAAACGGGGTGCTCGCGGATAGCGTTTCGAGCCTTGACACAATCAATGGTGTAGCTGATGGTGGACTGAATCCATTCTTCTTCACGGCTGAGAGGGCGTCCCACAAAGATGCGACCGTTCATCAAGGCGACGACGCGGAGGACCTTGAGATAGACTGGCAGCGGGGTCCAGTCCTTGCAGTCGCCGAATTCCTTGTCGAACCCGAAGCGCACTTCTTCCTGAAGCGCCGGGAGCGTGCTGGCAATGTGTCGAGTGAGGTCAATGCGAATAGCCTTGATCATCTCGGGTCGGTGGTCGCCGATGCCCGTGTACTGTGCGAAGAAGTTGCGCTGGTGCTCTTGCGTAAAGGAGACGCGGGACTCGGGCAGGTTTCGGACTTCATCCTGGATGCCAATGGGAAGGACAACGATGGGAGGAGACATGGGGAGGATGAAGGGCGTATCGGGGTACTTTCGCTGTTAGCTGGCGTGTCTGAATAGTACGGCTTGTCCTCTCACCTTGCGTGACCCCTCCAAGATGACATCTTTGGTGATGTGTGATCCTGGCTTCCCAACAACGGGAAGCGCCGGTGTTGGCGCCCTGGTCTTGACACAGGACTGGTAGACCAGAACTGCTAAGAAAAGCGCGACAACACTCGAAAGAGCCGGGAACGAAGTGATGGCCTGGACGGCGCTCTCGCCGGCAGATGACAGAGACTCCATGGTGCGGAATATTCAGCCGTGAGAACTGGCAAGCTGAACAAAGACTGGAACGAACAGGTCTGGGACCAATGTCTTAAAGATGCAGCAATTTACATTTATCTGGTGTGCAAAATAGAATTGCCAAAAATAGTAGAGCTGCCCATTGTCCAATGAGTGATGGCGTGGAGTAAGCATGCGGATATTCCCCGACCACGAAGCTGACGGTGGAGCATTTCGTGCCGAACATGAAATACGCCGAATGGATCACGTTTTGTATCAAACTTTCAACAAAAGCGTTCTCATATTTCCGTTCGGACATTTGGTCGCCCTCACGTCATCAGGCCGGTTGTTCCAGAAACGCGCCGGGTCGTTCGACTTGTAGTCATGGCTCACTATCCTTCCGTGTCGCCCGATTCATGATCAACGGGGCTATCTAAACAAGCCAACAGAGTTGCTAGATCGCTCTTTGCTCTCACCATCTTTGCTCTCTATTTTCCTAGCCCTCTCTAGTGCCGATGCCAAGCTATCAACATACAGAGACATCATCACTCACGCACGTCATTCGCTTCTAAAGAAAATGGGCTTCAACGACATCCCCCCCGCTCACGTGTCGGCTTGGTACCAGCCCGTGTACAATGCAACCTTTGGGTTTGCCGGGCTATCCTGGACACTATGCTACATGCTCTACGCGCGCCAAGGCCTGCGCACCAAATCCTACGGCATGCCGCTGTTCGCCCTCGCCAACAACTTTGCCTGGGAAATGGTCTACGCACTGTCCGTGGCAGACGCGCCGCGCGAGAAGACGGCCATGGTCGTCTGGATGCTCATCGACATGCCCATCATCTACAGTACCCTCAGGTACGGCAGAGAAGAGTGGTCGCATGCCCCGATGGTCAGTAGGAACCTAGGCAAGATCCTCGTCACATTGGTCATGCTGTGTGCCGTGGCGCATTATAGCTTTGCGTCATGGTGGATGGGCAACCACATCGCTATGAAGAGTGGAAAAGTCTACCGCGGTGTTGAAGGCCAAGACGCCACTGAAATGGCTTTTTGGGCCGTCTCCGTTTGTCAAGTCATTGTGTCTACTTCGTCTCTGGCACAATTGATCACCAGACAACACACCGGAGGAGTTAGTTGGTCGATCTGGTTAGTTCACTTCCTCAATACAATGCGAGTACTGCTAACAACGCTCAAGGGCTCTAAGGTTCTGCGGTACGCTGGTAGGCCTCAACATCAACTACGGTTGGGCTTGGTACACTTGGACAGAGGCTCATGGATATTTTATGAGTGCTCCGGGTGTTTTTCTCTGGGGAATTACCACTCTATGTGATGTTGTTTATGCAATCGTCTTTGCTCAAGTTAGGCGCAACGAGAGGGTTTTGCCGGATGGGCGCAAGGCGGCGCCGTTGCAGTCGATCAAGCGCGGCTGAGGATGGTGAACAGGCCGAACATGCATATTTATTTCTTAGGTAATTAGAAGACTATTCAAATGATGTACTTAGACTTGGAATTAGAAGGAACTGGTTATCCGTGGTTTGGTCATCAAGGACAGTCAATCTAAGAACGATATACGGCTTAAACATCCCGTGAATTAAGTTCAGTGGCTGTACCGGAGTACTCGGAGACGAAACTCGAGCACACCAAAATCCATTCTCGTTTCCAGACCTGAGATTGGGCTGAGGTAGGTACTGCTGTGGATGCGTCTGAAGAATGGCTATTAGCCAAGCGTTGACCAGTAAGCGGATGGTCCGATATCAGCGGCGGGGTCATGTCGATCCCATCCTGCAGGATTCCCCGCTCTCACTGAGCTCCATTGTACAGAGTTGGTGTTCTTGGAGTCTGTTGGCAATGACGCGGCTCGTACTGACTGTGGCAACCCGGGTTTTCAAGGTGGCAACCAGCTCCTAGGGCCTTGTCCAGGGAATATCCTCAAAAGAGCTGACTTTTTCAATCTTACAATTGTAGTAGGGACTGATGGAGAGGCAACCGGCCTGGCTGGCAGCAATGGCCTGGACGACAGAGAAGATGGAAGTACCCAAAGTCCGGATTCCTTCCTTGAGAAGAATTGGGCTGGCGTTCAGCGCAGGGCCCGTGGAGGGAATCTTGATGCAGATGCGATCTTTGGAGATGCCGGCTTCCTCAAACTCGCGTGCATAAGAGCGGGCCTGGGCAACCACCTTTTCCGTATCGTACGCATGAAAGGCTGAGGATTGCAGCAGGACTCGCCCCTGGAGATTGTCGATGTTTTTGGCGCAAAGGAGGGCACTCTAGTATGATTGGGTAAGTGGTCAGTGTCGCTCGCCAAAAAGAGAACACAAGCAGTCACCTACCATGCGGTCGAGGATGACTTCCCATCCCTCGTCCTTACCCTCTTTGACCGTCTTCAGAAACAGATCCTTGTTTTCGGGAGAAACCATCTGCTCGTACACCAGGCGCTGGTTACTCGTTTGGTCATGGGACTTGAATGGCAGAAATCTCTTTGCCTCAGCAGGATCCATACAGTCAATGTCAATCTTTACTACAGCCATCAAAGTTAACTGTTACCTACATGTTCCGAGGCATAGACACACTTACGTTGCTGCCCGAGCTTGTCGAGCCAAGAAGCGTTGGTCATTTTTGCGGTGGTAGCTGCGGAAGTAGTCAAAGCTTCTGTGATGAGGGTGACCGAGGAATCTGGCCGGAAACGCGCACTTCTTGGTGCCTCTTTATGCTCAATTTCTGATCGGAGAAAATGATGGAAGTCTGGGCCGCTGGTGTAGCGTGGCAAGACGATAGTCTAAAAGCCTACTGCAAGTTCGATAGGCCGAATGCGCCTACTGTACAGTCCTTGCTTGCGGATCCTGGAAGCGTGCGTCTCAACTCAGCGACTAGGTCAATTGTGGGGAAAGTTACTGTACAGTTGCAAATGTGACGTGGTGGTCTGTAGTTACGCTGCCATGCAGTCCGGCTTGTCCGGTCGATCCAGCCCCAGTATGCAGCTTCCGAACCGAGCATGACGGAATCTCCAACGTGGATCATTGCAGAGAAGGAAGGCAATCAGCATCTCAGTTGGCATCGATCAACTGGTTCAGATTTAGGGTCGTTCACGAGAATTGGATTATTGCTGAAAAGCAGCCGAGTCTTTTACTCTCAGTTGCAGAGTAATTAACAAAACGCTACGTTCTGAAAGCCAATGTTACTCAGCTATTGAAAGCAGGAGACAGAAGAGATAGCCTATAAAATGTATGCCAACTCCACCTGGCTTCGCAACTTTGGACAATTTCGATGACCATTTAAAAGACACTAATTCCGCCGTCGACAAGAATATCTGCCCCTGTGATATAGCTCCCAGCTTTGCTTGCCAGCAGGATAACAGCTCCTGTCAGCTCCTCGGGCTTCCCCATACGGCCATACGGAGTTCTACGTGCCCAAATTGACCTGTGCTCTGCCAGGCCGTCTCCCTCGTTTAGAATGGTGTCCATGTAGCCAGGGCTTATGCTGTTCACCCTAATGCCGTGCGTGGCCCATTCGGCCGCCAATGAGCTCTTCATAGAGATGATGGCAGCCTTGGCCGCGTTGTAATGCACCTGCGGCTGAGGGAAGTTGACAATGTGAGCTGAGATGCTGGCCATGAGGATAATACTACCCCCCGTTCCCCTGCCAACCATGGATTTCGCCACTGCTTGCGCGACGAGGAAGGCCCCCGTAGTGTTGACGTCAAACATTGTCTTGAACTGCCGTGGAGTGATATCCAAGGCATGGGCGGCGAACGCAATGCCGGCAAAGCAGAGGCACACGTTAATAGGGCCGATGGTCTGTTCGGCATTGGCGACAGCTGCAGCGACGGATTCCGGATCAGTCACGTCGACCTTGATGAAGGTGATGTTTGCCTTGGGGAACTGGGATTGAAGGCTGCTGACCGTTTCCTGGCCAGCGTCGGGGTGAAGGTCGAAGATGGCCAAGCCCTGCAGTCCGTGGTCGAGCAGGGCCCGACAGGCCACGGAACCAATGTCTCCAGCGCCGCCGGTAACAACGGCGTTGCCTTGAACTGCAAAGCGGGCCTGTGCTCGATCCAGGGATGCAATCTCAGCCGAGACAGGCTCTGGCGCTGGCGTTTTGGAGTTGGCCGAGCCGTCGCTTAGCTGCATGGACGGAGGAGCCCGAAACTTGAGCTCGGACCGTGCGACCGATATTTTAGTAGAGGTTGGCGATGTGACTTGACTGAAGCCAGCTGGGTGAAAATGGAAGAGTTGAGAGCGGACAGGTTGAAGCTGGATATCGTGTCTTGTAGCCTGGGGAGAGAGGCCTAGTATTGACTGACTGATACCCAAACGCTCGAAAGTGAAGGAGGCATCAGGCCGCGTCTTGGCCGAACTGTTGGAGTGTGTTACTGTACAGTAACCGCAGTAGATGAGTGGAGAAATGATGTTACTGTACAGTAATCGCAGTAAATGAGTGGAGAAAGGTGTGTACTGTACAATCCCTGCATTGGCGTGGTAGAGAAATGGTCCCGGTGAGGGGGTGGTCATGACGACAGCTGAGGACGAGTCTTACATGCAGATTGATGGCTACGAGATGACATGTGATCTAGGTGCATAATCTCCAGTCCATGCCGCACTGCTTGGTGGACGGTTCTTGCGTGAACCAACCGACCACGCAGGCATTTTATTTTTTCAATGTTTACCACGGTGATGCAAATAATGAGACATTGTATAAAAAGATAGAGAAGAACCTAATTATTGGATTGATACCGCGTTTTTTATTATTTTAAAAAAAAAAGCCCTTTATCCTTGGCTGAAAGAAACCCGGAACAGAAAGCATCCAACCAACTCCGCTGAAGAAAAGACAAGGCAAGCTGAAAGAGGCTCCTAACAAATTATTGGTATCAGTACCCTGGTCGATTGATAACACTCAAACCAATGAAAGGAAGACGATAACTCCACAGTGGTGTCCTAAAGCAGCTGGCAGGACCAGACACCCGCCCCTTGCTTCCTCCATTTTGCATCACAGCCCTCAACAAGCTGGTGAAATGTGAGGTCGACCTTAACGTAAGGCCTGCATAGTTTCATAACAATCTTCAACTCGTTGCCAAATATGGCGCAAAATGCAGGGGACGAGTCGGTACCTTTTCCGTCATATTGCATGCTGGACGTGGCAGATTTGGGACATCACGTCACACACGTCTTCATGTACAACCGTAAGCGCTTCTATGTCACGATCCGAAGAGCGGAACTACAAGGCAAAGGTGAACTACTAGAGACTCTGGACAATTTTCGGCAAGATATTGAGGACCCAGATACACTGTTTGAGTCTGAAGACTGGGTCCTGGAGGCATTAGGCAGCTTCCTCAAGACCCTCGCACCAACTCCTGCACCTGGCACCAACGAAGCTCTCACCCTTTTCGATTACTTCTCCCCGCCCACTTACGCCTTCAGACTTATCAATCAAGGCGGAAGTCTTTGCGGCATTCAAGAGAATTACGACCCTAGATCCCATGGCGACTCAAGCCCCAGAACTCGTGTCGTCGACGAAGCACAGAGTTGTCACCCAGATGATGCTGAATTACCGCTGATTCTTCGTTCTGCACTTCCGGCTACTCCCGTGTTTCTCGCCTCAGAGCTTGAGAAGTTCGATGAAGGAGGCCCGGCTGAAGATGAGAGTGACGTTCCCAAGAAGGTTTCTCTAATTGGGTCGGATGCCGTCTTCTTCTTCAAACCTGGATATCGGAGCCATGGCCATCTGAGAGAGTTGGAGATATTGTCGATCATTGAAAGCAACAAGTTTGCTCCCCCTTTCTACACTTCTAATCTCGCCGGCCTCGTCATATGGGATCACGACAGTTCTTGTTTGATGGGGTTTCTTCTTGAGTACATTGAAGGTGGGACACTGGCTGGAAGAATGGGAACTGCTGCAGTGGAGGAAAAGAACAAGTGGATGGATCAGATTGAAGCTACAATGGGGCGGTTGCACGGTGCTGGAGTTGTGTGGGGCGACGTGAAGCCCGACAACATCATGATCAACAAGGACGGGAATGCGGTTGCTATTGACTTTGGTGGAGGCTATAATCCGGCGTACATTGACGCCAAGCTGTACCCGACGCGCGAAGGAGATCTCATGGCTTTCGACCACATGAGAAAAGAGATGGGTATTTAAATCGAGACCATCTATCGTGTGTCATTGATGCTGTGGAGATGATCTAAAGATAGCCTAACCAAACGACCGTCTATACTCCTTCTATGAGAAAATCTCGCGGGCGTACCGACTAGATTTGAGATCCTGCACCCACTGCTCTGCCTTATCCGCTCGCGTCTCAAGGCTGTAGATTCTTTTCATGACTTCTTCCACGCCCTTGCCTACCCCAGCACCCCCACATACGTATATAATGCCTTTCCTATTGACAATCACTCGCTCGACAATATCTCGTTCTTTCCAGATCCGATCTTGGACGTATTTGCACCCACTGCTCTGCTCACTAGCTTGGGAGAAGGCGTAAAAGACCTTGACAATGTCCAGCTTCTCCCACTGCCGCAGCTCCTCCTGCAGCAAGGTATCCTTACTGGGGTCTCGACAGCCGATGAACAAGTATGCCGGAGCAAGATTCTGACCAGATTGGGCGTGGACAGACCGCTCTTGTACAAAGGCTCGAAACGGCGCGAGTCCCGTGCCAGCGCAGGCCATGATGACGGGCGTGTTCTCGACGTCAGTAGGAGGGTGGAACAGACGGAGCGCTGGCTTGACGGCAACGTGGATGCTGTCACCTTGGTTGAGCCTCGCGAGGTAGGTGGATGCAACGCCACGACGCCGCATTACTGGGTTCAGAGGCGATTCTTTGTCAACAACGGACCAAAGCAGAGTCACAGTCGATGCATCAGCGAGAGGCGACGAGGCCACTGAGTATTTCCGTGCCCGCATTGGCGGCAGCATAGCCAGAAACTCGGCAAAAGGGAGAGATATCTCGGGCGTGTCTTCGAGTATGTCGAGGACGGAGCGTCGCTGGAGAGTGACGGAGTTGTCGAAATCTTCCTCCAAAGCGAGCATCTTGTTGCGCGTCTTCTCGTCTGCGGCCCGGGCTGTGATGGTGGCGACGTTCTGCACATTGTTAGCCAAGCATAAAATAGAAGCTAAATACCGGAGGAATCACCTTGCGCGTCGCGGGCTGGCTGAGTTCCACGTAGCCCGACAGCAAGTCCGGTGCCGAGATGGCTCTGCCGGTAGGAAGGGTAGTATTGGAGCCGGTGGGTATCGTGATGACGGCATCCCACGGCAACTTGGCCCAGCGAAGAACTCTGCGTACAGTGTCTGAGTCGTTCAAGGGCAGAACAGCAATGTGGTCGCCAGCCGTGTACTTGACCGCGTCGGGTAGCTTCAGAGTCATGGTTCGCTTCTCTGGTTCGCTGGGGGCTGTCACGGCGCTATTTGTCAACACCATAGCTTCGTTGAAATCCTCACGGAGATCTGACGGCCGATAACTCCGGTCGATCTTGATGTCGAATGCGCCATCACCATTTCCCACGGCATCCGCTCCCAAAGCCGGCCAAAGTCTGTCGTCTTGCCATGCTTCAAAGTCACTGAATATGTCTCCAACAGTGACGTCCCCAAGACCAATGTCCATGAGCCTCGTTGCTCCGTTATTTCCGAGTTCCGAGTCAAGTAGTTTGGGTATGCGGTGAAAAGTTGGGCCGTAGTCTCGGTTGCCGCAGCCGTAGACAGCGAATGTGATGCCTTTTAGCACGTGGTTATCGCTTTTGAGACCTTCTAGCCACGCGACAAAACCAGCGGCGTTATTGGGTGGATGGCCATTGTAGCTTGAGCATATGAGAATAACTGGCTGTTCTCTGGGAAGATCATCCACTGCCGCGTCCAGCGAAGAAAGAGTAGCATCATAGCCTCTTGTGGGCGCGGCTCTCGCTAGCGCCTGAGCCATGGTTTCGCACGTCCCCGAGTCTGAGCCATAAAGAATCGTCATTTTCTTCGAAGCGTGTGGAGTTGCTGTCGGTTTTGTCTCAACCTCGCTTTGCTTGCTATGCCCGTTGGATGGCTGGGAGTTGCCATATAGCGACTTCCCCAGCTGCACGGAATCTAAATGGTCCCGCAGAGTGGCGTGCATGTAAAAGTCGCCTGGCTTGATGGTGAGTGTCTGCTTAATCTTGAGCTCGTACTCTGGATCCTTGAGACGGAAGTTGAACGTCTGGAGCAGCATGACTGTGACGAGAAGTGACTCTTGCCACGCAAAAGCGCGACCAATGCAGCCACGGATCCCGTTTCCAAAGGGCTTCCAACTGTTTTTGGGGAGTCTGCTAAAGTTTTCATCCGACATCCTCTCGGCCCTGAATTCGTTGGCGTCGGGTCCCCAGACTGCTGGGTCACGGTGGACTTGGGTGAGGAGGGCCACAATGGGCTGGCCTGGACCAACGGCGTATTCTGCTTTGCCAATTGTCAGGTTCTCTTGGACAAGATCTGGGCGAGGCTGGAGGGTAATGACTGGTGCGGTGGGATGCAACCTCAAGACCTCACGAAGACAAGCCTCTAGATATGGAAGCTTGGATAGGTGCTCGATAGTGACAGGACCTCGTCCCACGACTTCGTCGACTTCTTTCTGAGCTTTCTCAAAGACATCTGCCTTTTTGAGTAAATAGTAGAATAAAAACGACAACAAGCCGCTAGTTGTCTCGTGGCCTAGATCTTTCAGTGACGTTGCAGAGGGGATGCTTGCTGTACTTACCCGCGATGAGAAACACAATCATGTTGTTTAAAATACTTTCATCAGACATGCCTTTTCCCGTCTTGGGATCGATCCCGTTGATTAGGGCATTCAGAATGTCTTTCTTGTCAGTGGGATTCACCCTGCGATCCGCAAGAAGATTGGCCCCGACTTGCTGCAGAGTGTGAATGTCTGCTTCATACTTGGCTTGGGATGCAGGCATGAGATAGTTGACCCAGTTTGGCCGAGGCGCTCGCTTTCCCGACTCTTCAAGGAGCCCGATCATGGAACCCACAAAGGGGTGCATCTCCTCGTGGTAGAAGCTGTTGAACCGCGTGCCCATGGAGCATCTAAAGAGATGAGCTTGGTATGATGACATGAACTGGGCTGACCTACAGCGCTATAGTGTCTAGGGTCAATCTAGTAAAGTCGGATGTGACGTCGATGGTTTCTTTGGGGCCGAATCGAGCCCACTTGGTGAGAAGCTGTGTGGCGACATCGTGCATCTCGTCAAACATTCCTCGGATGGCAAGCGGCCCCATTGCTGATGATGTTAGACTCGCTCGTGTCTATCTTGGTATACTGGGCAATTACCTGGCATCAACACGCGGTGTGCAACATCCCAGTTGGGCTCATTGGAGTGGGCTGTGAAGAGCGAGTCTCCAACAGCGTTTCGCAGCTGAAACAGTGGTCCTGAAACAAGCTTGGTGAAACGCTTCTCATCAGACACCTCATCCATCAGTTCTCTACTAGAGATGAATAGCTTCTCGGAGCCAACCAAGTTCAGTTTGTATATGGGTCCTGGGACAATTAGCTACTGTGCCTGGGCATTAAGCTGTACCTCTACTTACCATACGTCTCTGCAATCCGACCGAGACTGGCTACCGCATCGCTTGGGTCAATGTCTGCAATGTTCCCTAACAAGGGGAGCCCCCGCGGCCCTGGAATCTTGCTTGGCATCTTGGTTGCTTGGTCTGTAAGCGAGGACAAGCCACGGAAAATCGACTACTGCAGGAGGAGGAACGACCAGCAATGAAGGAATAGCACAATCTAGACCGAGCGGCAGGCTCCGGAAGGATTGCAAAGGTGGTCTGTTTGTTGATGGCTAATTGTCCGACGTGGGTGGATTGCTCGTCGTCATCTTTTAGGCGTCGGTGATTTTTGGGTGGCTGGCGCTGGAAACCCGCCGACCTCTGAGACACGACCAAGTAGATAAAAGCTGATTATGAAGACGATTAGGTCAATCGAACTTATCAATTCACTTGCGTAGTGACTGAAGCACTTCCAGTATCATCAAATCCAAAATGGCTGCTCAAATTCCCAAGAAAACCACGGTGCTGGTCATTGGTGGAGGCCCTGGAGGGTCGTATGCCGCTGCGGCTCTGGCCCGCGAGGGTATCGATACTGTCGTTCTCGAGGGCGACAAGTTTCCCAGGTATGTAAATTTGACATGTGTATTTGACATGTGTATTTGAGCATGCTGACAATGTTTAGGTACCACATTGGCGAGAGCATGCTGGCATCTATCCGCCATCTGCTGCGATTCGTTGAGCTTGATGCCAAGTTTGACTCTTACGGCTTTTTGAAGAAGGCAAGTACCACAGAACATTTTAAATGAAGTATCTAACAAGATGCAGCCTGGTGCCGCCTTCAAGTTGAACCCCCGAAAGCGCGAGGGATGTAAGTGCTGCATGCCTCCTCTTTCGGCATCCTTTACTAAACGTGATGCTAGACACTGACTTCCTTGCTGCCGGAGGCCCCGACAACTATGCTTGGAACGTCATCCGCTCCGAGTCTGACAAGCTGATGTTCGACCACGCTGCCGAAAGCGGCGCTCACGTCTTCGACGGCGTGCAAGTCAAGTCTGTCGAGTTTGAGGGCGGCGTCGTTCCCGGAGAGGACGGCGTCGAGAGCCTCAACCCCGGCCGACCTATCAGCGCGACATACTTGATCAAGGAGACCAAGGAGACTGGCCAGATTGCCTTTGACTATGTCATCGACGCGAGCGGCCGCATTGGTATCCTGAGCACCAAGTATATGAAGAACCGCCGATACAACCAGGGCCTCAAGAACGTGGCCAACTGGGCTTACTGGAAGGGAACCAACCCCTACGCCCCCGGAACTACCAGGGAGAACTCTCCCTTTTTCGAGGCTTTGCAAGGTAATTGACAATAGCTACCGTGCGTCGTACACCGACTAATTGTCTCAGATGAGAGTGGCTGGGCTTGGTTCATTCCCCTGCACAACGGAACCACATCCGTCGGCATCGTCGAGAACCAGAAGCTCTCTATCGAGAAGAAGCAGGCCTCCAAGACGGACAACTCCCAGGACTTCTACCTCGAGAACCTCAAGCTTGCTCCCAACCTGCTCGCCCTCATTGGAGACGCCACGCAGGTCGACAAGGTCAAGGCTGCGTCCGACTACTCGTACTGCGCTTCTTCGTACGCGTTCCCCTACGCTCGGATCGTCGGTGACGCTGGCTGCTTCATCGACCCCTACTTCTCGTCCGGTGTCCACCTGGCTCTCGTTGGCGGCCTGTCTGCTGCGGCGACCATCTGCGCGTCCATCCGTGGCGACGTCGAGGAGTCCAGTGCTGCTGACTGGCACAGCAAGAAGATTGCCGATGCCTACACGCGCTTCTTGCTCGTTGTGCTCAGCGCCTACCGCCAGATTCGAAGCCAGGAAGAGCCCGTTCTGACGGATATCGACGAGGATCACTTTGATCGTGCCTTTGCCATGTTCCGACCTAGTAAGTGTTGCGGTATCCCTGGCCTTCAAATACTAACCTCGTCTAGTCATCCAAGGCACAGCCGACGTCGGAAACAAGAAGCTCTCGCAGGAGGAGCTGAAGAAGACGCTGGAGTTTTGCGCCACCGCCTTCGAGCCCGTCAAGACGGAGGAGGACCGCACCGCGGCCATCGAGGAGATTACCAACAACCCCAACGGTACGGGCTACCACGCCGACCTCTCGGCCTCGCAGCGCAACGCCGTGAACCACATCCGCGCGCGCAAGATGATGCGCACCGAGGACACGGTCAACATCGACAGCTTCGGAAGCGATGCCATTGCCGGCTATGTCCCTCACCTGAAGAGGGGAAGTCTTGGGCTGAAGCAGGTCGCCAAAGGAGGCCTGGATGCTGTTCCCGGACAGATGACGCCTGTTCACTCTCACACTACTGCCGTGGAGGTCCGGGCTTGAGTGTTGGCGTCGGATGTGCTAGAATAACGTTGCATAGAGGTTGAGTAGGATTATGCCTATGTAGAATACCCTCAGTAGAATACTGCTTGTACTTGAACTTGACTTGCGAATCTTGCGTCCTTGAGTGAATGATAGAAGATGACCAAGAATTTATTCTCAGTGTTGGCAGTAATTTCAAGGCAGCCATTGAGTTCGGCGACTAAAATTATGTATTTGCTGTAGCTTTATTCATGATCTTTGCGTCATAGATCTTGAGTCAGAGTGTTTCATATCTCTGTGTCGCGGTGGACTCAGGGCGCGGTCACTACTACTTATCACGAGTTCGAAAAAACACGTTTTTCTTCCATAATTTAAGCATTTTAGAAACCCAATGCTTCCACGGTTGCCCAACTGTGCTCCATACAACTCATCGCTACACGTATCTCGTAAATGCAAGGGCAAAGTTTCATATTCTTCTAGTACACATTCCGCAAAGCTCATTTTCATTCCAATTCCTACCCCAGGTAAGCTCCTTTCCATGTCCTAACTCACTAAAGAGCGGGAGCCTTGTTCAAGTATTCCACGACACATCCTCCAAGCAAGTTGACAATGGCTAGCGCATAGAACCAGCCCGAGTACTTGGCAAAGCTAGGGAACAGATGCCAGCGAATAAGCGCAATCATGGTCAACAAACCCGTTGCAAGCCCAACGACGGAAAAGGCAAAAAAGTATGGGCCCATGTTCAACAAAGTGCCAGTCGTCGCCAAAAGTCCAGCGATGGAAAGGGCAAGGACAGCCAGCAGCGTCTCGATGTGGTTCCTGAAGAGCACGGCCATGCCCTTGACGCCGGTCTTGAGGTCATCAGCGGTATCTTGCCGAGCGTAGATGGTGTCGTAAAAGACAACCAGTAGCAAGATGGTGGCGGTCAGGCACAGGGTGGGGACGACGTATCCTGGCGAGAGAGCTGGCAACTCCACAGCGTATGCTGACAAGGCAATGGTGGAAGCCAAAGTCGAACCAAGAATAACTTGAGCAAAGTTGGTGAAGCGCTTTCCAAAGGGATAGATGATGGTCAGGACAGCCGTAGCCAGGGCACACAGGGTGCATTCTACAGGCAGGGTCTGGAGTGTCAAGAATCCCAGCGCTGTGAGAACAAGAGTATAGATGTGGCCCTGAGTTGTCGAGATGGCTCCACGCGCAACAGGCCGGTTCCGACATCGCTCCGTCTTGCGATCGAAGTCCTGATCGGTGATGTCGTTCCATGCGCAGCCAGCTCCGCGCATGAAGAAAGTCCAGACGAAAAAGACGACAAGCCGATGAGCCAGCTCATGAGCTGGTACAGCCGAGGGCCTAGCGGAGCAGGCGTACATGAGGCCGACAATGTGTGGAAAGTAGATCATGTAGATTCCGTGAGGTTGTTCCAGACGGATCAACTCGGCGTAGGGAACCCATGATGCCGGCAGCTTGGAGAGGATGCCTTTAGTAGGAGGTGTGTAGCGGCCCTGGGCGGTGGAAGTTTTGGGAGCCATTTTGGATGAGGCCTAGAATCAGACGGAACAGACTGAAGCTTGAGATATGTTTGATGAGTGCAATAATGAGAACAAGTGCGGAGGTCAAGGCTCGTTAGACAGGGGAGGTTTTATGAGGACAGGGTTCCGGACGTGACGAGTAGCCGAGACACGATTTATGTCGATTGACTAAGGCTGCCAGCTACGAAGGATTCTTACTCGGTGGAGTAATACGGCTAATTCATGTATCAAGTTACAAATCCATCGATGACGCGGGAAAAACGCCGAGTTAATGTCAGCAAGAGGTGAAATCCACCGAAGATGCGAGTGAAGATGTGTTGGTCGTTGAATCAACGATGCACAACGACAACTTAATGTCAACTGCAGTTGCTGAATTAGTAGATGCCAGTCTATTGAAGAATCTCTTGAAAAGCGCCATGGCTTTGACGCTCGATTATGGTTTAGTCAACTGGTGCGGAGCGAAATGGCGGGCTGGTGAAAATTGACCGAAGGCGTCGGACAAATTACGCTGGCGCGCCGCTATTCCAACTCCACTGCCACTACCACCCGCCATGGAATTTATCTAGAGAATTAAATAAGCAACAATGACTGCTCTTATGTCGTGTAATTTCTGGGTCTATCAAGGTGAACGGGTCCATTTTTCTTGACTCTATCCCACTTGAGACTCGAAGATACACGAAAATGGCTCCAACTATCCGCCCCTTTGTGAAGCCAGCCGTCAACTTTGCCTCTATCCAGAGACTCGACGGCTGTCTCCACTCGCTGCCGGAACTCGTCGACTTCAACGCGCAGAATAACGCGGACCACCCTTTCTGCATCCAGGCAAAGTCAGATGGGCTGGATACCTTTACACACGCTGACTTCAAGACGGCCGTGTCCAACTGCGCCGCCTGGATCAAGGAGAATGTGCCGCTGCGGGCGTCGACGGATCCTAATGGCTTGACCAAGATGGCGCCGGTTGCTCTGTTCATGCAGAGTGACTTTGGGCTGGTGATTCATGAGTTTGCTCTTCTGAGCATCGGAGTTCCCGTGCGTCTCATCTCATCTTGTCTGAACTAGCCACTAACACCAAATAGCCTTTGATCCTGTCGCCTAGACTGCCCCCTATCGCTATTATGCATCTGCTGCAGGAAACTGCCGCCAGCTCGTTCATCGTCTCGCAGCGCCTCAGTGAGCCCGCAAAGCCAGCCCTGGCTGCGTTGAACGCCAAAGGCATCTCCACACACATTGGCCTCAACTATGATAGCTTCCACGAGGCAGGAGCTGTTGCCTCCAAGCCCAAGTTCGACCTCCCCACGGAGCTGGACAGTGTTGTCTTGTTGCTGCACTCTTCGGGTACTACAGGAATGCCCAAGCCAATCCCCATCACCCACCGTCAGCTTCTTTTTGCAGTCAACTGCCATGGGTTCGACACCGAGGAGGAGGCGCAGGGCCTGAATGTCTCAAGTCTGCCCTTGTTCCATGGATTCGGCCTCGTTGCCCCTGGCCTCTCCATGTCGGCAGGCAAGACGACGGTTTACCCGGCCAGCGACGGTATTCCCAACGCTCTTTCCATCGTGGAGCTCGTCAAGAGGACCAACGCAAAGTCACTGATGACGGTTCCCTTCCTCCTTGACGATGTTGTCAATAACGAAGAAGCCATTAAAGTGTTGGCTGGCCTCGACTTTGTCGGCACTGGTGGCGCTGCTCTCGGCGCCGGCGTTGGAGACAAACTCGCCCAGGGCGGCGTCAAGCTGCTCAACTTTTATGGAACCACCGAGAGCGGGCCTCTGTCTGACACTTTTGTGCCCAAGGACAACTACAGCTGGAAGTACTTTCGCCTTCGCAAGGATGTCAACTACAAGGTCGACGAGCTGGACCCCAAAGACGGCCAGCGAATGTTCCGCCTGACTGTGTTTCCCTACGGTGGCACCGAGGGCATCGAGATTGCCGATCAGCTCATCCGCAACGAGCAATACCCCGAGACCGACTTTGCTGCTGTTGGTAGAGATGACGACGTCATTGTCCTGGCCACTGGAGAAAAGGCGGACCCGCTGATCCTCGAGACCATGCTGAGTGAGGCGCCGTCGGTCAAGTCTGCGATTGCCTTTGGTGAGAATCGATTCAACCTCGGCGTTGTTGTCGAGCCTGCGAGCCCCATTGCGGAAGGAGAGGAGGCCGCATTCAAAGAGAGCATATGGCCCATCATTGCGGCTGCAGGCCAGAAGATGGAGTCTTACTCCCGTATCCCGTCTCAAGACGTTGTCATTGTCGTCCCATCCAGCGTCACCATTCCCCGGACCGACAAGGGCTCCATTCCTCGCAAGGAAGTGTACGCACTCTTCGAAAAAGACATCAACGAAGTGTACGAGAAGCTAGCGCGGGGCGTTGAAGAGAGCGTCGAGGCCTTGGACTTGGACAACCTTGAGCAAAACTTGAAGCAGCTTGTTGAGACACACTCGCGACTGCAAGTTTCTCCTTCAGATTGGACTGTCGAAGATAGCTTGTTTGACCTTGGTCTTGATTCACTACAGGCTCTTCAGTTGCGCCGCGTCCTCATCACCGCTGCCTCCAAGACCGAGGTCTTCAAAAACACGGACGTGGCCAAGATGATTCCAGTCGAGTTTCTCTATCTCAACTCTTCGGTTCGCGAGATGGCGACTGCTCTCACTCGATCTGGGTCCGCCGGCGACGCGACCGAATCATGGAGCGAGGTGAACAAGTTTGTTAAGCAGTACACCCTGGCCCAAAGCGTGGACACCAAGGATAAGCTTCCCAGCACCCCCGAAAACGCCGTGGTTCTCCTCACAGGCAGCTCGGGAAGTCTTGGATCTCATATCCTGGCCAACCTTGCCCGGTCTCCCAACGTGAAGCGCGTCGTTGTCCTCCTGAGAAAGGGCAAGGCAGCTGCTCCTCCTGTCCCCGGGCAAAAGTACGACAGATCTGGTCTTACAGCCAGGGGCATCAAGCTGTCAGAGGCAGAGTGGGCCAAGATTTCATCTCTCGACGTCGATCCTACGCAGGAGCAGCTGGGTCTCAACCCGATGGTCTACGGTGCCCTACAGCAAAACGTCACGCAGATTATCCACGCAGCCTGGCCGATGAACTATCTCATCCGTCTCCCTTCATTCCAGTACCAGTTCAAGTTTCTCCAGAACCTCCTGCAACTAGCAATGGACGGAAAGGGAGACACTAAGCGTCGCTTTGTCTTTGTGTCTTCGATTGCCGCAGTTGCCAAGGTCGGCCTTGCCAGTGGAGGCAAGTTGATCGCAGAGTCACCTGTTGATCCTGTTGATGCGGCTTGTGGCATTGGATATGCCGACGGTAAGCTTGTTTGCGAGAAGATTCTTGAGCGCGCAGCGAAGACATTTGCTGGTCAACTCGAGGTTACGTATGTGCGATGTGGCCAGATGACTGGTGCTCGGGAGACGGGCGTGTGGAACTCGGGCGAGCAAATTCCGATGCTGCTTCGAACAGCCCAAAGCGTTGGCTCGCTTCCACAACTACAAGGGGTATGTTTTATTCACATCTTCTCCTGAACTGGGTTACTAACTTTCTAGACCTTGTCCTGGATCCCTGTCGACGACGCCGCGGCTGTCATCTCAGACATGACCTTTTCAGCCGGCATCCCTCCGATCGCCCAGCACCTGGAGAACCCCGTCCGTCAGGCGTGGAGTGACGTGATTGAGAGCATCAGACAGCAGCTGAAGCTCGCCAACGCCTCTGTTCCTTTCGACGCCTGGCTTGATCAAGTCGCCAGTGCCGAGGGCGAGGAGGACGCTTATCCCATTAGAAAACTTCACGACTTCTTCAAGCATTCGTTCCGGGCTGTAGCGTGTGGACAGGTGATTTTGGATACAGCTGTTGCCCGTAATAGTTCTACCACGCTTCGGAGCTCGGCGGCTGTCGACGAGGCTACCATTCAGGGGTATATCCGCCACTGGAAGGAAACTGGTTACCTTCAAAAGTAGGTGGTTAGAGCGAGCAGCCGATTAAGGTTAGACGTCGAGTTAAGTTAGCGGCCTTTGATGCTACGTTTTGTACAACTATTAGAACAATGAGAAGGTTCGTACGTGAAATCATTACTGCTCTGTCGCGGTCGGCTGTAAAGCGGTTGCTACTCGGTTGATACTCTTGCAAGTTCCAAAACACAGCTTCTTCCACAATTTGAACATTTCACAAACCCAATGCTTGAACGTTTGCCCAATTTAATCATCACATGATGTCGTTCGTGTAAACGCTCCTAATTTGTATCTTGATAAGAGCCAGAAAGACGAGGCGAGCGTGGTCGAGCTTGAAATTGGCCACCCCTGACGCCCGGCGCTACGAGTTGACGGCAATTCTACCACAGTCACGCACAATCACATGAAGCTAAAAATTAACATGAAGTACCTCGGCGTCCAAGCACACTAAACCCACGATACGATGTACAAGCTCTTCCCACACCCAGGCAAGACCCTTCAATGACAGTTCGTTATCAGACGCATTCGGAGCACTTGGACAAGTGGAGGCACGAAAAGGATTACTAGTAGCCCACTAAGAAATTGGCCGAGCGGCTTACATCATCCCGTCTACGGGCCTAAATTGACCGACTTTGCTCGTTTCGGTGCAATACTCGAGGGTAAAAGGACCAAACGAGACAACCGAGCCAGCAGTTATTATTGTCTATACATCATCTTATGTGCAATATCTCCATTTGAATCTAGTCGAATCTTTGTCGACTTCAGCAGCTCGATTTGCACGCAACACATTCCCTTCACAGCAACTATACCAAACATGGCATCCGCCACGCTGCCAGGAGCGGCAGTCTCAGCCGCCATCTTTTCTCCCCAAAGCAATCCCCCCAAGCCGCAATATCTCAGTGACATCCGGTCAAGGCTACTTCAAGATGCGGCACTAAAGCCACTCAAAGACGCCATCCTCGGCCTTCCACAGACATGGGACTCTCTGGCGTCATGGCGGCAAGAGATGAGCAGCTTACAGAATGCGAGACAACGCGTGCAAAGTCTTGCCCAATGGCTTGAGTCAGGCGTCTCCGAAGCCATCGAATCCGACACATCAGGACTCGTCACGCTTCCTCTTTTAACTACCATCCACATGGTGCAGTACTTGGACTACCTACGACAGACACAATGCACCCACGCCGAGTTCCTTGACAGTTTAAAGAACGGCGGTGTTCAGGGCTACTGCATCGGACTACTATCTGCCGTTGTCGTGGCGACTTCTGCAAACGAGGAAGAACTTCTAAATCGTGCCGCGGCTGGACTTCGCGTTGCTCTTGCCATTGGAGCATTTGGCGATTTGGCCGAGGCATTGTCCGGTGGTGATTGGACGACTCTAGCCATTCGGCTACGGCAGGGAGATAAAGCAGAGGAAGAAGAGTTGCTACGGAGATTTCCAGGAGTGAGTAACCCCCCCCCCCCGTCGGGATGTCATCAGCTAACAAGAAAGGCCTACATTTCTACCATCTCAGACTCGCACACCAGGAGTTTAATCGCCCCACAAGACCAGATATCTTCGTTGAGGGCTTATGCCGAAAAAGAAGGACTCTCGCCAAAGACGATGCACATCCAGGGCAAACTCCACGACACAAACAACGCAGACTTGGCCAACGAGTGCATCGAATGGTGCAATACGTTGCCCGAGTTACCCTTTCCCAGCGGCAAGGCTCTCCAAGTGCCTGTCCGCTCCAACAGATCGGGAGGGTTGTTGGCAACCGTCACTCAGTCTTTGAGTAACGAAGTAATCCAGACCATCCTGGCATCGACATGCGACTGGTCGCTCGTCATCCGCGGCCTAGCTTCTGATCTTCAGCAAACCGATCGTCGGGAACATACCCTCGCTTTATTCGGCATCGGCAATTCCGTTCCCCTCGCGCCTTTCCGCCAGCACGAGCTTGACATAACAAAACTCGACATGTCATCTATCTCAACGACCTCCACGGCTTTCAACCCGATATCCTTCCCACCGAATGCCATCGCCGTCGTTGGCGCTGGCTGTCGTCTGCCCGGTGCCAGTTCACTCGAAGAGCTGTGGGAACTTATCTCGGAAGGAAAGTCGAGGCTCGAAACACTCCGCTCAGACAGAGCTAACGTCCAGGGATCCTACCGAGCCTCCCAGGACAAGAACTGGGCCAGCAAGCGACAATTCTACGGAAACTACATCGACGACATTGACGCTTTCGACCATTCCTTCTTCGGCATCAGCCCTCGAGAGGCCAAGTACATGGATCCGCAGCAGCGTCTTCTGTTGATGGTCGCTTTCGACGCCTTAGACTCGAGTGGTTACATGCGCCAGCACCGAAGAGAAGAAGGCGATGCGGTAGGATGCTTCATCGGGGCCAGTTACACCGAGTACTTGGAAAACACCAGTTCCTACAGCCCGTCTGCTTTCACCGCCACTGGCACCATCAGAGCCTTCCTGTCAGGAAAGATTAGCTACCACTTTGGATGGAGCGGCCCTTCTGAAGTCATCGACACAGCTTGCTCTTCTTCCATCGTTGCGGTCCATCGAGCCTGTCAGGCAATCAATGCCGGCGAGTGCAGCAGCGCCTTGGCAGGTGGTGTCAATCTCATCACGGGCATCAACAACTACTTTGACCTCGGCAAGGCTAGCTTTCTCAGCCAGACTGGACAGTGCAAGCCTTTTGATGACTCTGCAGATGGATACTGTCGCGCTGATGGCGTGGGACTCGTTGTCTTGAAGCCGCTCAGCAAAGCAATCTCGGATGGCGATCACATCATGGGCGTTATCCCTGCGACGGCGACGAACCAAGGCGGCATCGACGCGCCGGGCATCACTGTTCCGGATGGGTCTGCTCAGAAGGCGCTGTACCAGAATGTTTTGTTAAAGTCTGGCATCAAGGGACATCAGGTCTCGTATGTCGAAGCCCATGGCACGGGCACGCAGGTTGGAGATCCCATCGAGATCAAGAGCATCCGGGACGTCTTTGGAGGTCCCACACGAACAAATCCCGTGTATCTCGGATCTCTCAAGGCGAACATCGGACACAGTGAGACGGCTGCTGGTGTCGCTAGTCTTCTCAAGGTCCTCGCCATGTTCCGTCACCAGGGCATCCCGCCGTTGCAAGGTTTCAAGAGCCTCAACCATAAGATTCCTGCGCTGGAGCCAGACGGAATGTCAATTCCTACATCTCTGTTGCCGTGGGATACGAAGGCTCCTCGAATTGCTGCCGTCAACAGCTACGGAGCGTCGGGTAGCAACTCTGCACTTCTTTGCTCCGAGTGGTCTGGAGCTAGCAAGCCCGCCAGCAGACAAACCTCGTTTCCAATTTTACTGAGCGCTGCTTCACCCGAGAGCTTGCGTAGATACACAGATGATCTGGCATCGTATCTGTCAAAGTCTTCAGCAGCTGGTCTGAAGGTGGGTGATTTGGCACTTACACTGAGTGAGCGTCGGAAACACCACCGCGTTCGCTGGTCAACAACGGTAGCCAGTCTGCCAGATCTCGTGAGCCAGCTTCAGAAAGGCCCAGAAGACTTGGTCGAGATTCCCAAAGCTTCAAAGAAGGTCGTCCTCACATTCTCTGGTCAAAGTCGGACAAGCATCGGTCTGGACCCTTCTGTCCGCCAGTCGTATCCTCTGTTTGAAAAGTACATCACGCAATGCAATGACATTCTGCAGGGTTTCGGCTGTTCCGATATTCTGTCCGCACTCAGCGACCCTGGGCCAATCACAAATCCTGTGATTCTTCAGTGCGGCACTGTGGCCGTGCAGTATGCCTGTGCGCAATGCTGGATTGACGGCGGCCTCCGGGTCGATGCCATCATTGGCCACAGCTTGGGTGAACTCACTGCTCTCGCCGTCTCCGGGGTCCTCTCTTTGTCGGATGCTCTGAAGGTTGTTTACACGCGAGCCGAGCTCATAAATGAGAAATGGGGACCTGAGCGCGGAACCATGCTGGCGATCCACGCTCCTCTAGACGTGGTACAGTCCGTGATGGAGGTAGTGGACACACTAGTCAGCGAAGAAGACGACGAGCTCGAGATTGCTTGCTTCAACAGCGTCTCAAGCCACATCGTCGTTGGTACGGAGGCCTGGGTCGCCATGGCCGAGAGAATCCTTCAGCAAGATGCCAAGTACCAAGGCATTCGGTTCCAGCGACTGAGTGTCAGCCACGGCTTTCACTCTCGATTCACGGAGCCTCTTTTGTCTGACCTGGTCGATCTTGAAGAAACCCTCGAGTTCAGGGAGCCAACAATCCCTTTGGAGACGTCGACACAAACGCCGTTTGTCTTTGGCACCAAGGATTCGACCTATCTTGCAGACCACGCCAGAGATCCTGTTCACTTCGTCAGTGCCGTTCAGCGCGTGGAGCAGCGCCTCGGGCCATGTGTTTGGCTTGAAGCTGGATGGGGTTCTCCCATTGTCGCCATGGCCAAGAAAGCTGTGGCCGACCCGAAGCTGCACACCTTCCAGGCTGTAACGTCACCGGCTGCTGTCGCTGCCAACCTGTGGCGAGAGGGAATCACAATTACCGATTGGGGCTTTCTCACGCCAAAGGATAGCGGACTCGGCCCAGTATGGCTTCCTCCGTACAGCTTTGATCAGCCCAAAGCCTGGCTCGACCACGTTGACAATGCGATCGAAGAGCAGAACAAAGTGCCAGTTCAACTCGAAGCAAAGTCCAACACTCAACTTCTCAGCTACAAGGGTGCGGTGGCAGACGGCTCACACAACTTTACTCTGCACACTAACACAGAGAGATTCGTCAAAATTGTCCAAGGACACGCTGTGCGCCGGAAGCCTCTGTGCCCCGCCTCGATGTACATGGAAGCAGCGGTAATGGGAACGGACAAGCTCGGCGTCGAGCTCCGGTCCAAGACCATCACGTTCCGCAACGTCACCTTTGCCCGTCCCCTTGGCTGTGGTGAAGGCTTGGACGTCGAGTTGTGTCTTGGTAAGCTGCCCAACTCTGCAGAGTCATGGCATTACGCGGTCCAGTCAACATCCAAGTCGGCCTACTCCGAAGGCGACTTTAGCGTCTCCTCGTCTCCTCCCGACGACATGGAGCTCTACGGAATGCTAGTCACCGACGGCATCACTGCCTTGAAGAACGACCCCGACACGGAAAAGTTGCGCAAGAGCACGGCTTACTCTTTGTTCTCCAAGATTGTGGAGTATGCGGATCTCCTCCGAGGAATCACGAGTATTACACTCGGCCAGAAGCAGGCACTGGCGAAGATTGAGGTTCCCAAGTCCACATTCGCAACCTCGGAAAGTACGGTTTCCGACTACTACGACGCCATCACGCTGGACACGTTTGTTCAAGTTCTCGGTCTCCTCATCAACTGCAACAATGCTTCCGACTCGGGCGATGAGATTTACATTGCATCGTGCATCGACAAGATGGTCGTGTCACCCACCGACTTTCAAAAGCCCCAGACCTGGACCGTCTACGCGACTTACTCCGCTGCCGATAGCAAGACTCTGAGCGGCTCTGTCTTTGTCTTTTCCGAAGAAGGCAAGTTGACGGCTTTCGGTACCAAGATCCAGTTCATGAGGACGCAGGCTGCCAGATTGGAGCGAGTCCTCGAGGCTGCTAACCCACGACCCGCGGTGAACGGATTGTCTCTTTCTACCAACATTCCAATTCCCGCCGGGGGCCAACAAGTCGACCTGGCGCTCGTCAACCCCAAAATCAGCATCCATGCTCCATCTCCAACTTCGGCCAACATCGCGCTGGAAGTTGAGGTGGGAAAGATTGACGTGCTCAAGTCCCTCATTGCCGCCTACTCCGGAGTCAAGGAGGCTGACATCCAGGACGATGTGTCGTTTGCTAGCATGGGCCTGGATTCGCTCGCATCCATGGAGCTGGCAAGCGAGATTGAGTCGACACTGGGCATCCGTGTCAACTCCGAAGATCTTTTGACAGGTGACATTCGGTCGTTGCTGAAGTCTTTCCCCTCGGAGGGAAACATGGAGTCGTTGTCTCAAAGCCTCGAGAATGCGTCTCGGTCGTCGGATAAGTCTACGGCTTCAAACGGAACGTCCATCGACGGTGATTGTGATGATCCCACTGCAATGTCAACTCCACCCGACCTTGGCTTCCAGAAGATTGACACTGAGACCGGAAATACCCCATGGACGAGACCCAGCACGCCGCTCAGCACTCGGTTCAAGATTGAGACTGTCACCTACAAAGAGGTCGATGGAGTCAGAATCCCGGCAGACCTCTACATCCCATCGGAAGCGCCCTCCCAGCCGATGCCCATAGGTACGAAACTTTGAACTGGACTGTCATGGCAACGTGCTGACGGTGACAGCTCTGATGATTCACGGAGGAGGTCATCTTACGCTCTCGCGACGAGCTGTCCGACCCGCTCAGACGAATTTCCTTCTCCAAAACGGGTTGTTCCCAATCAGTATTGACTATCGACTTGCCCCACATGTCAACGTTGTCGACGGGTCCATGGCGGATACTCGCGATGCCTGCATCTGGGCGCGAAGAGAGTTGCCCAAGCTCATGGCTCTGAAAGGCATTACACTTGACCCTACAAAGCTGGTGGTTATTGGCTGGTCGACAGGCGGAACACTAGCCATGACCACCTCTTGGACACTCAAGGACCTTGGGCACAGTCCCCCGTTGGCGGTGTTGAGCTTTTACTGCCCCGTCGAGTACAACCCCGATGGTGAGTGTTTTTCTCATCGCACTGAGCTTCATTAACATGCTTAGCACCGACGCTCATGGGTCACGATCACCCACCACGAACCATGTCTCTGAGCGAGATTCGGAGCTGTCTGCCTGCTGGACCGGTAAGTACTCAGCCTGTCGACTCAAGTGCTATTCTGATCATTTCCAAGTCCACCAGTCATGCGTTCAACACTCTAGATACCACCAAGCTGGGGTGGCTTGATGAGGGAGACCCGCGCTCAGAGCTCGTCCTCGCACTCATCAAGGAAGAAAATGGCATGTCTCTGCTCTTCGACGGCTTGCCCTCAGAAGGGGAGCAATTCCCCCGAGCCAACAGCTCTCGCACCACTGCATTTAGCCCTCTCACACAGGCGCGCAACGGCAACTACTCTACACCGACATATGTCATCTTCGGGGATGAGGATGAAATCGCACCATTCGAAAAGGCAGTAGAGTTTGAGGATGTTCTAAACAGTAATGGTGTTCCGTGTGGCTTTCTGCCTGTCACTGGAGGAAAGCACATTTTTGACTTAGGCTTGTCGCCTGGGAGTGAAGGATGGGATATTGGTATTGGACCAGGTTATGATTTTTTGATACGCTATATTGAGAATATATCTAATTAAAGCAGTACTATATACTTAAGTATTAACGATTTAAATACTATTTAAATAGGATTTTACTTTCTAAGTTTAGTTATATTAATATTTATAATATTATAGCTTAAGTTAATATTAATAGATAAGTTAAAGTTATATAATTAATTTTATTATTAATATTACTTTAATTTAACTAAGCTTTAATTATTTAAAACCTTTTTATTTAACTAAGATAAAAGGTAAAATTATATAAATAAACTAACTAAGATAAATTTCTTTTATTTCTTTTCTTTATTTAACTTTTTTTATATTTTTAAAAACTAAAATAATTACTTTAGCTTTTTTTATTTTTAAGTTTCTTTTTCTTTTTTTTTCTACTTATTTTCTCTTTATTATAACTTATATCCTAAGGTTAATAAACATTAATTAAATTATAGCTTCACTTAATATTAATAGATAAATTAAAATAATATAATTAGTCTTATAGAAAATATAACTTAAGAGAAAAATATAAAAAGTATTATTTTAAGATAAAAATAACATTTTCTTTCTATAATTACTAGGGTATAAAATAATACTCTCCAAAGTAATAGCTTAAAAAAGAGATATCCTAATTCTATATATACCTTAACTCTCTACCCTTTGTAACACTATAGCACAGATACTTTTACTCTTTTTTCGAGCTTGTAAACATAGTCTAAACAAGAACAGCATATTCCTCTCAATTTCTCGCGCAATTAAATCTCTTCTCTGCTAGCAACTGTAGGCTTTCTGGTTTCTGAGCAATATACATTATTAAACCTTCCTTCCGAATTTCCATGCTCCCAATTCTTTACAAAAACAGCCGTCTCCTTACCTCCCATTCGGTCAGTAGTGTCAATAGCAGAGCCCTCGACGCACGTATCGCATCTTTAGAAATAGAGTGTTCCTGCTCCTCAATCGCAAAACACTCTCTCGTAGCAGTGTCAGAAGCCATTTTGATCCATGATAGGTTGCGGGGAAGTGTCTGGTTCACCAAGTGGTTCACGTTAGCGACGATACTTTCCGCCTTGGCTTGTAAGCCCTGACTGCTGATGCACACCCTCTCGGCGTCAGTTCTGAACCCAAGCTGAATAGGTTCCCAATTGAAACGGAGAGTTGCTCTGGTGAGTCTGTTAGTGGCTTCATTGATCTGACGCGCCTTGCACAAGAGTTTCTTCGTCGTGTCCACAGCCCAGGGGCAAGTATGCTGCGTCAGAGACCGATGAAAGCCCTTACGTGTGATCCTAAGTAGATGAGAAAAGGTATTCCAATCAGAAATGAGGTCATGGATGGCAACGCTTGGCTGAACCGCGTCAAGGTTGTCATCTCCCTGTGCGACTTCATTTCTCTCGTTATCCAGTAGCTTCTGCTCCAACATCTGAGTATGATCATCGAGCCGTTCCAGTAGTGCCTTCATCTCCACGTGGGACTCAGCAAGGTGCCGGGTAAGAGGGTGCGCTATGTTGGCATGCCAAGAGGCTATCGTCTCGACTTGGCGTTCCATGTTGTCCCAAGCCGGACCGAGATCGGGTTCCACCAGCAGCGCCACCTCATTGGACTGTTCGAGGGTTCGCAGGTGCTTCTGAATGTCGATGATATATTCGCAAACTGTAGCACCGTCGTCGGTAATTGAATTGAGCGTTGGTACTTGGGAGGAGGGAACCCTCCGGGGAGTGAGAGGTGGGGAGGGAAGACCAGACATGATGGGCGCTGAATGTGTGTCGTGTGTTTTGGTTGCGACGCAGTTTTTTCTTTTACACCAAATGGCACTCGCTGGCAGACCCTCTCTTTATAACCTGGAGTACGTTCTACGTTGCCTGCACCGCAGTCAGCTCTGTTGACGGTAATCTTTTGTTTGTCAAAGAGGTCTAAACATCAGAACGTTCATGAGTAAGAATTCGCGGATTTAGCCCACAAGGCGCGGAAGCGGTGTTCAGCTCAGAAGATATGTGACTTGAGGATTGAGAATCTACGCACAAGCATCTTGAACAAAGAACATATCAATCCAACGGGAGGAGGCATTTTATGCGAGAGGGATTGGATTGGATGACAAAGGTGCCAAGGTCAGCCCAACAGAACACAACATCAAAGACAAAAACGTATGGAGGACAGTGCGTGAGCAGATGGACCCAGATGGCAGTATCCGCGAACACGGCTTTGAACAAAGGGACGGCACATTTTCTCCCACGAGTCAAGAGTACAACTAAATGACACACGTGTGCAAGGTAGGACGACATGAAAATTGCAGGCTATAAGTATCTTCTACGAGCCTACTCTGGAGAGCGACTCGCAACCCCGGTTTCTGACGGATCGTTCCTCGATGACCACGATAAGCTTCTCACATATATATACTACGGCATCAATCACCGCCATCGGCATCAGACACCACCACCTCTCATTCTCCAACAAACATGGTACGCAGAAACATCGAGCATCCACGCCCTATTGAGCATCCGCGCCATAGCGGCCTGTATAGTAATCAGCTGTCTTCTGACGTTGTGGCAGCCTTTTACTCTCGCGAGGACGGGGGGGGATTTATAAGAAATTTCTACGAGACGACCAGAGCGCAACTTCTCAAGTGCGAAGCTCGCCTGATGAGGGCGGACAGGGCTTTTACCAACTGGGTGAACCTAGCAACCGAGCTTCGAAGGAATGGCGAGGAAATCAGCAACGACGACCGGAACATCAGATATGCCCTTGGTTTGGACATTTCAAACGTGATATCGGTCGAGACTGAAGCGGCGCTCGAGATTTATTTGCAAATTCAGCACGCAAGTTTTTGGTTTGAGATTATGGCTATGCTGACGCCGATGACCGACACTGACATGGCAGCCGAAATCCTAGAAATGACCGCCAGTCGGTTTCTACGGTCATGTGGCAAATGCCACCATGAAACGATCAAACTGGAAGCAGAGTATCGATCGGATGTGGTACACTGGCTGTTGCGCCCAATGGATGATCCTTGCTATGAGACAAATGATATGGCTTCCGTACATGAGTCCATCCAAAGAGCTAGAGACAGTCGAGATATTGCAGACGTGTTTTTCTTTCAACTTAGAGACTCGGTTACCCAATTCAACAAAGAATCAAAGATTGGTTTCCACTAACTCTAAGTATCGTTAGTTGTATATGCGGCCGACTGAAGAGCACAGGAACTAGAGGACATAACAATTTGCCCGACAGAAGGAAAACTTGTGGGACACAAGAAGCCACGTTACCAGGAGTTGTTGGCCGCTACTGTATACTTATTTACCACTTATAATTACTGTTACTTCTGGATTGCGGTCGACTCTAGGGCGCGGCTGCTGCTATGACGAGTATACTTGCTTTTACATTCTTGCTTTTACATTCTTGCTTAGTAGTCACTGGTAGTGCAAGAATGATGTCGACGACCAAAGCAAAAAGGAAGTCGTTTAGACATACAACACCGGGCATTCGCCGGTCGTCACCGACCCGACTACTACTCCAGCGGTCGCCAGTTTGACTCGGGGAGAGCGGACGGGATCCCGTATTCTCTAGCGCCTGTGGTCGTATGTGCTGGCAGAGGAGCAAAGTCTGGTCAACACGAGGGTCTTTGCCGGAGCGAGGTCTAATCTATTCCGCCCGCATTATATCAACTCCTAGTCTAGCCACTGCAACACGCACTACACCTTTGTAATGTACACATTTCCCAGAAACCAATCTAGCTGCTGTCCACTTGCTTGGATCGTGAACTTGAGGGAAATCGATCCTGCGTTGGCTTTCGGCACGATGAACTTGTCGGAGAATTTGAACCAGCCTTGGCCGCCGTTCCACACGCCCCCGGTGGGGATGTTTTCGTAAATGACTTTATCGTCGGCGGAAAGGTAGACTGCCATTAATTTGAAGTTGGTATCGGGCAAGCCGTTTTCGGGGTCGACGGGAAGACTGCTACGAGCAGCGAATCCTAGCTCGTAGGTGCTTTCGCCGTTGAGCTCGAATGTAGGGTCGTAGTTGATCTGAGCAAGCCCGTCGGTTGTCGCTTCCAGAACCCACAAGGCGAGCAAGCCGTCGACGTTGCGAGTGCCCAGGAAGAAGGTTTCATCTCGGTCGGTGGTCAGCGACCAGTCAGAAATATCTCCGGAACGGAAATCTACATCAAGGACCGTCTTGGCTAGAATGGATACACGATCAGCTCGAGGAACAGAGGCAGAATTACACGGTAGCTAGAGAGAATAAACGTACAGTCAGAGCACTCATAACAGTCTTTCTCAAACCAATAGGTGCCGCTAGTAGTTTGGGTGAAGCCATAAGTAGAGAAATCTCTGATGAAGATCTGGCAATGGCCACCCTCTCTGTAGCTGAAGGCGGCGCAGTCGGGTCCGGTGGCGCAGAGGGTAGCGCATTCTTCCAGGGAGTCCTTTTGAGTAGGCGGGAACCTTCCTTGTTCCTCATCCCTGCTGATATAGCCTTGTTTACCGCAGACGAGGCCATCTGGCTTGGGTGCAGCCTTGGTGCAAGTCAAAGGAGCGTGGCCACTATGAGCTGTGGTGGTGGTAGAAGTAGAAGAGGCAGTGTTGGTCACTGTGGCGAAGGTTGTTTGGGAAGTAGTAGTTTCGTTGTCGTCGTCGTCGTCGTCACAGTCGTCGCCGTCGTCGTCGTTGTCATCGTTATCTTGGCCGCCGGGAAACCTGGTTGTCGCAGTTGAGGAGGCGGTCTTTGTGAACGAGGCAATCGATGTGGCAAATGTTGTTGACAAGGCCGTGGTTTCGTCGTCGCAGTCCTCGTCGTCGTTCTCGGCGTGAACACGGCCAAACGTCAAGAGGGCGAATATGGCAATGGCCTTGGGTGAAGCCATGGCGAACATGGCTGGGTGGTCAAACAAGATGAGATATAGGGAAAGCGAGGGAGTTGGGTTCAAGCTGGCAATTACGTGTATTTGTACGAGACTCTACGACCTAACCTCAGAGCCACAATTTCGATATAAGCGGGCATGGCAAGGGCAGCCAGCAAGGCTTTGTTCGTGAAGCCTCGTTGGACGTACAAAGTTAAGTCGGCGACTGTGTGTTAGTGGGCTGCATGGTGGGATGCAACCTTGGACGCAGTCATTTCCACGATGGTTCTGGATGAGCAATCTCCAATGAAAGGGCAAGCAAAAAATGGTACTGGCGTGCCTGGGACGGCTGCTCCCAGCTAGTCATCAGCGTCAGCAGCCACATAAATAGGCGACCAGGTCGGCGAGCATTCAGCCTATCGTGATTGGCCCGAGGTGGGTTGCGTCGCTGCTAACAGGTCGGCGATCTGCCATGGCAAGCGAGCACACCGGCAGACGCCGACGGTAGGTAAGGTAAGGTATGCATAAAGACAGGCCGAGGTACTATGCACTTGGCATGCATGCACAGGTGGATCGCGGACTCGCCGACAACGACAACGCGGCCCCTGCAACGAGCCAGGGATAGACTGCCCAGAAGAAAGGGATGTGAAGGTGAAGCCCGGGGTTGTGTCTCTTGGCGTTGCAGCTGCGCCACACCAAGACCGGGGCCCGGGCGGATTATCCCAGCGCCGGGCTCAGGAGGCCACCCTCATCACGCTGACGCAGTTGATGACGTACGTCCGATTGTCCATCCCGTCGCCAAGCTTTCAGCAACAAGCTACAACTTCTAAGCTCCAACTCCAAGACTCGCTTTTTATCATCTCCAATTCGCAACTGCAGTACGGATACCGTCAAACAGAATCCTCCGCCTCAAACCGATCAATCCCATCAATCCCGCCAGCATGTCGCATTCAACACTACAACACGAGCTTTCAGAGGTCGACCTCACCAAGAATGACCAACAATCCTCTGTGCCAGTGCAGACCGAACAGCCCACCGTCCACCAGGCCATGGGTAAGACTCCTCCACCACCGACACTAAACCATCACAATCTGTCACCAGACACTGACATTCCTTTCCAGACCCTCAACGTCCCCATCCCGACGCCGACGTCAGCCTCCGCGGAGGCGAAGGAGGATGCTGCCCCGGCCGTTTCTGTTTCTGCATTCCTTGCCCGATACCCTGCAACTGCTGCATTATTCCTCTGTAGACGGATGGTCATGACAATTTGGAGTTCCAGGATACAGTTCGTTCAATAGTCGACAAGAAAGACTTCGGAAAGGCAGCCTCTCGCCTACCAACGGCCATCCGCATCGAAGCATACAACCAAGATACCTGTAACGGCTCGCCTTGCATCAACGAACCAGCCGCCCTCAGATGAACAAGACAAAGCTATATCCATACGCTGATGCGGTGATTGTTGGGAAAGGGATACTGCGAGCTTGGGCACTCTGGAGCGACGGCACATAACCTCCAGTCTGGGGGGGGGGTGGAGGATGACGAGATCTCTGAAGAAACGCAAACTGTTGGTTTCTTGAGTGCGTGAATGGTTTCAGTAAAGGTGTTTGATGTTTATAGCTAGCCAATGTCATGTATTACGTTTTTTGCCCCGACAGTCGCAATGCAGACAAATCTTGACAGGAACCCACGGAAGAGTCAGTTGCATCTCTCCAAGCATTGCTGAGCTGGGGACGTGAAGATACCGTAAACAAGATAGCCTGTCGGCAATGCTCCCAAGCATCACTGGGAAAGGTGATCTTGGAAGAATTCCTTCAATGTGAGTAATTTCGCGCCACTGGCTCGTCCACCCTGTGCTGCAATAGCCGCCTGCTTCAACTCCAACGCCGTCGTGCTGTTGTTGGGTGTCCCATAATAACAACCACCCGAGTGTTGGCACAAGCCGAACATGCCCTTGACGGTCGTCATGAACCTGTCATTTTCCGTTTGGATGGATCTCCAATCCTCAATGGGCACGAAACGGGCTTTGTTCCCAGTCACTACTCGTGGGTATCGCTTAGCGGCGGTTTCAACAGGAGAGTTGGCCCGAATTCCGTTCGGTGACATACCTTCCTGCACGTCTTTGGCTATATCGTGCAAAGATCTAGCTTGACTGGATCCTTGGATAAATTGGCCATGATACTTCCGGGGCTGCAACAGCACCCCGTGCACGTAATCTCCAAAGTCAGTCTCAATAGCCGCCAAGGGTGCCTCATCGTTGCCGCCCCAGTGTGGCCAGTAAAGTGTCAAGAAGCCTTCCGGATCGCGGAAATAAGGGAGACCGCCGAAAAGACTAGCAATGTCTCTGTCGAGAAAGTTCTCCATGTACCAACCTGGACTGACAACCACGACACTGTCGAAAGCAGATTTGGAGCGAGCGTATTCTGCAATCACGTGTTTCTCTGTGACTTTGGTCAGAGGCAGTACCGTATAACAGCAGATGATGGTGGCACGCATCAACGAAGCCGAGTAAGACTTTGCATACCGTCGAAACAGTCAATGGGAATTTCGCCGTTTGTAGTAATAGACGCCGACACCAGACCACTATAAACGAAGTGCTTGACCCCCGCTTCCACGGCAGCATCGACAAGACCTTTTCCGATGTCCGTCTCGCTCGGTCCATCTTTTCGGCCAACAGACTGGAGGCAACTCGTTAGTCTTCACCATTTCATAGCAAGGCAACGTGGCCTATGGGGGACGAACAGGATCATCGGAATTAGTATTGGCAAAAACGCCCCAACTTCCAGCAAAGGCAGCGACCAACTCCTCTGGGTTGAACCCGTTGGCCTTGACAACTTCAACACCAGCGACTTTCAGAATCGAAGCCGCTTTGGACGTAGGATCCCGAGAGATGGCGCGGATTTTGAAGAGACCAGATTGGTCTCGCAAGAGGGAACGCGCCACACTGCCCCCCTGGGCGCCGGTGGCACCGTAAATAGTAACGAGCTTTGTCTGAGGCATGGCGGGATATATTCGAATAGTAAGAGTGACCGATTAGTTCGCAGAAGAGGAGTGTCGCGGCTTTGAGATGTGGTGGGCAACGAGAGTGCATACGACACACGGGATACATCTGTCGAGCTGCGAGTGTTTATACGCAGCTCTACGCCTCACTTGTCGAGTATTATTATCGCATGCTTAGAAATGCAAGCTTCCATGTTTGGATTTCTAATACAATATTGGGCTTGATACTCGCACGATACAGCAAGTAGACCAACTAGCAACTTCGAAAGGAAAATAGAGTTGCTCCAAAGACCCTGCTAGCCTGCTTCTCTCCCGAATTTTGCCAAGCAGCGTTGCTAAATGAGGCAAGCGGATCGTCCATGTGGATTAGATAACCACTTTGGACAACTTATCACCCGTTGGAAAACTAGTTAACATTGAGAAAACGGTGCAGTACCCAGACTTCTAAACGCCAGAAACCGTTTGGGTCCAAAAGGTAATACAGTATCTTCCACGTCGTCGGCATTGATATAAAAAAGATTGCATCGAATGGCGGGTTACAGATAGCTGATAATAGTAAAACGTCTAAATTTAAGAGATACAGTGCAGGCTGGGAAATCAATCCACTAGGGTCAGACCACCGGATCTCAGCGAGTTTAGATGAGTGACATCTTCCCTGTAATTGAGGTCATCAACACCTGGCCAAGACTCTACGCCAACGGGTTGATAGAAGCTCTTGCGAGCGCAGCTGATACATACGACCATAGCTCTTAGAAAACACGGGATCCCGTCCGCTCTCCCCTAGTTAAACTGAGAAGCGGCAGATTAGTACTCGGGTCGGTGACGACCGGGGAATCCCTGCTGTTGTATGTAATTTTTTGCTGTCTTCTTGTCTTTTCGAAGTTGTCGCTTGTACGTTTTTAGCGATGCTGTGCATGTTTTTGCTGTCCCCTCATTTTGGGTCGGGGCGCTTCTGCGTCGTTTAGGGTAGCTTGAGTGGTTTTTGACAACCACAATGTTCTAATGAGATGCAGTCATAATACACCTTCATTTATAGCCATGATGAGGAAGCGGTGTCTCAAAATGCTACAATCTTCATGCGACTGGTCAAGAAGGAGACCATGTGTACAGACGAGCGGCAGCTTGCAGTTCTTTAGGTCCGTCAGAGACAACCTCCACAACACGGGCTTATCTGGGTCAACGGCATCTCGTTTGGCATTCAGGCCTGTCATTTGACAAACACTCATACGACTGACCTGGAAGCCCCATGCTCCAATCCGCAATTGCTAGTCGCTTCACTTTTTGCACTGAGATTGTGCTCGTCCCGCCAGTAGGTTCCGATAGCGGGACCGACCGGATTGCGGGACCGACCGGTACTGCGGGACCGACCCACGCTCTGGGGCCGATCCGGACCCGACAAAAGAGTCTGTCTTGTGACAGTGCGAGAATTCCGGCAAGGCGAGAGTTTCGGCAGGACGGAAGACTTCCTGGGAATGCCAGTTTTTGCAATTGAAACCGCTCGCGGACCTGGTCATGAGTCTCGGCTGTGATGACGCGCTGATTGAGGGGACCTGTACGGATTAGTACTACCGAGTTTTTCGACGTTGCAGTGTGGAACTGTGTTGAGGGGTTATAGGGATGAGGGGCTGCGGAAGGCCCGGCCAGTGAGTTGTCCAAGGGAATTGCGCAAAGGTCAGGAACTTGGAGTGGAGGAGGAAATGAGGCTGGATTTAAACATGCGCTTTTCCTACCAGCTGCGAGTGGGAATGTGGGACATGTCGTCACTAGCATGGCAAATGCGGATTCTCTGATGGGTATGAAGGCTCCGATAAGAGAGACACAGCGCTATCAAGCCGTTGTGGCTACTGACCTCGTAAGATGTCCCGTGGTAATCGCGAGACGACATCCTGGTTTCTGCGGGCACTTCAGTGGATCGACCTTCCGACGCAGCGAGTCGGGTGATGCAGAACCCCACCGCGTGTCGGATATGTTGCATGTATAAAAAGGGCCTGACAAGTTGTATCTGCATCGATCCGTACCTAACCCAGCTTTTTAAGAGTCCAAGAGCCACTTATTTGCTGTCTTGATTTGAAGAATATGATGCAAGAAATCCCTGTTGAGTCGTTCCCCACCATGATCAGGGCGGCGCGGTACTACGGCAAGGAAGACATCCGCATCGAACAGGTTGCGGCGCCCTCGGTGGGCTCCGGGCAGATCAAGGTGAGACCGGGGTGGAGTTGCCGTAGAAGAGGAATACCCTGCCCGTCGTGCTGACTTTTGTTTGCTTGACGGCGGCCAGATCGCCCCGGCCTTTGTTGGCATCTGCGGAACAGATCTGCACGAGTATCTCGGCGGGCCCAACTTCTGCCCTACCACGCCCCACGCCGTGACGGGGGAGAGCATCCCCGTCACGCTCGGCCACGAGTTCTCCGGTGTCATCACCGAGATCGGCCCGGACGTCACGGGCTTCGAGGTCGGCCAGCGGTGCGCCGTGCAGCCGACCATCTTCTGCGGGCACTGCGTGGCCTGCGACACGCACGCCGAGAACGTCTGCCACACGGGCGGCTTCGTCGGGCTGAGCGGCGGCGGCGGGGGGCTCAGCGACGCCGTCTGCGTGAATGCCACGCACGTCTTTCCGCTGCCCGACAACCTGACCATGGAGATGGGCGCCCTGGTCGAGCCGCTTTCCGTGTCGTGGCACGCCGTCGCGGCCGCGCCCGAGATTGGCCGGGACTCGGTCGTTTTGATCATCGGAGGCGGGCCTATTGGCTTGGCTACCATCCTGTGTCTGAAGGCCAAGGGCGTCAAGACCATCCTGGTCTCAGAGGTTGCTGCCTCGCGGCAAAGGTTTGCCGCGCAGTTTGGTGCGACGCAGATCATCAACCCCATCCACGAGAATGTGAAGCAGCTTGTCTTGGATGCGAGCCGAGGCCGAGGTGCCGACGTCGTCTTCGACTGCGCTGGAGTTCCTGCCAGGTGCGTCTTTCCGTCTCCCCAAACGCGGTGTTACGGAGTCAAACTAATAGCCATCTAGCATCAAGGGTGCGTGCGAGGCCGTCAAGACACGGGGAACTGTCGTCAACGTGGCAATCTGGGAAAAGGAGATTCCGTTCAACCCCAACTGGATAACGTGGAAGGAGAGCTCTTACAAGTCCGTCCTCGGATACCAGCGGGAAGATTACCAAGCTGTCATTGAGAACCTCCGAACAGGTGAGATTTGGCAAAGCCGTCTGCGAGTGACGTGTTGCTAACGTGGGATCAAGGCGCAATCAGGGCCAACGACATGATTACCGCAAAGATTAGGCTAGAAAATCTCGTCGAAGATGGCATCAAGGCCCTCATCACTGATAAAGATAACCATGTCAAGATTCTTGTTGACATTGGTGCGAAATAGGCTGTGTATTTGGTGGGTAAAGGGATGAGCGGGAAGCGTTGCTATTTTATGTTTTAACATCCGAGTGTCACGTCTATGGGAGTAGAGAGGGATCACGTCCTCTCCAAGTTTGTCGCCTCGCTGGTAGTTATCACACCAGATTTACGATTTCGCGTGAACGGCGTCGCTTCGCAGTCACTGACCTGATCGAACCCTGCAGCTTGCATGGTGCTGATGGCGGATGCATAGCAAGATGAAATCTGCGATGCGAAACCAATAATGAGTAGAAGAGGCATGCCATTCCTGTGCCGTCCGACGTAGTTGCTCTGAAAATGTATTGTATCTTCTATTGTCCTTGATCCTATTGGTTTGTTTGTCCGACGATGCCTACCCAAGTTTCCCATTTCCATTTCCAATCCGTAGTTCCAGTACTCCTTGAGGCATGTCCCAACTTATATGATATATTTTGCGTAGATACCGCGTGTGAGCTATAGGAACACACATGCCGGCTTTGAATTGCCTAGACGTAGTTTGTATAAGGTGCTAGAGATTGTAGTCGCCTTCCGCTCCGCCCGGGCCAAGGGGACAACATTATCCGACGTCTTCATCGAGGCGCTGTTGTACGCAGTCTTTACACTACCCCAGTAGCATCCCGGCCAGATATGCTGGGGTCAGATCGGTTACTGCCCGTCTCGATGTGAATCTCAGTTTCCTGGATAATATGCCGACCGCTCGAATCGTCGTCGTGTAATCGGTCCCATTTCGCCTTGCCCGAAATAGTCGTGCGTGTCTGACCGTGCGGTGTAAGCGATTCGAGGGGAGTATTGTTATGGGGTCGTCTCTGCTGAAGTGACTCTCAAGTCAGTAACGGAACCAGGCTGCGCGAGTATGTCTATGGGCATAGGAAGGGAGTTCACTTACAGATCCAGGGGTGAGGCCTGCTGATCGGTTGGCGGACCGGCTCAAGCAGCGGGCGAAGAGCTTCAAGGACGGCAAGGAGCACGCAATGATGGCAAAGCTCGACTCAAATAGAGACCAGAGAAGAAGCCTGCCTTGAGCGACTGGGAGACCTGGGTGATTAGCTCGACGGCAAACAAGTCAGGGGAACCATGCGTGCTCACCCATGTGGTCGTCTGGGTAGGCTGCGGTATCGATGTACTTGTAGCTGATTATACGCATCAGAGCGGCAATGCTTGCGAGGATTCCCAAGCTCAAAACCCCGACGACAGATATCTTGGTCCGTCTCGGCATCTGCAGTGAATACACAATGAAGAAGGGCGTTATTGCGCAGGACCAGTCGGAGATGACTTGCACCGAAGTGCCCACGTAGCTGATGATCAAGAATCCGCTCGACGACTTGCAATGTCCCCTTGTCGCTGTTAACTAAGCTTCTTGGAGATATAGGAGTTGGAATGGACGCACAGTTTTGGGTTCCAGTTGGCTGCGAATGGCACGCAGTTGATGAACAGCCAAACCATGCACCCACATATGGTGAGAGACATGACAGCCATGAGCCCGTACATGAAGTAGACGTACTTCTTCTGCACGCAGATCTGCAATATCATGAAGGCGATCGCAAACTTGGTGATGGACGAGGCGCCGTAGTATGTGATCTCATAGAATAGCAGGTATTCCTTGCCGCGTATCAGCAGGAACTCCTTTGCGGGGAAGTTGTCAAGGTACGAATCATGCGCTCCAACGCCATAGCGGACGGCTAGAACGCCTAGAACGCTGGCGGGAATGAAGGGAAGCTGAAGGTAAAGATGCATTGTCAGCGGGCCAGCGAGGAAGGAAAGCGATTCCATAGGTGCTCAAAATACAACGCGATGACGGGAATACTCACAAATCCAATGACGGCGAGGTAGTCGTTGACCCTCCACTTCTGAACGTATTCGACTCGCCGGGTCCGCACCCAGACGCGCAGACCGACGATGAGGGCGCAGATGACGGTGAAGGCGTAAATCAGAACCTCAATGGTCAACCCCAAACCTACAGCTGTGATGAACGGTTGGGCGTATGCTATGTCAGCTATCTCCTCGCCCGAAAGGTCTGCAGTCGACATCATCCTCCACGGCGGCAAAGCAGGACGCACTTGTTGATTGCAGGATACATGATGCAGCTGCCGGAGGGCCGCAACTCCATATCAACACCCACTTCACCGATTTTCCGTTCCCCATCATTGAGACATCAGGCATCAAGCATCCTACGGGGCGGGCGGTTCCCCGGGCCGCGCAGCTGGGGCCCTTGTTTGCCCTGAGATTGCGCAGGCCTCTTGGCTGTCCTGGCAAAGTCGTACCAAGTTACAGCCTCTGTTCGTTGCACCAACAGATGTGACGTTGGAGTATGTCTCTTTCAGGGGCTCTTGTCGTATTGTTGTTGGACTCCGGCAGTTCCACTGATCAGCAACTACACATGGCTGGTGCGTGTTGACTACGAATCTGACAGCGTTCCTTTTTATTTTGCTCTAGGGTGTTGGGTATTTTGGCCCGAGGCTGCTGCCAAGAGTACGTGGGAACCAATATACTTTGTAAAAGCTCGGGAATAACATGCAAAGACATGCATGCAACCATGGGGTGGAGTGCAGCCGGCGAAAAGCAGGGTTTTTGTTGGTGCGTTTAAGGGGAGTTGTTGGTTCCAGCATCGACACACTCAACTCCTGCGGCTTTTGCTCTCTTTTCTGATCCTAGGCACTCAAGGATTTACGACAGGGAATACTCCTTTTGGCTGTCGTATGAGGCCTGCGACAAGTATTCCGGACCCACCTGTGATGCGAATGCAGCCGTCAGTGTCGTAGTCACCCCTGATCGGTTGGCCCAGGACGGCCCAACCCGCATGTAACTGTTGGTTGTTGGTTGTTGGCTGTTGGTTGTCACATGCCGCAACCCAGCCTGCAGAGTTCTTACATGGAGATTACAAACGTGAGGATCCGCGGACTGACGGAGCAACCAAAGGAGGAGTTTGCCAGAGGCTGTAACATCGGGAAGAAGAAAGGAAATAACGGGGAAACCGTGCAATTCTGTGTCTGTGTTGTACGCCACATGTAAAAGACAAATCGGTATTGGGCCGGTATATCTGAATACGGACATCTATCCACCTGTTGGCCGTAGCCCCCTGTGCTGAAGACGTTGGAAGCCAACGTCGCTGCAGGCATGCCTGCATATTGCAACGCTCCTTGGATGCAGTATACTGAACCTCTCACTACACCCTCGTACCGGCCAGTGTTCCTATAGGCTCTCAGGGTCTATGCCGATAGTGGGATACGCTGCATGAAGTTGCAGAGATGCCAAAGAAAGAGATGGGACCGAGAAACAACGTCAGCACCCATGGAAGTCTTGGAACCTGCATCCCTCCAACAGCCGAAACGAGTCGGTTGTGGCGTCCTTGCAGACGCAACGCGAGGCTTGGTTCACAACCAACACGGAACTGATCAGTCAGTCCAGCTACTTGGTTAGTTTACGGAATGATACCCAGCCATTTCGCTAAAAGGGGCAGTTGGATTGTTGACAGGATGGCTACCGCATGCTGGCGAGTTGCTAACATAACACGTTGTCATCGTCGCCGTCGTCGCCGTCGTCGCCGTCTTCGTTTCTTTGTTACGTTACCAGACACGTACTCTCGGGCATCTGGCGCAGTTTCATACACGTCATTCTCTCCTGAATACTCCTGAAACCTCCAAGGTCACGTCCATCGATTCTAATACCAAACAGCACCAATGTCCTTTTTCAAAGGCCCGGCGGCACCTGTCCCCATACCGACCGATAGAGTCATCCCGTTGCATTTCTGGGACGACAGTCCACTATACAGGAGGATTGCGCTGTACAACTTGAAGGTCTTTGACGACGTGCTCAGTCCAGAGACGCTCCGCAGGACTCTTGAGGAGCTGGTCTCGAATAGCACTTGGCAGAAGCTGGGTGCTAGGTTGAGGAAAGATGTGAGTTCATACCTACAGAGCTGAGCTTCTCCACATCACGCAGCAGGTCTAATGCAATTGCAGGCCAAGGGGGCACTGGAGTATCATATTCCAGCCAAGTTCACCAAACAGCGCCCAGCCATTGGCTTCACTCACGTCGACTACCACGATGTAGGACTGGCCGACCACCCAGTAGCCTCACGGATTCCCAAGCCATCCGCTCGTCCGGCCGTCGTTGGCAATCCGGATGAGACGATCGATCTGGCCTGCGGACCGGGCTGTCCGACCTCCATCGACGATTACCTCTACTCGGACCGGCCGTTGCTCGGCCTTCACGTCGTCTCCTTCAACGATGCCACTCTCGTCACTCTACACTGGCTACACATAGCATGCGACGCGTTGGGCATGAAGGCACTAGTCAACGGCTGGGTTCTTACGATGCAAGGCCACAAGGTCCCCGCGCAGCAAGGCTTTGACTACGACGTCCTCGCGGATCTGGGAAAGCATCCAAAAGAACCCCACAAGCTCGAGCACCAGTGCATGACCACGCCGTCGCTGTTGGCTTATGGTATTAGGAACGGCTATAGTCTTCTGCTTGGCAAGAAAGAGTGTCGTATGGTCTGCATCCCTGGTAGGTTTCTCGACAGCCTCCGCGTCGCGGCTCTGCAAGAACTCGAGGCCGCCGGTATCGAGACGCCGTTTATAACAGACAACGATGTCATCGTGGCTTGGTGGACGCGCATTGCGCTCTCGCACCTCCCACCAACCTCACAGCGCCCGGTCACCGTGCAAGTCGCCATGTCGCTCCGCCGAGCCTTGGAAAAGGACTTGCTCCCTCCCGGAAAGCCCTACGTATCCAACTGCTTTGGTTTCGCCAACCTGCTCCTTCCAGCGAGCGGCTTCAGACAGAAGCCCGTCAGCGAGGTCGCGGCGCTCATGCGCACCGCCATCAACGACCAGGGCACGCGTGGCCAGGTCGAGGCGTACCAAGCTCTTGTGCGAGAGTCGGTGGCTCCGCTGCCCGTTTTCTTCGGGACCGGGACGACGTACCAGATCTCGTACTCGAACTGGACCAAGGCGGACCTGTACGGGGCGGACTTTTCGGCGGCAGCCGTAAAGCCGAGAGAGACGCCGCTGTTGCCATCGTATATTGCTCACTGTCAAGTGCCGTTCCAGTTTCCAGAGGGCTTTATCGTTGTCGGCAAAGATTCAAAGGAGAATACTTGGCTTTGCGGTTATCGCGCTCAAGGTTTATGGGAAGTGGTTGAGAAGGAGTTGGAGGCGATGCAGTGTCCATGAGTTGGGGCAGCAATCCTGGTATTTCGTATTTGCTGGTATTTGTTAATGTATTGCATACTATTTCTTAGCTATCCATTTTCTAGCACCTGAGTTGTATAATATCCAACGAGATACCATCATGAGTCCGCAGTTCAGACTCGAAACACCAGTGCCAACTCGACTCAGTGGCCATCTGAAATATGCACCTGGCTGTTTTAGCACCGAATCCCCGTCCTATTCACGAGATATATGCTACGCAACAACATACAATGCCGATAGTGGTGGGGGTTTTGAGTAAAACGTGAAGTCCTTATTCAAATAGCTACTACTGCGAACACATGTACAGAAGCGTCTCAGATAAGAAAGTTATAGCAACGTCTGTACATGTCGGATACATTTGAGTCTCGAGCATGGCGAAATTGGGGTGATCGGAATATTTATGAATGCTTCTTGCCGCGTAGATGACTCTTTCAAGCAAAGTCAATTTATTACTGTGACTGAATTGTACCCAGGATAGCCATGTATCAACACCCCGCAAACATGAACTCAGCAATACAGACTGAGACCGAACTGACTGAGATCGGACTGATTGAGGGGTAGAATGACTGGGCAGGTAAAAGCATCCTGAGCGGCACTGGACACACATTCCCACAAACCCTACAGAGCCTTCCCACTGCTAAGGCGCAATGCGGGTGCATGACCTTAACACATATCGCGGTGTGCCAGGGACATGGTTTGTTGCGACCCCATGAAGGCTCAAGAGATATTATGAAAGCCTTCTTATTCAACCAGGACCTCACCATACAACTAGATTAGAGAGCTGTCTTTCGTCTACCTCGAAGTCGTTTCATTACTTATGGCTACCGACATTGGCCAATACTCTAGTAAATACACGCTACCTTATACCACCATACCTTTAAGCACGGTTGTACCTAGCGGACGAGGCCAATGTGGAAGACCGATCACTAATGTCCCGGCGAAGACGTGACAGAGTCATCAACGCCAATTCATTCACACCTTACATAATGGATACTGTCACGTCTCTTTCATTATCGCAGTTATATCAAATTTGGGAGCAGCTAAACAACCCAGGAAAGATACCACGCAAAAGCGCGACCCGAGGCGGCTTTCATCAGAGCGCCGCGCGTTGGCAAGGGCACAATTCAAAGCTAGCTTCAGTCTTCTTCGTGGCCCATCATGTAGATGAACACCACAATGAAAACAAGAGTTGAATCAAAAATTCCGCCCCCCATGGTCCCGAAGGACAATGAAACCCAGAGTGACTCCGCGATGTGCAATGCAGGCCTTCCAGGCTGAATTCCCCGATGTTTGAGCTGGGAAATTCGGAACAAGGTAAGTATGAAGAAGAAGGAAAGAATGGTAAGAGAAACGGAGAGCGAGGCTACCTTTATACCCAGTGGAGAAGCCCAGTCCAAGCATGTACGGCGGAGATTACCATCCATTGTAGTGGAGCTCATTTATTGGTGCGGGTCACTTCATCAGTCGTAAATTGGGTTTGACCCACACGGATGTGGACGAAAGGCTTAAGGAAAGGAGCACGTACAGCGAGAAGCGTGGAAAGGGAGCGATGGAAGACTGAAAGTCAAGTTCAGCAATAATCTGTGGGCAGTTGTAATGTTGTTGCGAAGGGCAAGGGATTAACTTCGCACAAATGACGCATCTGCCCGTGATTCGTTCCCTAGACTACAGAGCCCTCTATGCGACCAACTGATCCAATGTTGATGATTCGCCTCCGTGTCGAGTGAAGCAGGGAGGGATTGACTGAGTGGTCCCCGAGAGCCGCTTTGCTCGCTGCTTCGCCTATTGCCAGGGTGCTGCGAAGTCGGCGTCATCAGGGCCCCGTACCATCGTTCTCATCAACATCAAGTACTAGCAAGATTGTACATGCTACGGACACACATCATTAGCTCTCATGCAAGCAGATCTCGGACCACAACTCACTTGATATCCTCCGAGTACTCCGGGTTGCCATTCGGAATCAACAATCCACCCTTCTCCTTGTTTCCCCGTAGATTACTAAGGTGTTCAAAGTAACCCTCAGGAACCTCGGTGCTGTATTTTCCAGAGAACACTCCCACTTCAAAGTCGTGAATCTCACTCTTGCCTTCAGCTGCTTCGACACATGCTGCCGTGAGGTCACTCAAATCTTGGAATATGACTGTATCGGCACCGATGTGCTTGGCTATCTCTTCCGTGGTCCTCTGGTACGCGACGAGTTCTGTGATATTGAGTCAGCGGATTGCAACATATAATTCAAAGGCGTGATTCTCACCCGTAGGATCAGCGAGATCGATACCGTACTAAGTAGGACAAAGTTAGCTTCGCTTGGGACAGACCGGAGTACTAGCTGTATCGCGGTCGGCTCTGAGGCGCGGTTGTAGACCAGAGTACATGAGACAGGTTTGTTGAGATTCGTGCAGCAGAGGCACAAGACCTGCTCTAGACTTGGGGAGGAATAGCCTCATCAGCTCAAACTTACGATGTGGGGGTTGCGAATTGCTGGAGAGCACGAGACCACAATGACATGAATGGCTCCAGCCTCTCTAGCCATTTGAACCTATGCAGCAAATTTAGCCACTAATCGAACCCTGTATTAAACAGATTTAAACTGGCCTCGACCAGAAGGGGCAAAGAACTCGTCACGCACGGGATGCACTTACAATTTCGCGTGAAGTATTTCCACGCACTATTGAGTCATCGACGATACAGACACGCTTGCCCTTGAACTCCGATTCGATAGGTGAGAGCTTCCGACGGATGCCCTTCTTTCTCGCATCTTGACCAGGCAGGATGAAGGTACGAAAGACTAAACCGAGTTAGCAAGTGTGACATGCTGACTCAATGGGTCAAGATCAACTACCATATCTGTTCTTGACGAACGCCGAGGAGAACTCAACACCAAGGCGGGTTGCCAAAGTAGCTGCGGCCGTATTTGACGTCTGCCCATTGACGTATTAGCAACTTCCGTGATGCCCAGAAAAGCGGAAAGGCTCGAGGCTCACCTCAGGGACGGGGATCACTAATCTACATGTCAGCTAAACCCACTGCAACCCGGTGCCGGATTCGTTCTTACCGACATCGATGTCCCGAATGCCTTGTTCGCCTAGCACTTTTCGCATCTTGTTTGCGAGCTTGACGCCCATGTTTTGACGACTGCGATGGACAGATATGCCATCGATTAAAGACTCGGGTCGAGCAAAGTAGACGTATTCGAAGCTTTTCAAGGGTCAGTTCCGTAATCACAGATGCAAGATAGAGAAGACTGACGCATCTGGTGTGTAAGATCTTCTCTCGACGATTTGGCGGTGATGAACAATGCCACCTTTCTCCAGGAAAACCGCCTCCCCTGGAAGAAGGTGGTAAATGTCGGTGAAGCCAAGCTGCTTCAAAGCAACCGATTCCGAAGCAAGAAAGTAATCCTTCGCTCCTTTCAAAGTTTGTGATGGTCGTGATCCGAGGCAGAGGGGTCGAATACCGTTGGCATCTCTATCATGTATGTTAGTGATGCCCTTGGCATGTATAAAGCAAGTTGAGCAGCATACCTGAAACCGAGAACCCCAAAGCCCGTGACCATTGCAGTGCATGCGAATGCGCCATTGCATTTGGCATAGACGTCGCGGAGTGCTGTGAAGATGTCCTCTGTGTTGATCCTGATCTTTCCGAGCTCCTGAAGCGAGTTGGCAAAAACATTCAACCTAGACATCTCGTTAATACGTCTTCCAGTGGGGGCTGTATAGAATTGGCCAATGGCAAGGCCAACGAGGTAGATGTGAAAAACTTACAGGAGCTCGGAGTCGGATTCAGAGTTCACATGCCGACGTGCCTCTGTGTCGAGGAACTTGCGAAGGTAGTCGGAGTTGATGAGGTTTCCATTGACAGACATTGACACTCCGTAGGGGCTGTTGATGTAGAACGGCTGGGCTTCGGATCTGGAATGTCGAGATCCATTAGCTGATGCGTAGAAACAAATGGTGGGACTCTTGGGAGAGGCATTACGCAGACGAGCTGCCCGCGGTGGGATAGCGCAGATGGGCGATACCGCACCAACCAGGCAGGTTCTTGATCAACGAGTTTCCGTCGGAGAATTGGCTGAAGACTTTCTGGGCCATGCCATTGTCCTTCCGCTGATAGACGTGACCCCCATGGCAGACGGAGATACCGGCAGCGTCCTGTCCACGATGTTGCAGGTAGAACAGACTCTCGTATAGATCGACGGCGGCCGTGACGGATTTGGGATCGCCCAGCTAGAGAGAGATTGGAGTTAGGGGCGCGTTCCTTCAATGGGGCAATGGTGGGAGAGAGGAGGACAAACAAGGACGGCTGAGACACCACACATGTTGCTGCGACTGCTTTGTTGCGCGTCGAACTTGTCGGTACGTTTCGTTGTGCGATGTGGTAAAGTCGGCGATCCGTGAGAATTTTTTCGGAGATGCAGAGTATGACGTGGGCGGGGTACAGTGGCATAGTACCGGTACATTAGTGTCTCTGGTTATCGATAAGACTGCGACAGTCTGATTAGATAAGTAGTGAGGACGTACCTTTTTAGCGGTCGCGGCCACTCAGTCAGCGTGTCAGCTACAGCGCCCACAGCGTGTTAGCTATGGTGGTTGCAGCGCATGACCGACTGCAGCTGGGCCAGGCCAATAGCGTTTCCGGGGTTGTGTCATGTTCACGACATTTCTCAGCTTTACATGGAAATTATGGTGGAAAGAAGGGAATAGGAGAATGGGCCCTGGGATAACAAAGTTGTAATTAGAAAGTACTATATACATCTACCGTTGACTACTCCTTGCTCTCTCCGTCCTGCTTCCCTACATCTCCACTCTCAACTTCTGGCTGTGTCTGTCGATCAGAGAGTTGAGGGTTGTGCACCAGCAATCCCAAAACGAACATGGGCACCACGATGCATATGGCCACAATCGTCAGAATCCGCTGAATGTAGCGATAGCTAACAACGATTGCATCTCGCTCGGGTGTGCCGATGGGATATTCCGGTACCACATAAAGAGGAGCGGCGTAGACAGCCGGGGCCAGGGTTGCGTTGTTAAACGGCGCAAGGTTCTTGTTGAGCTCTTCAAACAGCGTCTGTGTCCAGATTGCGCCGGACACGCAATTACCAAAGGCCTGGCCAATGGAATTGACGGTGAAAATGAGGGAGATCAAGATACTGAGGTACTCATGACGTGCCGTGGTCTGTATGAGCACGTACGTTGGCCACGAGAAGAACCCAGCAGCAGTACCAATGACGATTTCTCCACCAATGACTCCAGACTTGGAACCCGTACCGCCGCGGTAGTGGTAGATCAGCCCGCCTCCAACAAACCACAGAACGATCCCTACCAGGATGACCTCTTTCAGTCGACGGATTTTGATGACAACGAGCCCCAGGACAGATCCCACCACAGTGGCACAAAAGCTGTATAGCGATGCCACACGAGTAGCTCCCTCGACTGTGAAGTTGTAGGAAACAACAAGTAGGGTGAACAAATAGTTACCGTGAACCATGAAAGCAAAGGGGAATAGGCAACTAATGCCGAGGCAGCCCCAGACCGTTCGGTGTTTGAGAAAATGGAAAGGAAGCATCGGATAGGATGCTATTCTTTCCCATACCACAAAGGTTGGGAATAGTAGGAAACCGATGATGATTGGGGTCAGAATGCCAGGATCTCGCCATTTTGTACTCTGCCCACCAGCCAGAGTGAGGGGTATCAAGGTCATGGCCAGAGCGGCTGTCAACAGTAGTACGCCGATAACGTCGAGTTCCCAGAAAAGCGTCTGAAGAGATCGAAGCCGAATAGGGGAGGGGCCTTGTTCCTGACCGTGGCCTGAATCTTTCGCTTGGCGCCCGAGAAATAACATTAGGATAATGAGAGGCAGAGCACAAATGGGGTTGATGATGGCAAACATGCCCACCCCCCATTTCCACGAAGTGACGGAAAGGATCGCCGATGTAACGTTTCCGCTGATCCAGGTGTTGACCAGGAAAGGCCAGTTCGGCACGAACGCGAAGAACAGCCGCGTCTTCATGGACGTGAAATCGGCAATCATGATCTCGATGGTCAGAACCGAAAGCGTGTATCCGAGCTGATGTAGGACAGCTCCCCCCGCAAAGCCCTGGACGTTGACGGAGAATGTCTCGATGATTGTGCCCGCCATGTTGAGAAGCACGGCGACGGAAAAGATCTCGATGCGGCCGAACACATCCGTCAATCTAGCGACCGAGGGCTGGATCGCGGCGGCCACAACTCCGCGGATGACGTTGATGGTTGATAGTAGGGAGTGGTTCTGGAAGGACGAAGTGGCGTACGGGACGTAGGTGTTGCGCACCAGGAAGTCGAGGCCGAGGGCATAGCTGACGAAGAAGATGCTGGTGAAGAAGATCCATCGCTTGGTCGTTGTCAGTTGGGCAGCGGCGGCTTCCATGCGGACCACGCCCCGCGAGTTCTCATAGTGCCGGTTTGGGCGAGGCCCATGGTTTTGTTCAGCATGCAGGTCGTTTGGCTCCTTGTCCATGCTGAAGTCTCGAGCTGGGTCAGAGTCTCAAAAGAAAGCACCTCTCGGAGGGAAAGGGGTCAGATTTACACTTTACTCACTGGGAAGTCTAGATAATACCGGTGAGGAAGGGCAATGGAGGCATGGCTAAAGGAGCTCTACTATTATGTACAGACTTCCGTTGTCCGAGAGCGCATACGCCCTCCAGAGGTTGTTCTTCTTAGTCCCCGAAGTCGGCTCGTGGGGGTCCTCTTGGCGGACAGGAAAGCGAGACCGACGTGCAAAAAAGGGTATAATTATCCATCAAGATTATCTTATCAGATCAGATTGATTCGCCCAGGGGGACATGCCAAGCTTTGGCACCACCACTTCAGCTCCCTTCAGGGTTAGTGTGGACTGGAACACTGTCCCGAGGGAGTAACTCGTAAAATCCAATTTTACAGCATCCAAACTTGGAGAATAGGCCGCCGCCACAGAAAATGGGATACCGCTTAGGGGCCAGTCCACTGCTGGGCCACTGCTGTGATGAACCAGGGTCCCTGGCCACCTGAAGAAAACTAGGTTTGAAAACCTTCTCACACTTACGTTTAGCATCACAGATGTTCGACATCATAGCTCGTTTTAAGACTAAAAGACTAGATTGGCTTTCATTCTTCCTACAGGGCCTATCGAACCAACTGCTCCTGATGCTCATCGAAACGTCCAAGGTTAGTGGTACGGTAGTAGACCTACTTCTGTTTCGGTATGGAGCGAATCTGTCATGGCGCCACCAAATGTGCTCACTGGAGGCGGATCGATAACGCACCAGTCATTACTTTTAAATACCGCAACATAATGGTATGTTATAGGAAAAAGCTGGATTTCAGACCACTGGCGTCTTGACGACCAGAGACAATAGCCTGCCACTCAGGAGGTGGCTCAGCCAATCCGAGGAGGAGAACCCCACGCTTTGGCACGCTGGGCTGATGCTTGGCGAGCTATCCATCAAGCCCGACATCCTCAAACCGCCGACGCCCGATTTGACGTTGTCAAGTCACTTCCAGAAATCTTTGGCAACAAAAAGAACGTCTCTCCTTTCAGAGCATTTCACCACTCACCAACGAAATGCCCGAGCCGAGCCGCATTTTCACATATCCTAGAAGAACGTGATCTTGAGCTAGAAGCTCCCACTGCGGAGGAGATGGACGATACGTAAATAATCCGAGGGAGCTCATTGGGCTCCATCGTGAGAGAACCCTGGGTACAATTCTGCAGTCCACGGCTAGTCAGCGCTTGGAGGCGACCAAGTAAGTGCATCTCCCAGGCAGCTCGACATTCTGGGTAGATTAGGAAATGACTAACTATACTTTGGTTCTTCGAACAAGGCTGTTTTGCTGCTTTTTTATTCCGTAACACGCACTAAAGACTGTCCGATCTAACGCCAAAGCCATTCCCCCACAAAAGAAATCATTTCCATTAGACCGTTCTCAAACAGAAACATCCGCCGGACCCTTCCACGCCTTAAACTGCCGCGCAGGCACCTTCTCGGTAAACATGTCATCAATCTCCATCTGGCTGCGCCCCTTCATCTCCGGTAGCAAGAACCAGCAAATAACGACTGCCATAGAGCACAAGCCAGTGTATAGGAACCCGGTCTTGGAACCGAGGTGGCCTGCATCGGTATTGTAGATCTGCGGTAAGACGAAACTCATCACTACAGACGAGCTTTGCTGCGCCACGCCGCCGATGGCTTGCGTCTTGGCACGAAGGCGCAACGAGCTCGTCTCTCCCATGACGGCGTAGCCCGACGGCCAGCATCCCATTCCGCAGACCATGATGATGGCCACCATTGTGCCACCGGTAAAGTAGGCGGCCACGTCACCTTTCCAGAAGCCCGAGACACCAATGGCCGTCCAGAGAAGGGTAGCCACCACCAACGAAGTTATCGTCGACGGCCTGCGACCAACGCGGGACATGACCCAGACGCCCACGGCGTTTGCGGCAATCCCCGCAACGATACCGCCGATGAGGATTATGAGGCTGGTGCTGGAGGCTGCGCCGATGGTCTGAAGGAAGTAACTGGACTTGGCGAGGAGATCTAAGCCGAACATGGCGGGAAATAGGTTGGCCATGATGACTATCCAAGTTCGTCGGGCGTGGGTGTCTTTGAAGCAAGCCATGTAGCTAGCGTCCGCCACCAAAGCCTTTTCCTCGGCAATACTCTCTCGTATCCTCTGAAGCGCTTGGCGAGGATCAGCACGAGGAGCGTAGAGTTTCTCCACAGCCCGAACTGCCTTGTCTGTCTCGCCGATTTCCTCCAGGTACGCGGGACTCTCGGGCATGAAAATGGACAGTAGGAATGGGGGGACGGCGAAGACGAACTGCGACCCGAATGCGGCCAGGTACCCCGTCTTTCCCTTGACGTTGTTGACTAGGAAGACGACAATCGACCCAATGAGCTGTCCAGTGAGATTTCCCGTCGGGACCAGCGCCATGGCAGATCCTCGAAGCGCCACGGGTGCCGTCTCGGATATGTACGTCATGGCCGTGATCTTCAAAAGGCCGACGGAGAATCCCTGGATGACTTTGCCGATGAAGAACATGGCTCGTTTAGGCTCGATATCGGGGGGGAGGTACGAGAAGAAGATGATGGCCACGCCAATGGTCGAGATGATGCTCCCGGCCAGGAGACTCCTCTTGCGGCCGAAGCGGTCTTGGAACCAACCGCCAAAGACAGAGCCAATGGCCATGCCTAGAGGCGTGGACGCGAGCCAGAGCGATAGCCACATGGATGGGATGATCAGTTCGCCCTTGTACATCTCGCCATAGTCCTCCTGGAACGGGTCGACGCCGGTGATGGAGCCGACAACGACCAAGTCATAGCCCCAGCCAACAACGACTGTGGTGAGGCCGAGACAGTAGCCGACAATCTTGGGGTACTGCTTGATGGATTTCCCGAGGGGCTGCTTCCCGTCTTCATCTGGTGCAGCCCTGTCGACGCACGAGTTCTGCGAGTCGGTGGGTTGTAGTCTGTTGTCGGTTAATATTTGCGAAGAGCGGGTTGCTCCTAGTTCGATGTAGTCGACATTGGTGCGGCTGAGACTGCCGGTGCTTTGGCTGTTGAGTTTGCTCATACTGGGTGAGGGAGAGGTCGCCAAAGATGAGAAGCGTGTAATGCGGTTGGTGATGTTGCATAAATATCAAGTATCATGGACTGTAGTCTTGTAGATGCCAATCGATTGAGTTGACGGCTGGAGGCCAACGAACTCGGACCAGTGAGATACATATACCATGGCATGAACATCACTTTAATAAAGCGTATCGGTATGATCTATACGTCGCAAGCGACCGACTGGAGTTTCTCATGGCAGTGGACATGGACAGAACACCGTAAATAGAACCGCCGACAAATCAGACGAATCACTGCCCAAAGCGACGTCCGCGTAAGACGGCGCACGCCGGCCGTAGCATTCACAGTGGCTGAGAAGCAAGGCCACGCCTCGAAGAAGCATGCACAGAAGCATCGTTCCAATCGAGTCTCACTCGTATCCTTCAGTTGGAAACGAGACCAATGACGACACAGCCCTCTTCTTCGGCCGAACCAGCGCATTTCGCTTTCTACCACCTTGAGAACGCCCAGACCTCGGGTTTGCTTTGCCTGGCTTGGTCCAGCGGACGAACTTGGTTCATCAGTCAACGAAAGCCCCTCTCCGCCCATTTCAACAGCGGGAAACGAGGAACTGCCGATGGCACAGTCTTCCAGCAACGGACAAGATCTTCTCGTTCTTGAAGGCGGAGTAGAAGCAATGTAACCCACAGACGAGCGCGTTCCTGGAAGGTGAGCGGGGGGTTCATGCCGTGGTACGGCGTTGATGGTAAAGTCCGGTGCCCGTGTGCCGCCGTTCGCTTTTTGAAGCGAAACGCGGCATAAGCCAGCGCGGCCTGTATTGTCGTCGAGGGAGAAGCACGCGCGTCTAACCGTGCTTCGGTCCTTGGCTCAATAGATATTACCCGTTGCGGCTTTCGGGTGGCTGAGCAACCATCTCCGCCGGCTTTCAAGATTGGTAGACTCTATCCCCTGGCGTTGCAGAGCGTTATAAACCCAGAGGTCACGAATTTTTGGAGGAGCAGGAGACATCTATTACCGCGCTATTGACCGTTCAACTACACATCATCACTACGGTTATCAAGTCTCAAGTTTCTTTCCATCCACCGAAACCCGCCTCGTCTTCATCAGTTTACCACAGCATGCCCGGCATCGTGACCGGCCCAGCAACCATGGCTTCCAAGCCAATTTGCCAGATTGTCGCGCCCGTTGGAATGCTTGGGTACGGCTTCGACGAGGTCCTCACGACCTACGAGCTGGCGAGACTTGTTCCCACTGGAATTCCTACCGCCATCATTCTGGATTCGGGCTCAACCGACAGCGGCCCGGAGAAGTTGGCTCTTGGTGCCACAACGTGCCCTCGATCAGCTTACGTCAAAGACCTGACCAAGTTGATTCGGCTTGTGCACACGTTCCGCGTTCCCCTGATCTTTGGATCTGCGGGTGGAGACGGCACAGATGAGCACGTCAAGTTGATGGGTGAGATAATCGAGGAGATTGCGGCTCAAGACGAGAACAAGTACGCAACCGACCTGCCATCATGTCCCCTCCAGCTAACCGTGACAACAGCGACTACCACATCAAGGCCATCTCCATCTTTGCTGGCATCGACAAAACAACCATCCTCAAAAGACTCCACGCCGGCAGCATCACCGGGTGCGGACCCTGCGTCCCTCCCTTGACCGCCTCAGCAGTCGAGGAATCGCGTCGAGTCGTCGCCCAAATCGGCCCCGAGCCCTTCATCGACGCCATGGAGGCCCACCCCGACTTCAACGTCATCATCGGCGGCCGCGCGTACGATCCCGCTCCCTACGCCGCCTACGCCGCCTTCCAGCTGAAGCAGCAGCACGGCGACGACGCCGGCTCGGAAGACATCCAGGAGCGCTACGGGGGCTTCTTGCACATGGGAAAGATCATGGAGTGCGGCGGCCACTGCTCGACGCCCAAGTCTCCCGGCGCCGTGGCCACCGTCTACGCAAGCGGCGTCTTTGATATCAGGCCCATGTCGCCTGGGTCTCGCTGCACGCCCTTTTCGGTAGCTGCCCATGCGCTGTACGAGAATGCCCGCCCGGATATCCTGCGTGGACCGGGAGGAGCGCTTCACTTGCAGAAGACCAAGTATGACCAGTTGGAAGATGGGCGAACCGTCCGAGTCAGTGGGTCTCGGTACATCTCCTCCAAAGCGCAAGGCTTGCCCTACCAGTTCAAGCTGGAGGCTGCTCGCGTGGTGGGATACCGCTCAATGTTTATGGGAAGCGTCAGAGATCGTAAAGACCACCCCAGCTAAGCAGTCGCGTCGAATCGCTTGCTGACAGCCAACCAGATATCCTCATCAGCCAGATCGACGACCTGCTCGTGCGTATCAAAAAGTACGTCGCAGAGCAACACCCGGAATCCAGCGGGAAATGGGAGCTTGACTTCCACCTTTACGGAAAGGGTCAGAGCACAGCACAAGGACCCGGTGAGCTGTTCGTCATCTGCGAGGTTCTAGCGGAATCGCAGCCTCTGGCAACAAGTCTAGCTTCCAAGGCACGAGTGGCCATGATTGTACGTCTTCAACCCTTGGTTATGCGTCGTTCTTCTAACAAATATTCCCAGCATGGCCCTTACCCGGGGATGAAGGCCACTGCGGGAAACTTTGCCTTTGGCATCGGTGGCCGCATGGAGATTGAGTTGGGCCCATGTGCCAAGTTTGCTGTGTACCATCTCATGGATCTTGAACCTGGCGAGGAGCGACTCGCACTGGGCGATACGAATGCCCGAGTCAAGATCGACGACAGACTGATCCACAGTAGTGTTGCTGCCATCGGCAAGGGACAGCCTCTGCCACCTACTGCCGAGTTCAGAGCTAGCATTGCCCACCTTCGAGACACTCTCTCCGAGCCCAGTATCTCAAGTGCAACATTCGTTGTGAACCAGCCACCGAGGACCGGCCCCGTCATCGCGCCAAAGACACTTTCCGACGTGGCCCAAACCCTCCGATCCAAGAACGCAGGTCCCTTCGACATCACCATCGACGTCATCTTCACCTCCGAGGCCATGTTCAACTCCATCATCAAGTCCAACCTGCTCTCGCCCGACACCGTGGCCAAGGCCCTAGGCGTCGCCAAGGAAGACATCGTATGGATGGGCTTCTTCAAGCCTGCTCTCGCCTTCAAGGTCACCATCCCCAGGTTCCGCGCCGGCAAGAAGACGCCTGCGGGTGGCTTCATGGAGAACGACGTCCACGGGTCGCAGCAGCATCTTGGCCTCGCCACTCTCAAGCTCCCGACGCCCGTGGTTTCATCGCCTGTCAAGTTCGTCCTGAGCCAGCCGTGGCATAATCTCGTGGTTTCTGCGGCTGCCATCTGCGGCATGAGCACCATTGCGTTGGCAAAGTATCTTGTCAAGGAGAAGTTGATCTAATTGCTGATCTAAGAGTATGGAGTTGCTGTATGATTATGAATGTTGCGGTCGAGATTGGGTACAGGGCTTAACGGGTAAGAAATATTAATTCAGTGCTATGAGGATATCTTTAAAGTCAATATTATGCTGGGCTCTTACAATCACATACATACAAGCTACTGGAAACTGAGACGCCGCGGCTACATGCTTTACTCTTGAGGCAGATATACAGCATCGAGGTTAATCATGCTCATGATCGAGTCATCCCAAAACTCCCTAAGGAACTCCACATCGGAGCTCATCTGCTCCGTGCTGTAGACCATCTCCGGCTGCAGATCGTGGTTCCGCAAGTCAGCCTCAAAGACCGGCCTGGGTTCCTCCACGCTCTGATCTCTCGGAATTTCCGTCGGCCGGCCACGCGCCTCATCCGCAATCCTCGTGGCATTCATCAAAATGGAAACGCCCATGCGATGTGTGAAGCGCATCTTGGTCGGGTCGGCCGTTCCCGGAGGTAGTCGCGACAGAATCTCAAACATCCTTGCTACTCTGGCATACTCGTCTAGAGGGTCGATGGAGCAGAATCTGAAGACGCCTTGGGCCAGCGAGATATGCGTCGCGGCGGATTGTCGCTCTTCCGGTGATGCGCTGGGGTTGAGGTGGAAGAAGGTGATGAGGAAGATTGTCGCAAGAGCAAGACCGCGGTAATATGTCTTGGGTAGCGACCTTTCTCTGCGTATCGAAGGTAGACCGTTTGCTGTACCAGCCCGGGGCGTGGCGGAGATTTGTATGATGCGCATCGCCGCCACGAGCGCCGTCTGCAGCATCATCTCGCGGGACGGACTGTCCAGCGGCGACTTTGTAATCTCGAGAGCGTAAAAGTGAATCTTGGTGACCAAAATGCTAAACTCCATCTTGAGAATTCCCGGCTGGTTTTTTGGAAGAGTCAACTTGAGCGCGTCAAGCTCGTTGTTAATGACTCGAATCAGGCTTGAACCAACCGAGTCGTTCGAGTTTTGTAGCAGGAGGTTGATGAACTTGGCTACGACGAGATGGATCCGGACCTGAGTGGCGATTTCGAACGGCAGCGTTTTCTGGCTGAGGAAGCTGTGGATGGCTGCGAAGTCCAGGTCCGAGTTGATCGGCGGTTGGAGTCCAAGATGAAGACTCAGTCTAGGACCTAGTCAGTACACCAGTTCCAGAAAGCTCAGCGGCTCTTAGCCAAACGTACGATGTGCCCACGTAAAAACATCCCAGCCAAGTATTGATCCTCGCTCGCGCCGTCCCCGGCAGCACACCCATGGTCCGCGGAGACGGAAGCGGCTGCTCCCGGTCTAAGCCCATGTACCGCGCGGCCTGGATCGCGACTCCACAGTACAGCCAGCTGGGGTCTTTGGCCTGGGCGTCGGTGGGAAGCGGCCACGCGCAGATATACAGGAGGGCTTGGATCTTGTGCAGGGGCAGCGGGGCGCTTAATGCCTCTTCCTTTAGCAGGCGCAGGTACGGTTCATGGAGACGGGCGAATATCTCGACGTAAGGGGATTCCGGGAGATGTGAAGAGACTATCACCATGATGGTCCAGAACAGAAAGGGCTGGGACTGGTAGACTTGGTGCAGTGAGATGGACTCGAGGAGCGGCAGCTGAGGCCGAAAGAACTCTGCGTAGCTGAGAAATGGTGAGCTCACGAGCAAAGTGAAGTGACCAAACAACATACACTCTGAAAGCCTCAATAACCAACTGAGAATCCACCAGCACGCCATCCAACGAAACATTCGCTTCGGGCAACTCAAAGTTGTCCTCCGTCGAGAGCCCCGAGGCCTCCTCGGACAAACGGCTAGTGGCAGCAGGATCTGAGCCCGAAGATGCAGTATCCCCTTCTCGTCGACTCCGCAGCTCCTGAATCTCCCTGCTCATTGCCTCTATTCGTCTACACGACGGATCAGCATGGTTCTATCGGCGCTGACGAGGTGCTATACTTTCTGGCCGGCGTCCTCTGGAAGGCGGCGTCCACGGTGCAGAAAAGCTGCCTTGACTGGCATCTCGAGCAAGGATTTGGAAAGGTGTGTTTGGAGTCGCATCGGAGCTGAGGTCATATGAGCGTCGATGGCGGGAATGAGGTGAGTCGCGATGCCGTGAATACCTTTGCCTGCTTACATTCAGTACAGGTCCGTACCGAGCGGGTCTGTGAGGAGGTCCTGGTTTCCCGAGACGCCATACTGAAGATACAATGAGAAGCAGTGTTGAATGCACTAAAGATTGATTGGGGTCTTTTGAACAATAGATAGATGTCTCGTGCAACAGGGGCACTTGAGGTTTGTAGTTTGTCGCGTCGTACTGTCTCAGCTTATTTTCGCTAGTGGAAATTCCTCGGCTATGTTCCCTTATCGTTGCGTTGAGGGATTGGGGCTTAGCTGACCGGGTGACGTGTGCTCAGACTTCCTATTGGCTCATTGAATAGTAAGATTTGATGATTCTGCTCAGCCTCAAGCACATGTCAATTACTTTCTAGGCGACAGTGACAAAAATACACAACCTGGGAGTATCTTGGCTTGGTGGCTACCCTGAACTAGCATTAACGCTGGGACTCTTTGAGGTACTGGTAAACACGATCCAAAGGGGTTTTATTTTCCCTGTCTACTCAACGCTATTTGCCTCTAAAATTAAATACAATTTACGTTTTCCAATTGATAACAGTAAACGGTTTGGTAAGATGCAGAAGTGACCAATTGCCCCTTTGTGTCTTCCCAAGTTTCGGAACTCACCCAATCTTAGTCACACCTGTGACGATTCATACTTGACAGAAAGCTGTCGGACAAGCCCGTGATCAACTATCCCGCCGGGCAGATGACTCACAACTTGAACAGCCGTATCCAAATGCAACTCTACGAGCACCTCCCCGCTGGCCTCCGTTCTCCATGACACTGTCGCGAGATTGTCACTGCCCACCGCCACCTTTGCCGACACAGCCTTGCTCAACCGCAGCCGCGGCTTGAACAACACCTTTTGAAACCCCGGGGCGAGAGGGCGAATGCCGGCCAGTTCCGTGCAGTATTCATACACAGGTACACTCCCCCACGCGTGGCAATCAGACCGCTGTCGCACATCGTCCTCTTCCCAAGTAGTTAGGTTGTTCGCCAGCATCCGGCGCCACGGGTCCCATACGTGTGCCCAGTACGCCTCGTAGGCATCGTCTCCGGCCATGGAGAAGGCGCGTAGCGCGTAGAACTGCATCATGTACGAGCATTTTGAGAAGTGTGGCTTCGAAAAGGCCTCGGTCACGAGACGGGCTTGGTCCTCGGGGTGGGCGGCGCCGGACAGAACTGCAAATACTTGACAGTGCTGGGAGTAGGAGAGGTCGTCTGCAACGTCGGCGGTAGAATCCGTGAAGAAGTGTCCATCGTAGCAATGAGTCCGTACTGCTGCCAAGAGGGACTCTGCTCGCAGATCGTACTCGCTTGCGTTACCGGGTCTGCCAGTCTCACGGAGTAGCCGGGAAGCTTGTTGGAGAACGTACGCGTAGAGCAGGCTGAAGTAAGTATGGCGGTTTGATTTGCGACCAGACGTAGGGACGCCCTTGTCCGGATGCTCCTCGGTCGCGCCCCAGGTCGTCACCCAGTCGACATACTGCCAGACATCCTCAGGAAGGCCGCTCACAAGGCCAAGAGCATCGACATGTGAGTGGAAAAACTCCAGTACACCATCGATGCGAGGTAGGAATGAGCGTGCGTATGGTGTGTCGCCAAAGAAGAGGTGGTGGTCGCATACTTGAAGGATCCAGTACAGGGAGAAGCCGGCAATGAGCTGGGGCACGTGCGATGGGAATCGGGATTGCGTGAGGCCCTCGGTTCCGATTGAGGCGGCAAAGTTGGTGATGGCTTGTCGCATCAAGCGGTCATCACCTGAAAGCAGATAGTGGAACAAGCCCACTGAACGGGAGTCCCCAGAGTATCTAGACGATGAGTAAATGTCCAAGAAATTTGGGGGTGACACTTACTGAAGCTGCTCATAGAATGGACAGTCCGAGTACCCGTCGAACATGCAGTTCCGCATTGTCCTGATCGACACGTCCCATATTTGCTTGCTCTGCGGGTCTCCCTGGTTATCCCAGCTTGCCTTGACCGCCAGAGGATAGTTGACCTGAGCTGCGGTGAAAGACACCAGCTCTACTGGCTCAAAGCCAACATTGATTTGAAGTCTCAAGAGGCGGAAAGTTCGGAACCAGAAGGGCTCATATACGACAGTCCGTGTCCCGGGAATTTCCAGCGTAACGTCATCATACGGTCCGATAATCTGCCCTGTCGTAGCATCTAGGCGATCCGCTTTGGTTCGGAAGAACGGATACGAGCGAGGCTCAAGTTCGTACCCTTCCGAGTAGGTTACTTTAAGGCTAACCTGAGACTGCTTTTCTGACTTGAAGACCCATCGCAAGAATGCTGTCGAATGGACGTCTGCTTGGAGTTCCAGCGTATGCAAGGAGTCTGCTGGAAGGATCAGTGACTTGTTCCCCGACAAGCAAGCTTTCCAGTCGTCAATGCCTGCCGTGCTTTCACAAGCCCGCGCGGTGTTGACGTTCACGGAGCTTTCTTCAGGCATTGGGATGGATCGTGGACGCAGACGCCAAGGAGAAATATCGCCATTCAGCGTCCGGATCCCGTGTAGGACGGGCGTGGCTGGCTCAAGTAGAGGCGTTGGGGTGATACGCTCGCTGATCTATTGAAGCAAAGTTAGAGCATGTCTCAAACCGCTCCGAAACGGTTGCGTCTTACATGGAGGAAAACATCGTCAATCAAGCCGGTGGGAAAGACGATGCTCTCATCTACCTGGGCGTGCCAGCCATTACAAGAGCTGAGATCAATGGCTTGCGCATCTGCCTCGATGCTGCCGATGACTGTTAACCCTGGGAGCGATGTTCTCTCGAACGGCATGGCGGTCCGGGAAGACGCAAAGTAGCGGAGCACAAGAAACTTGATTTCGTTGCTCCCAGAGCGAAGCAATGATGCGATATCAAGTGTGTCGTAATACCAAATCAACGGGCTGCTTCTGCTCGGCCCAACAGCGGCTCGGACTCCATTGACGTAGAGTTTGTATCGGGTGTCTGCTGAGAAATGTAACACCGCTGTAGATGGAAGAGAAGAGAGGCTGAACTCGCGCGTGAAAGCGACGATTTTCCCAGCGGTGTTTTTAGTTGAGGAGTCGACCCAGTTTGGAGCCCAGATCCAGTTGGCCTGGAGATCACTGATGGTCTGTGGGTTGGTCAGGGTGAGATGATTCAGAGGAGGAGTGTCGGGGGGATTGAGTGTACCTTTTGCCTCTCTGACGACTCCATGATTTTATGGTGTTACGCACAATGTCACCGAATAGTAGGGAAAGCAATATTATGAAATTAGCTGCTTTCTGTTGCAGCTGCAATTCGAGGCCGTTGTGTGAGGATCCAAGCTGTCAATGGCAATACTGTACAGAGATGCGAACTGCGAGGGTTGGAGTCACATTGGTTGGATAGAGTATTCGCATTGGAGCGCGTATAGTGAGACTTCCCCGCTCGGGTCACGGCTGCGAGGCCGTCAGTCGGGCCATCTTCCACCGAGAGCGGTACGAGACTCGACGCTGGTACCAAGTTCTCCGCACATCTGGCATGTTTCTGTTCCGAGGCAACTTGACCGCAGAATAAAGGCCTGTCGATCCCTCCCGATTAGTTCACGGCTGCATACTACCCCAACTTTTGGATGCTTCCAACCCTAGTTCACATAGTCCGCTGGAAATTTGTGCGCATCTGCCAGACGAAGTCCTGTTGAAGATTTTCAAACAAAGGATACTGATTTAAAGCTCATTTCTACTGTGACTAGATGATGGTCCTTCGAGTTGGAGTCAACTCTGTGACAACACCCGACGAGTTCAATGCTCACAGGACATATAGTTATCCCTTGATAGTGAGCGACAAATAACCTACGACAGTCATTTCCGTCTCGCCAAGGCTTGTGCTCTCATAGATAAATCAACAAAGCCTCCGAGGCACCAATGGTAAAAGTCGCTGCTCCGCCGGAAACCGTAGCAGTCTCCCTGACCGCAGTTCCTTGGATCGCACAAGTCCCATTCACAAACGTCTGCCCGCCAACGGTCGGGTTCTGGCCTCGATCAACACGAGAGGTTGAGTACGGAGCCGTCAAGCGCTTGGCAGTGACGCTGGCCGACTTCAGACCAGTCAAGGTGTAAGTTTGCGACGGCCGCGTGCCACTGGTGTAGTAGTCGGAGTTGTACAGAAGGACTTTGACGGGAGCTCCGGACTTGTAGATGGCGTAGGCGGCATATGCGGTGGTTTGATCGTCCAAGGGCGCGATCTGGTCTGCGTCTGCTACAGCCATGGTGGCGAAATAGGCACCGAAATACGGGGCTCCCATGCTGTACCGTCCCCACCAGCAATATTGACCTAGTAAGAAGCTTTAGTATTGTTTATGGCTATATACGGACCCTACTTACAGTTGCCAATGGTGCCTTGGTGGAAGTAGAGTGCCTGAATCAGTGACACAGATTAGCCGTGTGTTTGGAAGGAACACTGTACAAAAGATGGTACCTGTGTGCCCATAAGAAGCGACTGCATAACGTAGTCGAGAATCCAAAGTGCCGCCCCGAAAGTCGGGCTGATCCCGCCACCTCCCTGTGTAGCTACAGAAAAAGTCAGAACAACAGCAAGAAAATACCAGGTTGAGGTTTTACCCGAGTTCGTCTCTCCAAAGACATGCGGTTTTCCTTTCGCTTTGGCGGCCGCTACCTCGGAAGAGAAAGGCTTGATCTGGGTGGCGATGCCACTATGGCTCATCAATCCAGCCAAATTGGCCGTGCTAGAAGACTGCGGGTAGTTATGCGAGCAGTAGTCTTTGACGTAGGAATTCGCGTTGCCCTCAACAGCAGTGAGTCCTACAATACTCATGGGTGAGTTGTAGAAGTAGACTCCGGCGGAGATTATGTTTGAGCTGGACAGATTCCCACAGACAGAGTCTTGCCAAGATACCTGCGATGCGTAGTCGGCAGTGGCAGTCCAGGATTGACCGTTGGCGATGGGATCTGAGCTGGTGAAAACTGAACGACAGCAAGTTAGTAAGACGGCCGATTTGGGAGGAATGACACAGGGCTTCGCACAGTTTGGCTCGTTGCCAAGCTCGATGGCATTCAGATTGCCCATTTGAGACTTTGCTAGAGTAGCAGCAGCGACGGTGTTTGGTAGGTTGTTCAGGCGACGGTTGAGCCCAATCGTCACGGCGCCTCCGTACTTGGCGGCTAGGGAAAAGAAGGAGGGCCCAAAGGTGAGTGTTGACGGAGCATCTGCGGGATCGGCGACTGTATATGTGACAGCACTGGCAGACGAGGCATCATACGTGGCGCGATCTCTGGTCAAGTTACAGACGCGATGTCACATCGAGGTAGGAAAGTAAACGTACTGGGTTGTTCCACCAATTCGCAGCGGTGGCCACGTTCCAGTCAAGTCCTTGAGGTTCTGCAGACATGTCGAGGTCGCAGCGACGTCGTTCATGTATCCTGGAAAAGTAAAGAACTCGAGGCTAAAAAGTCAGCAAAGTCGGTGTGCCAAACGGAACAGAAACTCACGAGACGCCAACTGGTGCTACAGGAAGCTGGACGCTGCTGTTGGAAGGCGCTGTGGTGGGAACATTGAATGTCAAGCCGGAAACTCCGAGCATATGGCTGAGGAGCCATGCAAACTGAGAAAGGCGAGGCATTGTATGTGTTGGATTCAAGGATGAATCTGCCGCTTGGGGATCCCGTTCAATCAATCAATTAGGCAGAGCTAGGGAACTACAGTTCATCCGGGGCTCAATGCTACTTTATAACTGTACCGAAAGTCTGTCGTCGCAGTACCAGGATCATAATTATGGAGAGCTTTCCAGAAGCAGTCATACTTGTGCTCCGTATCCAAATCCGTCTCCCTGCCGATTAGTGTAAACTTTGGCGGTTATTTGCAGCACCAATAAGTGACTGGGATATCCACGTCGAAGGTAGCATTCTTCTTCTCCGCAGGGGTCAACCGCATGTCCCGCAATGACAAGTGGACCTCAGACTTTGTTAACACGTGGAAACGGGAAACCTGACATTGGACGATCCGAAGCAACAGAGCGGCCTCGGTTGACTTTACTCCGAGCACGCTCCAATGGGCCATCAGCGCTTAACTGTCATACCACCTAGAACTCATAGATTTATGATGACATACCGCCATATGTAATGAGGCTCGAAAGCACTATGAGCGACTATTTATAAAGGTGGGCGTAGTAAAAATAATAATAAAAAGACCGTGGGAATTATCGTATAATATCTATGCGTCCATGCTTCCTTTCCCGCGCTTGTTCATTATTCTCAACTATCCCTCCACTGCTTTTCGATCGTCTCTTTGGCTTTTGCCTGAGAAATCCCTAAAAAAAGGCCCAACTCTCACCATACCTCCCACTTCTGGCTTCCAATTGCACAGAGTCGATTGAACAACTCATCCCTGTGCGGGATAGAAGTGATCAACGTTGAATAGCCCTTTCTGTCAACAATCTCGAATCCATCCATAATCTTGCCGTCCAACGCCCACCCCGCAAGAAGCTTCGCATTTGCGCCGTATCCAGAGTACTTGTTCAGCTCTGTAATGTCGGCAATAGGGATGACCCAAGCGGGTTGCAGCTCATCAAGAATCCTACCATGTGAGTTGTCCTGAGATGACTCTGTAGAGAAGCAAAGGGAAGGACACGTAGAGTCCGTGGTGATGTACAAAAAGCCTTGCTCTCCTTGATACCGACCTTTGAACTCCACAGGGCCGGCGATTGGCGGCTCTTCTAGGGAAGAAGCAGCGCCCAGACGCGTCTTTGCAGACTCGGCCCCAGCTTTTGCTCGCAGCTTGTCTATACCGATGAGTGTTTTTGCAGCTGCTCTGGCCCCGACTTTGAAGACACCGAGAACTTTACTACGCCTCTTCCCATGGCTGCCAGATATCGTCGCTTCGTGATCGTCCCCGCCAGCCTGATTGAGCATCTCTTGATCTTTCTCGACAGCTTCGTGGATCTCCTCTTCCGTTGCACCTAGAGGCCGATCACCGCCCGATGCGCCAAGAACGTCATCTGTGAGTTCGCGAGTCTCGTGAGAGGGTGGCTTTTGGAGCCCGGGGGGCGGCGGAAGAGGAAGGTTGTGAGCTTCGCCGAGACGTAGAAGAGTGATTGTCAACTGGGCATCCGTATGAAACCCTTCGAGTGATGTACTTTTTGAAGTCAGTAACATGTGTTTTTCCCGCACGCAAAGGCTGCTTACTCTATGGCTATGCAGTTCGGCAGCCTGAACCAGCTATAGCTTTGCGTGAGGACAGGACTACCAAAGAATCCAAGGCCAACTGCAAAGGTAGCGACTTTGCAAAATGTATAACATGTTGTAAAGATTGATAGTATCAAAATCGGAAGTATGAGGCTAGCGACACGGTATCGGTCCCTATCTTGCGAAAAGGGGATCGTGGGGGAAAGCAGACTGTTGGTCAGTCAACGTCTTCAGTTAACATGGCTGTACTTACTTTGCACAGCGCTCCCAGATATCCGACACAACACACATCTGGTGCATCAAAGGTCTCATTTTGCTCCACATGAATTTCTCCATGGGGGCCTTTGTCTTGTCTTGAGACGGCCTGTCAACGCCAATGGCCTTATCTTTTGCTGTTGCTACTTTCGTGGCCAAAGAGTTCGGCGGTGGTAGGAGATCCGCCATTCCACCGCCATTCTGTTTGTTGCTGTGTTGCGGGTCCTCGTCGGTTAGAACATTCATGGCTATGGCAGCGATTCCGGTCACAAAGTTACTCGCTTCGTTCTCCATGGCCTCACCCTTGGCGTTCTCTGGAGCCCCAGTTGCAGAGTCGGTGGATGCAAGTAAGCCGGCACGAGGTTTTGACACACCTCCAGTGTGGTAGTCGACTAATGCGAGTGGTGCAGGCGGGAACAAGATGTGTCGAATCCTCGGCGAAACAAGTAGCGCCATGAATGTGATCCAAAGCGTCGGCATCAAGAAATCTGCAATCCATGCAGTGAAGTAAACCTACATTGTTAGTGATGGATTGTCTCTGACAACCTTGGGGCCACCTACGAGGCAGAAGGATGCCGTTCGTCTCGGTTCGCGCCAAGAACGAAGCCTTGCAATGTGCTGTACAAATGCTAGTAAACCAACTAACTTGGGACGAGTTAGATATGTATTGAAGAACTCAGCCCTCACTCATTAGTATACGCACCATTCCCATGTAAAGCCTTTCGAGCTGTGCCCTCAACTTGTTCGGTGAGAATTCCTCTTCCTCAGCTACATGGAAATCCAAATACTCTGGTGGATGGTCTGGCGCTTCTTTGAGATGAAAGATTCGCTTTTCTAGCAATAAGTAACGGCAATCACCGGAGGAAACGGAAGACGCACCTTGTTGAACCTTCGTACAAGTAGCCAGATGTCTTGGTTACTTAGTCCATCAACAAGAGGTTCCAAAATCCGAGTCTTGTCCTCACTCCATCCAGAGTCCGTCAGATCCTGAGGATGATCAAGAAAATTTGGGATCTTTTTCTCATCTGGGACTATCGCTAATCCGGGGGCCGTGTTGAGTTTCTGTTCTATACTAGTGTGGAGAGTTCCTGCGACAGCATCAAGAGTGGCAGATATCTGCCGTATCTCATGTTTCTCATGTCCCATAATGTGTAGATTGTTTCATAGGTTGATAGAAAAAAAGTTTAAATGCGTGGAATCAAATGAAAGCCGGGAGAGGAAAAGGAACAAATGTGCGCACACATGGCTAAGCCTTTCTTCCCTATGGGTGTTGAAGAAGTTGAATCAATTCCATGATGTCATAGCTGACACGCTCCGTTAGCTCCGTGTTTGTGACCGGATTGTGTCTTGCTTTTAGGTAAGACGATGGTGAACTGTCCCTCCGATGTGTAACGACGATGCTGCGTGAGCGTCCGGACGAACTCTTCCCGAAAATGGTGCGTGTGACCAATCGATACTAGCACCAAGATCGTGGTGACAACAGTAGTTAGCGCTACAACTGTCCTGATGTCATTCCGCTTACCGCATCCCTGAACTTGCCTAGGCTTCTTTTTGCAAGAACTAGTAGAATGTGGCAAACTACATGGGGCTTCGGGGATGGCTGGCCTCCAGATGCATAACCTTTATTCTCCGCCAGTAAGTAACCAGACGAAGAAGTCATTACTCGACTCGCCTCAGCTATTAACAGTGGCCCCCTGAGTGTGGACAATTCCCCGCACTTCGATCTTTGCTAGTGTCCTGCCAAGGGTTTGAGGATGACCTATTTCTACGATGAAGTCGATAACGTTTGATTCCTCAACTCCATGCCTCGCGGGAGCTTCAGTTACGATGATACGGCGATTTCTGTAATCTCGGCAAAAGAAACGATCTTTTGCTGCGACATGGCTTGATCCATTGGTGCAACCGAAGGCGAGGCCCGGAAGCGTAGTATAGAAACCGGGATGATGATGTGGTGACGAGTGACTGACAGATCATGACGCCATGTTTCACTAGCCACCACCCAAAGGAGCTGTTCAATCTTCAACTGGTATAGGGAACATTCTAGTGTAAGATGACAGCACAGTCAGTCTGAGAAGGCTGGATGAGGGCCAAAACAGTCGTGATACTGAATAGCTTCTTTTGTGACTAAAACGTCAATGATGGCAACGCATACTACTCTGCGATGGTGGTTTGAGCAGGGACCTTCTGGTATGCTCCTACGATGGGGTGGGGAGGCCACTGACCGGCATTAAAAGTACAATAAAAGCTATTTGTTGGCGTGAATTCTTTTTCATCAGCAGAAAGGATGAGGCTCTCCCAGTTGTCCGTCTCCTTTCGCATGTCATATGTCTCGCCGTCGTATATCTCGCTCGACTGAATGCCACTGAGATGGCATAGCCAAGACTCATCTGTGGCAACTGTCCAGGGGTCGGCCAGGTTGCTTCCAAAGTGAACTTCCAGCTGAGCAAGCACAGCCAGCTCGTCACCACCATAGCAGAACCGTTTACCGCCGTTGAATGCAAGACGCCCAGCATACCAACCCTCAGCGACTTCGATACAGATGGAGTTTGGGGCACCTCCAGACCGAAGCAGAGGTGCAACGTCGAGCGTCCGATAAGCTAGGCGATGGTTGTAGCTGGTCCACCCGGGAGCCATAAACTCGTCGCTGGCCTTGGAACCGTTGATGTAGGCATCGAAGACACCCAACGAGGTGATGTACAAGCGAGCGTTGGAGATTGGCTCTTGATGCGCCGGAACAGCAAACCGCTTGTAGAATCGTAGTGGCTGTAGCGGCCCATCACCAGCGTACTTTTCAGTCGACACTATCCACTTGGCACTCCAGTCGTCTGGACTGAGAAGCCCGGCCTCAATTGTTGCACTCTCTGACCATGCTGTCCACGACTCGTGAATGCCTGAAGCAGGGTTGGAGGTTCCGCATGAACGAACCCGAGCAGTAGCTTTCTCGCGGGACTGCAAGTTGCCTACAGGCCAAGGGACAAGCACCGACTCATTGCTCTGGAACTGAAAACGCACAGGGGTCGAGGCTTCCCCAGTCGATATTTCGATTTCGTAGGCTGTTTGCTCCCATGCAGGGAGCGTGTTTGAATCTCGCACAAATTTCCAGGATATTCTTGGCCGGGTGTGACCCGTCACCAGGGTATCCCATCGGTGATGTTCGAAGGTTGGCTTCGCAACTCCAGGCGGATTCGACATGTTAGAGGTGTTATCAAGATTCAGCTGGACCTTTAGAATGTGGTACGGAACGGTGTTGTATATGATTTTAGCCTGAGTACGTAGAGGTTGGGAAGATGGTCAGTTGGACATTGGTATCTAATCACATGGTCACCTGCACTATAGCAAGCCCTCATCCGTCATGAGATCGGCGCAAGCCATCGCACAGACGAGGCAATTTTACGCGTCCCCGCACCCAAGAACACTATTCATCGTAACAAAACAAGACTAGACTCGCTCGTCGGGACATTGATGCACGAGGAGAGTAGATTCGACTCCCCTGACTCTGCTCGAGGCCCACTGTTCCCATGTATTTTGTAAACAAGGAAAGACGGCGGCACGCGACCCGACTTCAACTACGTAGTGGCTTTCTTTTCTCGAGTCAAGACCCTTGGTACTACTATGAATGTACGAATCGTGCGGGGAGACGGCATTGCGGAGCAGGAGGGTTGACCTCCCCATGCTCGGCTGAACGCCAGCCGAATCCTTTCTGTCCGTCTGCAGCTTACCCCAGTCCGGGGGTGTAGGGATGATTGTGGGGATGGCCTACTAGCAGTCACTCTCTAGACAAGGATTATTTAACATCTCTTCATCGCTCATGACTTGATTCCACACAACGATCCAGACTCGACGGCTCATAAATCTTCAACATGGTCCGCTTCATCGTTATCGCCGTGGCCCTTGTGGCTGCCATGGGCGGCTTCATCTATGGCTTTGACTCTGGAATCATTGCCACAACCTTGGGTCACGACTCCTTCAAGCTGTACTTTTACGGGCCGTCGATGACAAACTCAGCACTTTCAGGTATGGCCTTCGCGGACGTCTCATTCATGTTTCGCTGACAAGTCCCCGACAGGCGCCATTGTGTCTGTCTACAACGCTGGCCAAGCTTGCGGTGGCTTGACCAGTGGCTTCGTCGCCGACAAGTACAGTCGAAAGTATGCCATGTCATTCATGGCCTTTCTGAGTATGCCCCTTGATCCACCCCATGGCTGGACGTGTTCTAACGAGAGACGGTTGTAGCCATCGTCGGGGCAGTTCTCCAAACCGCCGCTGTACATGTCGCCATGATGATTCTCGGTCGGTTCATCGCCGGTCTTGCCTGTGGAAGCCTTCTTTCGCTTGTTCCCATCTACCTCGCCGAAACCGCACAGGCTGATAACCGTGGATTCCTGGTTGGCCTACACGGAATGATGATCGCTATCGGCTTTGGCACTGCCAATTGGGTAGGATACGCTGGTTCATTTGCAGTCTCGGATACCCAATGGAGGGTTCCTCTGGGTATGCAGTTACCAGTCCCACTCCTGATGATAGCGGGCTGCGTATTCATTCCCTTCTCTCCTCGATGGTGTAAGTCTCCAGAGCTACAGATCCCCTACACTCATCTGACTGTCCCTCAGTGGTTCAGCAAGACAGAATTGAGGACGCCAAAAATGGTGAGTCAGCCCCAACCCTCTCTACTCTGGTGCTTGGTATTGGACAACCAGAACTCACTAAAGCCTACAGTTCTAATTAGATTACACGGCCAAGACGACCTAGCCAGTCAAGAGCTCATTCAAATCCGAAATCAGCTCAACCTCGAACGCAGTCAAGGGTCTACTTCTTGGTCATACGCCCTCCAACAAATGTTCTCGAAGCGATATCTGCGGCGTACTGTCACGGCTGCCTTTATCGTCACCATGGGTCAACTTAGTGGCTCCTCTGTTATCCAGAACTTCCAGGGCATATTCTACGCAACGGTAGGGTTCACCGGCAAGACCTCACTCCTAGTCAGTGGCATCTACGGCATGATGGGAATCATTGGGCAGATAATATATCTCGTTGTGGTTGCCGATCGGTGGCCACGCGCCAGGACTCTATGGACCGGCTCAGTCGTTCTGAGCGTTATGATCTCCATCTGCATGGCTTTAAGCGCAGAGTTTGGCAGTGCCGAGGATGGAAACCCTGCAGGAGCTCGAGGTGCCATCGCCATGATCTTCCTCTACTCTGCTTCCTATGCTATTTTCTTCAACGCCATGATCTGGGTAGTACCATCTGAGCTATTTCCCTTCTTCCTAAGGTCTAAAGATCTGGCATTTGCCGTCTTCTGCAAGGCTACGGTGGGCATCGTTCTATCTCAGATCACCCCCGTTGCCTTGGCAAACGTCAGCTGGCGGTAACGTACCCAGGCTTCACAGTTTTTGCCCTGGCTAATACCGAGTGTAGATACTATTCGCTGTTTATTGCAACAAACCTCACGGCAGCAATCATCTATTTCTTTTTCCTACCAGAAACCGTACGTGTCAGCCCGTTTCAGTCTTGTGGACGGATTCATTGTGTCTAACATGATTTGCAGTCTGGGAAATCATTGGAAGAAATTGCCGAGCTTTTCGGTGACGCTGTGGCTACCGCATCGGATGACAAAATTGGGGCCAAGGATGTCGCAGTCGAGTGGCAGAATATCGAACACTCGAATCGCGACAGGACGAAGCGGGATGTCTAACCTGGAGAGCTCTATAGCTACCGGATTTGCCTCGTCCAATTTTAGCTGACATAGCTAACGAATCCCTATCAGCCTGTCATGATCACGATGCAATTGACAAACGTATAAGACAGCTTCCTACTCCGTATTAAATAAATAAACCTATATCTTTCTGCGCCTCTCGCCTACTAATATAGCATAGTGTTAATGATAGCAAAGACTTGGAGATTGAATCTGCCCTTGTTTGTATTCAAGTCGCTTTAGTGTTGAAGACGTAATTATGCAGAATCCACCTCCCTGTTACCCTTATACATCATTGTCTGCCTCCGTCATGTTATGAGCCAGGAAAACTAACCGGCCTTCGCGGGAACAACAGCCCGAACAGGATTCTAGATGCGCCGTAGGAGAAGCGGGGAAAGGGAAGCTAACGTAGATAGTGCATAGTGCATTGCCTACCTCGTAGCTCACAGGGTGACATCCCTGTATACGACGTACTCGCTAATTGACTGGGGTGGGCCAACTTTGTTCGCTTCCCTTGGCTTCATGTGCGGTGACGCCAGGTCGTGATGGGAAGCAATACCCACAAGCCAGCCTCGCAGCTCGGCAGTGGGTCTTTCAGGCCCTTTGATCTACCATGTTCACCAAAGGACGCGGAGTTTACGTATCGGGCCATTCGTGACGGCACCTATCTAGGTCTAGACTTAATCAAATAGAGTCGCAGATTAGCAACCAAGCAAACGACACCAAAGCTGGTGCCTGGTATGAACAATGCAGTGCATTCACTATGTTCTGCCAAGGCTTATGTCCGTCTACGTCCTCGGGTAGCTCAAATGTAAATGATTCCAAAGACCAATGATTCCATACATGAATGATTCCAAACATCTGAAACGTACCTATGGGATGTGCCTGAAAAGCGCCCATGACATGAATACTTGGCAAGTGTATATCTAGATGTCTCCGTAGAGGTACGACTATCGGTGGGATTTAACCTCAGACGTTCTCTCGGGCAGTAACAATCTTCCAATCCATGATTCAAGAACAGACCCTGTTCTCATCACTTCTACTATATCACTATGCCTGAATTCATACCCAAAACTCTAGCTGTTCTTGCCAATGTCAAGTTCTTCAACTGGCCTGGAGCTGGTGTTACCATTTTCGAAACCCTCGGCATGACCCACACTGCTGTGATCCCTCCTGACGTATCCATCATCCACGTTGGCGGCCAAGCGGGTATCACTGCTGAGGGAACTGTGTCAGATAACCTGGAAGACGAGATTACCGAGGCTTTCGCGCACATTGAGCTGTCCCTGCGCGAAGCTGGGCTGAAAGGGTCACGCCATGATGTTTGGGGTTGCGTTTTCAGGGTATGGTTTCTGTCTCCAACACCCTCTTAGGTGGCTAATAACAACTTACATCAGATCAACTCCTATTATGTTAATACAGATGAAACCTTTGCGCCCACCTTTCCAAGGTCTTCAAGGCCCATGTGGGTCAGAGTCGGCCCATCGTTACAGGCGTTGATGTTGCGAAGCTTCTCCGACCAGACTTGCATTTCGAGATGGAGGTTCAGGCTTTCCTTCACAAACAAACCGGAGCAGCCTAACGGGGCTTTTAGTTCGTATTTATCTCGATAGTTCACTGAGAGGAAGTGATTTTAAGCAAAATTATATGGCCGCCTGAGAATATTGGTTTATTGTTGCCAGCGTTGATATTTTCGAATTATCCAGGATCTATGTTCTGGTCACTCTGTAGTAACTCATGTACTGGTTTATGCGTCACTTCTGATAGAATCGTTCTTACTGTGCTGTTCTGCGGGGCTGGGCTACTGGAGCCATCTGGCTGCGTCATCTTTAGTGTCTGAATCGCTATGCAACTAGATACTAGGATTAAATCATATGTGATAGAAACATATCAGGCACCAAGCAACAGAGAGGCAGGTACGGAATACAACGAGAACGGCGAGTCGTTGATGTCCTACATGGCGCTTATTACATATGAATGTGTTCCCGAAGTATTCTGGAAGCATGCTCATACATACTTTTATTTAGGCACACTATGGCCTAAGACAGATTACGCACGGCTTAACGCCCAGCTGTGTAACCGAATGTCAGACCCACGTGTTTCAGGCGTGGATGTCATGATGACTTAAGGTCGTCAACTAAGATTAAGGTACATTTTCCGAGCAAAAATCTATGAGCTGCTACCCTATGGCTCCGTGCAGAGTGAGTTGGAGGAGTATGAGCAATCGTCCGCGGAATTGCAATAAACCTGGAGAGCCGCAACGCGGTACCACACAGGGAACAAAGGGCGCGAGTCCAACCAACAATTGGCTTAAACCTAGACGCTTATGTGGAAAGATTCTCGAGGATGATAGGAGGGAAAATCTAAAATCATTGAAGTCTCATGGTGTTAAATAGGTGATGAATAGAGTTAAAGAACTGGACAAGGAGGCTTTTACTGTAAGGAGTCTGTATCACAACTCTCGAAAGAGTTGACCTCGAAAGTATTAGGCCAGAGGTCATCGCTTATCCAGCAGGCTCCTGATCGTGGCGGTGGAAGTGCTTGCAAACGAATCTAAGCTAGACGAACCTATCATTAGCTCCCACATCCTTGTCTGAAGCTAAGCGAGTACGTCGTATGCAGGGATATGACCTTAGTCCGGGCTACCATTGGAACGATCTTTGGATGCTAATCCACTTGGCTCGTGCTCAAAGCGGACAACTGTGTGAAGTCAAACTTGCTCCATCTAAAGGTCAAAGCGACTTCCTTCTCTCTAACGGCTGGGTGATGACGGTATATCATCTCTGTAACTTTCATCAAGCTGCGAAGGGATTTTCTCGGCATGGATGAGACATTAGCGACAGAGTTGCAACCGTCAATGCATACGGCTTCCTCGTACCTACGAGCTGTGACAATGGAGTGACTGACACAGTAATAGTCCCTCTGGTTTGGATATGCGTACACCCTCCCGATAAATTTCTGGATTCCATCTGCTATCACTCAGCAGGTTCCTGATGCCGCGCTGCCATTTCACCTCCACGTTCTATTACATATGGGCAAGAATTAGCTTCGCCTGCCATAAATTCCGCCTGTCATAAACTTCGACGATGACATCCAGGTAGAGATGATTGGTCTATATTTCAGAGTAAAGCATCACTCAGTATCCTATTTTGGACCTCCGTCACATCCGTTATACTCCACTCTACTCCGCTCCGCACCGTGCCCCGAGCTCTTCGCATTGTCCAAGTGGCAGAGACGCCTGAAACGTGGAACCGGCCGGCTTCGCATGAGGTTTCTCCAGATTTGTCAGCCGGGGCTTTATCGACTGGGGACTACCGTAGGATTACAAATCCGAACCTTGGGACATGGTGGTAAAGTTAGATGCTGAGGCTTGCCGCGCAGATGATAGTGAGTGATCGAATCACGGTTGGCAGCGCACGCGAGAAGGCGTCACGCTGCTGAGAGTTTTCGCTTGTCACCGTCTCACACTATGGCCGAATCAACTAATTCCAAAGCGGTATAGACAGCGGCCTTCGGGACATGCGATAGCCCGGACTGCCTGTTGTCAAACCGACTGGATCCGGATCAATTATGGCGAGCGCATGTATCGACGTAGCTTACCGCGGCTGAAGGCAGTCGAGAGCTCGTATAATTGATATACATGCATAACGTGAAGCCTATTTATATTCAACGTCACATCCTTCGCCGTCTTCAGATCCTCACTCACAATTCCATCTCCTTTTCATCTCATTTACAAGCCCAGCCAAAGCCATCTTCACCAACACATCCACCATGTCTACTATTAAGAAAGTTGCCATTGCCGGAGTAAGCTTGAAAATCCATCTATTCATAAAAAAGGCCAATTCGACTAGTACTGGGTGAATGTCCAACTGACACTCAGCGAATAGGCCACCGGCAATCTTGGCCCTGCTATCCTCACCGCTCTCCGGGAATCAAAGCTGTTTGAGGTGACAGTCTTGACTCGGAAGGAGTCAAACCACGAGTTCCCAGCCGATGTCAAGGTTCAGGCCGTGGATTATACATCTGAGGCATCCTTGGTCGACGCCCTCAAGGGCCAAGAAGGTCTTGTGTCGACGCTGTCCAGCTTCGGAGTCGACAACCAAAAGATTCTCATCGATGCCGCGGTCGCGGCAGGCGTGCAGAGATTCATTCCATCTGAATTCGGAAGCAACTTACTGAACCCCAAGGTCGCGGCAATCCCCATCTTCGCACCAAAGCTTCAGATTCAGGAATATCTCAAAGCGCAGGTTACAAAGACGCCCAGTCTCTCGTACACGCTTGTTTACCCTGGCGCGTTCTTGGACTGGGGTCTTGCCACGGGTATGCTCGTAGACCTTAAGGCAAAGTCGGCAACCTTGAGAGACGGCGGCGATGCTCCGTTCAGCGTGTCGAGACTGCCGACTGTCGGCCAAGCCGTCGTGGGCATCTTTTCGCACCTCCAGGAGACGGCCAACAAGGCAGTCTACGTCAAGGATATTGATACCACACAAAACCAGCTAATCTCCCTCGCGAAAGAGATTGACCCCAGTGGCGAGTGGAAAATTGAGCATGCCAGCACGGAAACGGAGGAGAAGGAGGCTTATGAGGGTCTGATGAAAGGCCAGACTGATTTTGGCGTCATCGCGAAGTTCCTTTTCAGAGCCGTCTATGGAGAAGGGTACGGTGGCAAGATTGAGAAGGATGACAATGAATTGCTGGGAGTGAAGGGTCTAGATGAGCAAGGACTGAAGGCTGTGGTGAAGGCGGTGTCATCCTGATCATCCAGAGAGATACCCCAGCGCTGAGCAGATGTGATACTGAGGGAATGAGAAAAACGGAGTGAACGGAGAGATAGTCCCTAGGTGCCCAATGATAGGATGAAGGTGTGATGGAGGTTAATCAATGAAGCTTACCATACCTTCTCTTTCAGTAGACTGGCTATGTATATACCGCTGGTTCTACTTCTGCTTGGCTGTCAGCTCTATCAAGAACGCGGTTACTACTATTACGAGTCCATTGGTTCTGCTGTGTTATTGGTTAGGCTATGAACCGGCTGTAGATTTTGCTTTGTTTGAAGTTGATATAGTTTTTTTAATTGCCCCTTCTTCAGGTCGATTTGATGGAAACATGACACATTTCGCTGGCTCAGGATAGCACAGCCTCCGCCGTCCTTGACTAATGTACTTGCTCCTGACATGATTCACGCAATAGCTAACCAAGCCTTGTGTTCAAAAGATTTTGATCTGACTACCATTACCTGCTTGAACATCTAACTTTCGCCACTTTCTTGGTCACTCTCCGACTAACTGTCATCACAAGATGAATCCTCCAGCGGCCTGCTGCAAGAGAATTTGAGATTTTGGCTTCCTGTGGAATTACTAGGCCCCTCGAGAGAGTAGTTGTAGGCCGCTGTCTTGTTCAATGGCTAAATTGGATGTGACCTTGTAACCTATGACAAGTAGTGGAAGAGATGATTGAGACGGAGCAGATGGCGACTCGGCCCCGTTCGGTCTAGCCGATGGCTCGTCAGCGTTGAGATGCAAGGGAGGCAAATTATGGCTTGGCCAATGAAGCATGGCCGCGGCACAGGCATCATAATCAGCCGCAGATCCCTGCACACGCGTACTCGCCAAAGCAACTGTACTTATCCGTACACTTAAGAGGAATGCTTCTCGGAGGATTTCCCCTCGTTACTCCTCCCCCGGAATTTATCCTTGTCTATCCTCCCCGCATCGGATGAATAGCTCGCGGGGGCCAGGAAAAAGGATTCATCACTTCTACACAGGGGACAGCTTCACTTCGCAAAGAGCGCACAGCTTCGGCCGACAACAGACCGAACTCGTCGACGAGAACACACAAATTCGGTAAAAAGACAGCCGAGTATGTACGTACACAGAGTCAGCTGTGGTTACGAGCAGGCTAATCCAACAAGACCTGATCATGTGTTTACGAGGGTGCTCAGGGGAAGCGGCTGGATGTTGCCGTTGGACTTGAGTGATATGAGAGATGTCGACAGCAATAAGATTAAGCGGAAGATTTTGAAGTCTTTATAAAGAAAGGGATGCCTCCGGGGGGATGTTCTTTTGTGCTTCAATTCGCACGCACCATTGCTTATTGCTAAGTGACTTGAATTTGCATTCAAACAACTAAAATGATATATTACCTCCTTGTATTGGTTCTATTTACCATTGCATCTGTCTGTACCGCAGACAACAGCGCAGATGGACCACTCTGCAGCAAGGCTCTCACCAAGAGTGCCACCTACCTGAACCCCAAAGCACCACGAGACAAACGAGTCAAGGATCTCTTGTCTCGCATGTGCTGGGATGAGAAGGTGACGCAACTTGGAGGCGTTGGAGGTATCCTCGGCCAGAACAACACCCTCGATGTCCAAGACTATCGCAAAAAAGCGCGGTTGCACAACGGTACCATCTGTAAGCTTTTTGCCCCCAAGACATCACTTCAGAGGCTGACCTCACCCGGCTCGTACCTCAACTATGCCGAGGACGCGGTTCCCGTACTCTCGGATCTAATCGTCGCCTCCAAGAAGGAACATCGATTGGGAATCCCTTACGTGCATATTGCGGACGCCGTAAATGGACCCACGTTCCGGGGCACTACTCTTTTCCCCTCGACCCTTTCGATGGCCATGTCTTGGAACCTACCCCTGTACACAGAAGTGGCCGAGGTTCTTCGGGATGAGCTCATGGCGTGCGGAGTGAACTGGGTTCTGTCTCCCGAAGTCGATGTGGCGCGGGACCCTAGAAACGGCCGCGTTGGCGAAATGTAAGCTGAAGATTTCTCTACTCCGCCGCTCGCTCTATCCGCTGACTCGGTGCTACTGGTGCGTAGGTACGGCGAGGACCCGTGGATGAACGGCGAGTACGCTGCAGCCTATATCTCGACCATGCAGGAGGAAGACTCAAACGGGTTCATGAAGGTCGCAACCACCATCAAGCACTATCTCTACGGCACATCCACTGGCGGCATCAACCAGGCATCGATGCTGGGTGGTGTGAACCACATCTACAACACTCTAGCCCTTCCCTACATCAACGTCATGAAGAAGGTGGCACCAGCTAGTGTTATGCCCTCGTACTCGACCATCGATGGCATCCCCGCCCACTCCAACTCATACCTCCTTCAGGACATTCTCCGGGAGCAGTTTGGATATGACGGCGTGATTGTGTCTGATGCAGATGCAATTGCCATGCTTTATCTCACTCACAAGACGGCCGCAAACCTCAACGACGCCGGCATCAAATCGCTAGCCGCAGGTGTGCAGCTGGAGCTGGCTATTGGATTCCCCACCGCGTTCGAATCCTTGACGGGTAACCAAACCGTAGAGGGTGTGGCACGCAATGTCAACGAAGCCGTCAGCCGAATTCTTGACCTCAAGTTTAAGCTGGGGCTGTTTGACAAGACTCTCGAGGCAGATATCAAAGCCCTCAAATCGCTGAGATCGAAAAAGCATACCAAAGTCAACAAAAAGATTAGCAGCGAATCTATCGTACTGCTCAAGAACGACGATATCTTGCCTCTGGATTCAATCGAGAAAGTTGCCGTCGTCGGTCCACTAGCCGACGTCATCAACACCGGCACCTACGCGGCTTGGACGAACAAGGAGAACGGCAACAACACGTTGCTCGACGCAATCAAGACGGAGTTTGGGGCTGAGAATGTCCACCATGTTCGAGGCGTCGACACCATTGACACTGACGACACGGAAATCGATACGGCTGTTGCGGCAGCGAAGAATGCTGGGCTAGCCATGGTGGCTCTTGGCTCAATTGCTGTTGGCTGGGAAGACAGCCTGGTTGGAGACCGCACAGACGGTGAAGGAAACACTCACGCCTCACTCAAGCTGCCCGGTCGCCAGGAGGAGCTCCTCGAAGCCATCACGGCGACTGGTGTACCAACAATCCTGGTGCTGACGGGCGGTCAGGCCTTTGAGTTACATGGCGCGGCCCAGGACGCCCAGGCCATCCTTCATGGCTTCCATAGCGGTGAGGAGACAGGCCGAGCGCTCGTCGACATCATCACTGGGAGAGTCAACCCCAGTGGTAAGCTCACCATCACGTTCCCGGCGCGCTCGGAAGTGAACCCCGTCTATTACAACCGGGAGCAAAGCGACTGGCAGAGCGCGGGGGCTATCCAATTTCCCTATCTTGAGAAGAACTACATCTATTCGTTTGGCTATGGGCTCAGCTTCACCAAGTTTGAGTTTTCGGATGCTCGCCTTGACAAGCCTGCGTATGGCCCCAAGGACAGTGTGAAGGTGGCGGTGAAGGTTTCCAACACTGGCAAAGTCGACGGCAAAGAGGTTGTGCAGGTATACTTCAAGCAGAAGGTGGCGCCGCTATCACTCCCCGTCAAGCGTCTCGTTGGCTTCTCCAAAGTACTTGTTTCCGCGGGGAGTTCTAAGACGGTGGAAATAATCATTCCCGTCCAAGATCTCGGATATTGGCTTGATGGAAGATATAGAGTCGATGTGGGAACCTACGAGTTCTTTGTGGGTAATAGTTCGGCTGACAGCTCTCTGTCCAAAGCTCTGACTGCCGTGGTGGCTTGAGATGTCTCTACAATTCGATTCCGTGTTGGAGATGGCGTGTTTCAACAACACGTTCTTTTCATTTATTTACCTTGTCACAGGTATACTCGTTTTACGCTTTTGTAGCAGAAATACGCCTTCGATGGAGCGGGTAGCTAAATACCAGAAGTTTGCTTGCATTGCTATTGTGCACCGCCTTTGATTGACTCCAAGTCACTGCTTTTACCTCCGCATTGTTCATCGTGGTGTATTTACGTGGCCCCATACTTATCTTTTCTCAACCGAACTGTGATAACGAGATCCGCCATATTCTACGAGATAGGGGAGGGGGGCATCAATGTCCGTGGGCAAGAATAAGCTGCCAAGCTCGATCCTAGAGATCAAGGTCCCATGCTGCTGCTGCTACGTAGTTTTATCTTGGATGCCGGTATCTTCAAAAGTAATCCCACAAATCCAGTCGAGTATGAGCGAATCCTAATTTCCGTTACAGCCTCAAGATACTGTGGTTGGGTGGTCAGTTTGACCTGTCCTGATGCTCCCTGAACGGCCCTTTAGCTTGATTTTACCCCGAGACCCATCCACACCTCAACAACGCGACAAGGTACCATCCATGATGCCAATAATTCAACCACGAATCATTCTTCTTAACGATCTTCCCCGCATCCTATCTTCGGTTGCTCTTGTTCCGGCCTGGCTAAAGACGACTCGGCGCCGCTCAATCTTACTCACATGATGCCATATCATCGATGCTCACTGTGATCCCCCCATTCAGCGTAGGCAGCACCATCCTCTATAAAAGGGGTCAAGCAGTCACACCTAGGTCCTTGGGACACTATCTTTTTTATCTAAGGTTCACAAACGAAAAATGAGCTCTATACCCTTCCTATTCGCTGTGGCCCTGGCGAGTCTTTGCCAGCCAGCTATGGTCTACTCCCAGACCACCTGCGCCGGGCAATTTGCAACCATCTCGGCTTCTGAATTCGTGACCAATCTCGTCCCTGGATGGAATCTCGGCAACAGTCTAGATGCGTTCCCGGACGAAGATAGCTAGAACAATCAGCCTATAGCCGAGGCAACTTTCGACGATGCAAAGGCTGCAGGGTTCAAGAGTGTTCGTGTGCCGGGTACGCAGTATTTTCCAAGAATTCCTAAAGTGACGATCTGCGACGGGCCCTAATCGTGTATTCATTTCACAGTTACCTAGGCATATCATTTCACTAGCACTTCCAACCAAGGAGATTCTCCCGACTAGACCGTCGACACTGCCTGGCTTCAGCGGGTGTACGACGTTGTCGACATGGTTACATCTCGTGGCCTATACGCCATTGTCAACGTCCATCACGACTCGGCCCTGTGGGCTGACTACACAGTCAGCAATGCCGACTCGGCCATGATCGAGGAGAAGTTTTACCGACTATGGTATCAGATCGGAACGAAGCTGGCTTGCACATCATCTCGCGTAGCTTTCGAACCTCTCAACGAGCCCCGGGGTGAATCCGACGAGCACGCCGCCCAGCTCTCAAAGTTGAACGACATCTTCCTACGGGCTATTGCCGACGCGGGCGGCTTCAACCCGCAGCGAGTGGTCACGCTGGGTGGGCTGGGGCAAGACATCCAGCGATCGTTTCACGTTTTCATCCTGCTAGCAGTGACCTGCTGACACTTGCCCCTGTAGATGACTTCACGTCGGCGGCTTGGGGCAAGACGATTTGGGGTTCTGACACCGACAAGGCCCAGCTCGACGACGCTTTTGCTGAGTTGCGTATTTAACAGTGAGTCGGGCCAGATTTCAGTTCCTGCAAAGCTCAATCTCCACTCATTCCGCATTCCAATCACATACAGACGCGTCCAATCACCGCTTCCCGCCGACCAGAGATTCCCGACGCATGAGTCGCGGCCAGCCATGTCCGAGTTCCGGCCTCGTCGTACCCACAAGAAGTCTCGCGGCGGATGCCGACCGTGCAAAGATCTCCATGTCAAGTGCGATGAGATCCGGCCTCAATGCGTCAACTGCCTGACAAACGAACGCCAATGTTCCTACACAAGCGAGCAGCTCACACGTGCACCCAGAACAGGCGCCCTCAGTGGCCTGCTGCCCCAGCTCTCAAGCTATCCCATGTTCAGCCTGCAACACATGTCGCTCCTCGTCAATGTCACGGACAATCCGGCAGGCTTCATCATGTGCGATGAACCATCCCACGCCATCGTGTCCGACATCATCAAACCAGCCCTGGAGATCCAATACGTTATGGATGTGCTTCTCGCTCTATCCGCGCTCCAACGCAGCCTACAGAACCCATCAGACTCGACCGACTACCGCCTGCTTAGCATACAACTCCAGGGGAGGGCACTGTCCGTCCACAATGATTCAGCACTGGATTCTTCAGTCAACGGTATTCTTCCGCGCTTCATCTTCTCCATGCTCCTAGGATATTCTGTCCTCCATGATACCCTTTCAAGTGCACAGAGGGACATGTCTATTTTCATTGAAAAGTTCGGAGACTACCTTCCTCTTATCCAACTCGGTAAGACAATGGCCAGAGATCACTGGGCTACTCTCCGAACGTCTGAAATACGGCACATCTACTTTGCCGTGGGACTAGATCCTGAGTGCTCTGATTTCATCTCATCAGAGGCAGAAGACGATCTAAGAACTCTTAACTTGATGTTGGCCCATTCAGATATGGAGCAGACGCGCCTCGACTCTTGTCAGAAAGCAGTAAAATCTCTTAAAATGGCCTGCACTTTGTACCAAAAACACGTACATCACAAACAACTACGTACTCGGGCAGGGGCAACCTTCCTCGTGTATACACCATTGGCTTTTGTGGACGCTTTAAAAGAAAACCAGCCCGAAGCTCTTGTCATCCTCGCTTACTACGGCGTGCTCCTGTATAAATGTCGCGATTCTTGGGTGGTGGGGGATGCCGGAAAGCAGCTTATTGGCCTCGTTGCATCTAACCTGGGTCCACAATGGGATCGTTTTATGGCAATGCCAAAGGAGGTTTTGTCTCGAAAGTAACTGAGTAATATGTGACAGTAGATGGGTAAGGTGATGTTCCATTATGCTAGATCGTCGCCTGCTTTCATAGCAATGCATATAGAGTATTAAAACTTGGCGTCACGCGGCCTTTTGTGTAAGTTCACCTTATTGCCCCATCATTCTCGGGTTTCCATAAATGGAGTTCTTGTGTGAAAAGAGACACATGAAACTATTTGAATCATCGCGCTGACGTCAAGGCCTAGTGTGCTGACGTTAAGGTACAGTGTTTGCAAGCATAAAGGGTACAAAGTAGTACTGGCATTACGAGGCATCGGCTTCGACCTGTCTTGTAACTAGGAGCACGGGGATAACCCGGGCTTCTCAAGCCGCATGATTCCTGACTGGTTTCGTCTCAAAATACCACTCTAAACGGCCTGATTGAGGTGAACGGCTCAAACGGCACGCATCCTAGTTACCCCGCACATAACAGCACAAATCAACTCTCAACAGATGGCCGCATCTTCTGGGAAAACATGGGGTTTTACATCCGCCCTAGTTCTTTGTCGACGAGTCCGGGGTCCCCAGACAGAGGACAGCGCTCCGGGGGAATGATACCCGGCGACTACCCCGAGGGCCGTTGATTAGGTATATAAGCCGGAGAAAACTGTGGACACAGCAAGGATGAAGGACACGATCTTCACGTCATCTGAGAAGTCGGGCGATAGAACCAATTTACTTGCCCAAGTTCGTTACACAGCAACACCGGCGCCAACATGTCGAAAGCAGATCAGACAAAAGGCGAAATCGCCACGGTTGAACATGCCACAGCCGAGGAGATGCAGCAGACCATCGACAAAGGGGGCGTTCCGCTGATGCGATCGCGGGAAGACGACCTCGGCGTGTGGACGACGGTTTGGCGATACAAGATGGCGGGCGCCATTGCCACGTCTGCCGCTTTCAGTGCAGCACTGGACGGATACCGTTAGACACCCTCTGGATATCTGTTGTAATGCTCGCTGACTGGCGCATTGTACAGAGATCAACCTCAACGGCGGTATCGTGTCCAACAAAGGCTTCATCCAGCAAATGGCCAGTGAAGGAACGACAATCATCCAAGGCAAATACATCTCAGCATGGGGAGGCATCCAATCCGCCGGCCAGACAATCGGTCAAATTGTACGTCGTCGCCTTCCGTGCAACTCTGTCATGCTTAAACAGAACTATCTATTGACCTTGTGCTGCTTTTAGCTTCTTCAATTCGCCACAGAGCGATTCGGCCGCAAAGTTGCCCTTTACATAATTTGGCTGGTTCTTGTTGCTGTGAGCAAACTCAATCCGCGTTCAATGTCTCATCTTTCTAAAACAATGACTAACCATGACGATACGGTAGAGCATATTCATCGAAACGTTTGCGACGCAGTGGGATCATTGGCTCGTTGCAAAGCTCTTTTCTGGAATGGGCGTTGGAATGCTCCAAGCTACTTTACCTCTCTATCTCTCTGAAATAGCTCCAACGCAGCTACGGGGCTTCTACATCAACGCATACAGCTTGTGAGTTCTTGTACTCTGCATTGAACAGTTGAGCTCATTTGCACACTGCACTGCGATTGATGGACTGCTGCTGATTCCAGGGTTAGCTGGTTTGTCCTCGGCCAGCTCTTCGCCTCGGTTGCGCTCAACAGACTGAATGCCATCGACCCTTTTAATTTCCGGACCCCGATTTATTCCCAGGTATTATATAATATTCGCTGAAAAGCCAGGTCATGATGAGCTAACTTTTGAAACCTAGTGGGCAATGATCGGGCTCGCTGCAATCATCTTCATCCTCGTCCCCGAAACACCATGGTGGCTGGTAAGCAAGGGAAAGCTAGACAAGGCAGCCAAAGTTCTCCATCTATGCAACGGTCATATCGAAGGCTATGATGTCCAGGAACAGATTGTTCGTTCCTCTATCGTATCCCAGGCTCCTGGGAATCACGCCAGCTGACTCGTCTAGGGCATTATGAACGCCACGGTAATGATGGAGCGCCACATTGCGAAACGGGACTCCAAAGAAGGCATCTGGGCTGTATTTCAGGGTCGAAACTTGGTGCGATTCATCATTTCAGCATGGCCCAAGATTACCCAGCAGTTTGTAGGCCTGGCAGTGTTTAACACCTACGCCACCTACTTTTGTAAGCCACTTTTGCTTGCTTGAGGTTGTTATTGCTCACTAATTGCATCGCAGTTCAATACGCTGGCAACAAAGACCCCTTCCTGGTCACTCTTATTCTATCCAGCGTCCAGCTCCTTTCGATGATTCTGACCGCCACAATGACCGATCAATTTGGCCGCCGACCCCTGACAGTCTATCCCTATGCTGTGACGGTCGTCTCCGTGCTTTGCTTGGGTATCATCGGATGCTTCGACTACACACAGAAAGCAACAAGTTCCTTGCTTGTAAGCAAAAAATCAGCAATACTTTCTATACCTCCGACTGACCATGTACCAAGATTTTCTTTGCTTGTCTAGCTACCTTTTCAACCACCGGAGCCTCGGCCATCGGATACGCCTACTCTGCTGAACTTCCACAACAGCGGCTGCGAGCGCAGACGGCCGGTTGGGCACTGGCATTGTCCAACCTCATTGCCATCATGTTTAGCTTCTGCACCCCGTTGATGATCAACGGAACAGTGACGAAATGGGGCGTCAAGACAGGATTCTTGTGAGTTGTCTCCTTGTTGCTTGGAGAATTGCGTGGCTGATTGTGTGTTTGCGTCTAGCTTTGCCGGCACTGGCACCGTGTCGGTAATTATCGCGTGGTTCATCCTCCCTGAAGTCACGCGTCGAACGCCTGGCGAGATTGATGAAATGTAGGCAGCTCTTCCTTCGAACCAGAACCAAGCTAATCGGCGGGCATCAATAGGTTTGAGATGAAGGTGAACCTGCGCCACTTTAAGCATTACGTGACTGAAGTTCAAATGCGGGCAGATGAGGAGTATCGCGGCAAAGGGCAGACTGAAGCCACTTAAGCTGTCTTGTGACGTATGGTCTCGATACTTGTGTCACAACTATTGAGACAGATAGCCAGCGCTCGCTGCATCGGACACTGCGACCAAGCCACCGGCGATGTCAGCTCCACTGCAATTTAGTGAGTTGTGGCGTCTGTGCAGTCAGATTATTTGGTGTTGATCGAGGGGCTTAGGTGAGGCGGTGCAGTGCAACGGTTTTGGTCTTTTAGAATACCGTCTTCAAGTCTGCTCAATTCATAATGCAATTCATAATGCAATTCCTACCAAGTAGATTGAGCGGTAATTCCAAAGGACTCTGAGGGTTTGTTTCAATTCTCAGACCACGTGAATAGACGTTGCATTTCCCCGGATTTGTTGTACTATATACACAATCCGTCATCTCAACGAAGACACTATCCCAGTTTAGCCCGTCAGCATTGACGATTTAGGCCACGCCGCGCCGATTGAGTCACGGCCGCTGACAGGGGAACTCCGCCACTTCCCACGCTCGAAAAGAGGCTATGCACCGGACAGCAGCTGCCTCTTTAATGATGCTAGATAGAACAACTATAAATGTCGACTTGAGGAACAAATGCAAAGAACTCAACTCCAAACCACTGCGACTCCATAAAATAGGGCTTCATGACGCCGTCTCCGCCAATCTCCCGTCTCCCAATAGAGCTGCACCACCTCATCATCGACACCCTCGCCTTTCCCGACACAGCTCACCTCCGAGCAACCTGCCGCTTCTTAGCAGCCCTCATCCCCGCACAATCATCCCACTATGCCGACCTCATAGCCGCCGAGGACTCGGTCTGGGCCGTGAGCCGGTGCCGCCTCACCTGCGTGTACTGCGCACGCATGCGCCGCGCATCTGCCTTTACCGAGAAGCAAAAAGCCGAGAAGCCAGAGTATCGCTCGTGCTACGAGTGCCAGCTGAAGGATCTGGATTCCTTCGATAGGCAGCCTACGAGGTGGTCCTGGCGCGCACCCAAGAACCACCACCGGACGCGGCTCACCGACGAGCCCAGGAAGCTCAAGGTGGACCACGTCGAGACGGAGTTCTGCCAGTGGTGCCACAACGTCTTCAAGCGGTGGGGGAGGGAGAATGCCGGTCGGGGGGTCTGCAGCGGGTGCTTCCACGACAACGGCTTCGAGCTGGGTATCTGGGAGAACCACCGTCTGCGCAATGACATGAAGCGGATGAAGACGAACGTGGTGCCGAGCCTGGCCGGCCACGATGTGGAAGAGTGGGATGACCTCCTCGATGCGGTGTATTACGAGTGGTGGAGATACTACGAATGGATCGAACCCCCTTTCGTGATACCGGTATGGAGAGGCGGAGAGAGAGGAGTCACCGTCAGGAAACGGGAAGACGCCGAGGATTTGTGTTTTTTGGTCACGCTGGATCCCGTACCATACAACATGGCCATGGCCGTGGCAAATGTCTTGGCCGCGGAGGGAATTACTATTAATATCCGGCCTTGATGGAAGGCTAGGAGTCAAAAGACAACCTGAAGTTGAAATCTGTTCGATATCTAAAAGGGTGAGATTCGCAGCATGTGGAAGCGTCATTCTCGTCTTGGCAACTACTGGGTCATGGGCGGATACACGCAGCAGCACCGATGGCATTCGTGCACGCTGGCCTTGCAGATCAAGGCTGCGCTGGAGGGTCTTACCACCGGCGTATATGGACAGTGCTACGGGAACTAATGGGCAGTGAGATGACAACGGATGGTCTGTAAATAGTAGAAAAGACCACTTCGAGCCATCAGGACGCTGGAACACATGGAATATAGATGCGCAGTTTAATCAGACGACTTGACAGGTTTCCGTCCGTACACCATATGCCTAGAAAACTATTAGCAAAGGCCACCTACGCACTACCTTGAGTTACACTCACATGTCACTATTGGTCAAGTTCTTGGGATTCCGAATAGCAGACCGCATCTTCGCGACCAGAACCTGCACCTCCTCGAGGGTCCAGCCCAACACCTGGCCGATGGGATAAAGAGCAAAGCCATCCAGACTCAGGTCCATGTACAAGCCCACGTACGAGCCCTGCTGCTTGAGCTTCTTGTCTTTGGGCCACGGGCTATGTGGGATGGTGAAGACCTTCTTGACAATGTCCACAAAGCCCGCGTCGTGGGCTGACTGTTCCATGGTCCCGTCCGTGATTCTAAATGTCCGGCCAAACTTGTCGCCGGCGTCGTAGAATAGCTGGGCCCATTGCTTGAAGGTCCTGGGACAGTCAGCTCTGGCATCACCAAGAGATGCCGTGACATCCGCGTCAGCCGTAGTCTAGGGCAGGTCTCGCAACTTACTCGTTCTCAGCCTTGCATTCGGGATTGTCGCAGCGCAGGTGAATGTCCGGCTCGATGTGCTGGAACCAACCGCCCGGCTTGAGAAACTCAAACATTTGCCTGTACAGCTTGGGCCAATCGTCAATGGCGCCGTGCATGTAGCGAATGTGGATGAAGTCAAATGATGCAGGCTCGAATGTCCAGTCCAGCTGTGCATCGTCGATTTGAAAGTTGAGGTTTGGCGGCACCCAAGCTGGTTGTGTCGGCGAGATATCCGTGCCAATGACCTCGGCTGAGGGGAACTCATCTGCCATGTCACTGACTTGTCAGCAGGTACAGTACAGAGATGGATATTACTCCAGCTACAAATACTTACATAGCCCAAATACCCGTTCCAGTTCCTACATCTAGGATGCGCTACGTTGCCATCAGCGCGAGTCCACGCAAAGAAAGCAGGTAATCTGACCTGTGGATTATCTCCTATAGGAGCAGCATACAACTTGTCATCGAGCATCATCGTGAGCCATTGATGCCTGTAACCAAGTGTTAGTGCCAAAACACAACTCAAAGCTCTGAGTGATGAAATATGTAACCTACCCGACGTCAAAGGCCTCGATGTGCTTTTCATCGTTGGGAGCCCTGGAGAAAGTCAGCTTTCGGTACGAAGATTCGAATAAACCAGGTCGCACCAGTACTCTGTCGTCTTGGACGATTGGAATGTCCTGCCCTGGATGTTGCGATACTCCCAAATGCTCGACGTAACCGATGCCGTCGACTCATGAACACTGCAACCCGACTTTTAGCAACTGGATCAAGCTCTTCGCGTCACAGACTGACCTTTCCGAGTCCACTGCCGAGTCGATATCATTTATGTCGACAAGTTCGGGATCCTGTCTGTAATTAGCCCCGTATGCGGCAATTACAACCCACACCTCGCGTGGGGAATGCGTTGTATCTACTCCTCCCACTCGACTCTCACGCCGACGATACTCACAGCTTCGATACGCGGCGCTGCTTCAGTCGGAGGACACATGATGGCAGGCGACAGGGAGCATCCTGGGATAATGTGATGCAGAGGAAGCCCGAGTTCAAGTTGACGACGACCAACGCACGACTTTTTACGGAACCGGCGGATGCACGTGGAACGAACGAGACGGTGAGTACCCCTCAGCTCGAGATACGCCGCTTGCTGGATGGCCCAATCCTGGGCTGATTTGACCTTCGCCCATGCACAATCCCTGCCCGTAGCACTTGGCACTATTCATGCCATCGCGTATCCGGATCATTCAGCGTTGATCCGTGCTTCATCTCGGCGACTTTGGCCACGGCTTAAAAGCCTATCTAACCCCGCACTCCGACGGATATCATCTCTTGCTATGTGTCCGTATGGACTTGGTGTGGATAAAGTGCAGACGCAGCAGTGGCAAATAGGTCAGGGAAAACAACGCAACGGTTCGCAATTAGCCATCTATACTCAGATTGCTAGATCTTCCATAGTGCATTGTAGACACTGTTCATAGAGCCTTTTTACTTGTTCAGCTTCTCGGCATTCGTGTCCATGTGAAACGAAGGCTATAGGAATAAGTTATCATTCTCTAGAGTCTATCCATGCACCAAGACGCTAATTCTTCAAGTTTTCTCAAGCTGCTACAAGCCACTGACAAGCTAGCTTCTTCATCTCCTCCGGAAAGTGATCACCCTGGATCTGTGCACTCTGCCTCTTCTTGAACGCCTGGTAAAACGCTCGCAAACCAACGAGCTGCGGATCAGATATCAAATCCACTTGGTAAAAGCCCTCCGCAAACTCCAACAGCGCGTACCCAACGCAGTCCGCGACAGTAACCCATCCGCCATCCTCCTCCAAGCGCGAGTCGCCGACATAGTGCGCTTCCAATAGCTTCAACGGCCTCTGCGCCCAGTCGAGAATGAGCTGGGCCGCGACGGCGCTCGTCGGCTCATTTGCCGCAAAGAGTTTGGATCCCTTGTGGCACGCCAGATTGAAATAGCCCGTGGCCTCGTCGGCAAGGAGCATCATCTCGCGCGTGCGAGCCCTTTCCTCGGCCGTGGTCCCGCGCATGCTGCGTTTGGCGCTCGCGCTCTGAGCAAGCTCGGTCTGCCACGGTTGCTTCGGGTCGGGGCTGTCGCAGATATCTTCCAGGTAGTCGAGGATGGCAACGGATTGCTTGATCAAGGTCCCGTCTGGCAGTCGGAGGATTGGGACGCTGCCGGGGGGCTTTCCAGGTGCAACAAGTTCCCCTTTACTAGTTACAGCGACCTGGGTGATTTTGATCAGGGGGCAGGACAAGAGGCCCTTTTCGGCGAGGTAGAGCAGCACTCGACGGGGGGATACGCCCCAAGGGAAGACAAAGAGTTCGAGACACGCCATGTTAATGATGTGCTGGTAGTTGATTTGGCGTGGGTTGTTTTGTATGTAGGATAGTTTGAAGTCTTTTTTGGCCACTGAACACAAGCCGTGCTAGTTATATACCGACTCGTCTTGGGAGACTTTGGCGAACGATTGTGGAACAATGTCTGCGCGCGGGGAGTTATCTTCACGCGGAGTAGAGAGGGTGCAATGTTTCCGACAAGTTTCCGACAAGTTTCCGACTTGGCAAAACAGTTCCCCTGTTAACTTTATTATTGCAACAGTATAGTATAATGGTGCTTATCTGTCCACATACGCGTATGATATGAGTTGGTCGTAGGCACACGAAAGTTGACATGTTTCACTAGATCAAATGCTTGAGGATGAGGACAAAGAGGATGTTGATTAAGGACTAATTAGGACTACAACAATGAAGCGGTATAAGCTCCACATCTAAGAAAAGATTCCCTTCTTGCCATCACCATCAGCATCCTTGAAAGGGTTCAGCTTGTCTGCCAGAGATGGCTTCGAGGCGGTGGTGCTAGTCGAAGAACCAGTCTGTTGGCTGCTCAGTGTGTTGTCTCGGTTGCCAAGAGTCTTGTAGTCGCTAGAGCCGATGTTGTTGCCGCCAGTGCGTGTCTAGGGAGGTTAGTTGATGATTCACAGGAATAATCTGTCGGAGCAACTTACTGGGTTGGTGGTGGAAGAGTTGTGGTGTGCGGTCTTGGCAGCGGCAGCAGCAACGCCGGCAGAGCCGAGAGCTCCAGCTCCAGGAGCGCCAACAGCTCCGCGTGAGTGAGAGTGCTGACCAAGTTCTCCCTCCCGGAACTGGCCGAGACCTCCAGTTTGGCCCTCACGTCCGGTCTGACCTGTCTGACCCTCACGTCCAAGCTGACCAGTCTGGCCTTCACGACCCAGGACACCCTCACGGCCGGTCTGACCTTCTCGGCCCAGGACACCTTCTCGACCCAACTGACCGTCACGACCAATCTGGCCCTCTCGTCCCAGCTGACCCTGCTCAGCGGCCTGGCCATGATGACCGTGCTGGCCATGCTGGCCGGGTAGGTGGCTGCGCACGCCGTGGAGCTTGTCCGACTCTAGTTCGCCAGCGCCTAGCTTCTGAGGACAACCCTCCTCGGTCGCAACATGGGTTTCCCCACGTCCGTGCAGGGTGCCAGTGCCCTTTTGGAACTCTGCCAAGGTCTTGGTGGGCAAGACTGAAGTCTCATGGTGCACAGGCGCAACATGGTGTGTCTCGTGGATGGGTACCGTGGTGTGGATGACGTGAGGCTGAATAACCTCCTTGTGCAGAACGGGCTGGATGTGCTCGTGGACGTGGTGGTGAACACGCTCCGACTCAATCACGGGAGCAGTGCTGCTCGTGTGGGTGGTCTCGTGAGTCCTGGTGGTGTCCTTGTACTTGCCCTGGTCGCGGTCAAGTGTGTCCCTCAGCTCTTGGTCGTTGCCATGGTGGATGGTCTTGTGCTCGACGTCCGCGACACGGTGCGAGTGCTTCTCGGGGCTAAATGTCAATGGTTAGCCGCGGTCTGTTAAAGGAGGAAACGAAGAGATGCCGTACAGAGTCTCCCTGTGCTCCAGCGGCTGGACAACAGTGTGGTGGTGATCCTTGTGAATATCTCGGTCGACGGCAGTGGTCACGTTCTGGTGCTCGGTGGGCTTGATGTGCTCCTCGGTAACGGCCTGTCGGACGTCTTCGTGGACAGATGTCTTGTGATGCCCATCGCGGGACGTGATATCAGAAAGAACTTGCTTGGCCTTGTCCATGATGGATGCTTGTGGTTTCGGTGTTGATTTAGGTGTTGGTTGAGGTTGTTGGTTCGTGAGTAGAAATGATGGATGGAGGTGGTGATGGTGGTGATGATGGAGGTGATGATGAGGAAACAATGTAGTCTTTCTGCAGGAGCGGATGCTATATATGATGATGATGACCGTCGTCGTCTTCAGACACCCATCCCTTTGTACCTCTGCAGGCGCAAAAGCTCCGTGGAAGCAACCGCAAGCAGGGATGCTTGACCAATGACAAGACATGGTACACAGATCCACAGTCGAATTAGGAAGTGCTACAAGTACCAAACCGCCAGGCAGGGGACCCCGTTCTGTCAAGACTACTCATGCCGATCTTGCGGGGGAGAGGCTCGAGGAGGTGTCGATGATAGCGCAGTACATGGCTCCAGATAGGAAACACACCAGAGTCCCAGGTATTTCCAATCACACCCGCTACTTCCGAGGTACCGCTTTCCGAGACCACACTGCCTCTGCGATCTGCTCGATGGACGCATCATGGAGAAGATATGGGGCCTGGATTGCGTAAGAGGCTTAACTGCCGACGCCATACACGTCATGGACTGGCAGTCTCAGCTGGCACCGTCGCATCGCCAGCGCTAAGCTTTGGTGCCCCCAGCATGTGAAATACGCTCACTTGGCCGGAAGCACGCCTAGCCGGCAATAAGAAGCTGTGGCGCTGTCCGCACTCGGCAAGGTGCCGGAACAGTCCGCCGCGATGCATCACCAGCATCGAGGAGCTGTGAGACACGAAACGCTGTGCTACGCAGTACATGGGTCCAACAGTCGAGGTTGCCCAGTGAGTCGCTGCTCCGCCAGCGGGAAGTGGACCTCTGGCTGGTCGAGGGAGAAAGTCATGCGTCATAGAGTATGCCCGCTCCCTCGAGGAGGCGGACTCTGCATTCCAGCCTAATCGCAATAAACGTACGAGTAGGCAAGCCCCGGTGACAGATGGGGAGGTGCCTCAATGGTGCAAACAGTACGTACCATTGCCAAATGTCGATCCAAGGCTGGTTTGCTCGCATTGTGATAGTCTAGGTAGGTAGGTAGGTAGCTTGGCGAACCGGCCCATCGGTAACATCACTCACCCCTCGTACCCTGCACCTTTTGCACGGACTCGCCTCGGGTGCGGCGATCATGATGAGGACCCTAACGCTTTGGCTTCCTGTCCTGGTACGGCATGTCATGTCCAACGGGCTGAACAGGATGAATGCCAAAGGTTCATGGTAGGCGGAATCGCAATTAGCTTGAAACCCGTCCAATGTCGCTGTCATTTCCATGTCAAGCTTTCCCTGGAAACATGTTTCTGCCACTCCTCTGCCACTCTTCTGCCACCCAACGTCGCGTTTAGTGACGAGTCAATTCAGCCCTGCAACCCGCCTAGCTCGACGCTTGCATAGCCCGCCTCAAGATGATGCCATTGACGGCCCATTGCTATTCCTCGCGGTCACTTTGTCCCTTTAGCCAAGCGCTTGTTTGACTAGATGTTCCATACTGCTCACAACTTTCGTCATCGTCGCCATCGTGAGATGACAAAAGTCTCCACTTTAAAGCTCAACGGCCAGCAATCGATGATCAATGCCCCTTTTCTCAAGAGACACACCATGATGGCCTCAACAATAACTGAAACCAGCAAGAGACTCTCCCAAAGAAGTAAATACGTGTCCGTCCGGATGTGCTGTCGCGACATGACCCGTCTTTGTTGAGAGACGTGATGTCAGTGCGCAGATGCTAGGCCTGTGCTGGCTAGTCTGGTGGGGGAATAACGCGGCCTCGACTCCCAATCGCTTGTCTTGGCGTTTTCAGCTTGAAACAAGTGACGGAATAGAGTAGGAGCTCGTGGGGGTCATTCTCTGATGCCTCACTCCTCAGAAAGTCGCCTTTGAGACACAGACGGATGTGTACAAGAAGCGGAGACGGTGTTTCAGACCACCACGAAGGTGACTGGGACCACTCGATCACGTCACATGAAGGCATGGATGCTGAGAAAAGGGTGAGAATTGAGAAAGTGGGTTCCGTCCACCAGAGCACAAAAATATCGTCATTATGGACATTCGGCTACACAACGGCTGTTGGGATCCAGAGCATTTCCCGTTCAACCTGAGTCTCAGAGCACGATTTGAGCCTTTGTTAGTGTCCTGATGAAGGATGTGCTATACCATGACCAAATCAAACCTGTCATCAATGGAATTCTTTCTGCATCACGGTGAACTCTGGGGCGCGGCTGCTACCCTAGGTCTACAGCGTTTCCCTTTACGATTCAAGATGCCACCAATCTAATCTTCTCTCTGACTGCACTCCTTGCCCGAAAATGCCCATGTCAGACTGCACGGGACGATCTTTGGTTACACGCTTCTTTGGATACCTGACCCGGCTGTTTGATCATTGAAAAACGATTGAGATTGCGATTGAAGGTGTTTATCCAGACTGTTCACGTGGTACAGGAAGCTTCGAGAAACGTACATCATATGGCGCAACATTTGTGCAGGGTAGTATACATGGCGTATAAAGTTGGCACAGACCAGCGACTTGATCTGCTGTGATGCTCTTGCGAGCATTTCTCGGGCGTTGAAGTTTGTCGATTCGACCATGTAGGTGTCGGCTAACTGCATGTGGGTATGAGGGGACATGACTTGGATTAAGTTAGCATTTAATCATAACTTGCATGTCTAAGCGAACGTTATAACTTAAATGTAGGCATGAGGCCCTCGTCTTCCTCATCGGGACAGTTAATTTGTCAGATCTTGCAGAAAGTAACTGCTCCCAACTCCCTCAGCGCACACTTTTCTACCTCGCGTCTTCTTTTGTCTCTCATACTTCCTTCTGGCCGAGCCGAGCGAAGGCTGCGTCGTGCATCTGTTCTGCCATTTCCGACCGCTCATTCGTTGAAAAGCGCGCACAGTTGTATTTACAACTTGGAAGCCAATATTCACGATAGAGCAACTTGTAGTGGCTAGGCACTGATCAGAATGTCCGGCGAGTTTTGTACGTATGACTGTTCGAAGCACCCAAACGAGATTCCAGCTTATCCCGACATATCTGGAATTGGAGTAGGTCTGTCACGGTTTTATCAGGGTTTCTCTAACGGAATATCAGGTCGTCATTGGGTACGTCGCGACGGCTGGAATTGTCGTCGTAGTTGTGACCTACTCTTACTTCGCACACTATGACCCGGCAATTGATCCATTTGAAGAGCAAGGAGTCACTGGGAATACGAGCTACCGGCCAAATCCCGTAGACCAGATTATCCTAATTACATTTCCGACAAAAATCAAGAATACACTCAACAAGGCACTGCGAAGACCAATTTCACACGAACCCAACAGAGCAGGGGTGCATAACAGTCGGATTCAAGAAGCCAGCATAAGCGTAAGATGTGGACATTTGTCTATCGAGCAATAGCTAATTGTGTTGACACATGCAGTGCATCCGTGCTATGAGCGACCTCCAAATACTCACTGGGCTTTCCATCATCATCAGCGGGTTTGCCCAGCTACACTGCGGCCTCTCTGTGTATCACTGGCAGATCCTGGTCTACCTTGCTTGGTTCTCCAGCCTGACACACTTGTCATGCCTTACATTTCTTCGCTCTTATCTCCACACCCGACCCGGTGAGCGTTTATGGAGGTTGGTGGCGATGTCGATTCTCATCATACTACTCCTTGCTGCCATGATTCCCACGGGGAACTTCGACTCGGAGGAAATGCTCAGCCAGCCTGCGATATGCTATTTCAGACCTCGAAGAGACACAGATCCCGCCTCGGTCGCTGGCATGGTTCTGTCGGTACTTTTGCTCACGCTGGGTTTTTTGGTCCGCGTTGTTCGGCTTCACAAGCATCTATCAGTTGATATTGTCGGTCGTTGGAGGGTTGCTGTGAGCGAGTATCTGCGACAGCGCGTTTTGATCAAGATTTACGACATGTGCCCGGCTGAGGAATCGCCAAAGTCCCTACGACGGATGTTTATTTTTCGTCCAGTATTGGCCGCGTTCCTTGTCTTGAGGATCGGGTCTACTATGTGGTCATCGATGGCAATTGAGGTATTCCGTCTCCTTTGAGGTCGAGGTCCGAACAACAGCTGATTCTCCTGGTGCTTCCCTGGGTAGATAGGGTGGCTTTTGGCTAGCTTTGTATGGGGTGTCTTGAACCTCGTCGCCGCTCTCGGAACCAACCGGCGCGGGAATAATGACTGGACATTTAGCCAAGTTGTTCCTGTTATTCTACTCCTCGCACCACTATCTGCCGTGTGCGAATATCTACTTCCCAGTAGGTACGCACATGGTATTTAGGAACATTCATACTCATGCTTCAGCAGGCACTGCAGATTCCCAGCCACCGAGTTCTGTTGAGCAATTCACAGGAAATGAAGGAACAGACTCGGTGTTGCGACAAATCGAAGAGCCTCAAATTGAGATGTGGCATACTCAGAATTCAGTTGCGACTCTGCCAGATCATCCCAACCGAGACTATTACTCATCTTCAAGCTGGGCTCCATTTTTCGTCTTCTTCGTTCTGGTCTATCTATTCAAGTGGTTCATTCTCCTGCTTCTTTTCACTCAGAATGTTTTTGACAATGAATACATATTAATCCTGGTTCCTGACGTTTATATTTGGAGGTGGCTACCTGTTCAAATGTTTCTGTATTCAAACTTGTGCATTCTTCTGTGTCTGACAGGGGAAGATCTCTGCCGACGTAATTGTATTCTCTCGGGCTCGAAGAGGCTTATTATCGTTTATATTAGGTTCATTGTCTGTTTTCTCATGATCTTTATTGACTTTTGGGATGAAGCTGCTGAAATAGGTCTTGGATTGGGACTGGGTGTATACGTTACAGTCTGCGTTATATGCCGTCTTTTTTAGAGCAATGTGCAAGTACGTTGGTTTTTATGTAGATTGATGAGGTTTCAAGCAGTTTTACAGCTATGCCGAGACACGTTCAATTTGGATTTAATCCGCTCTCATTCAAACCCGTTTATCATTCCTTCCCTGGCGAATTATACATGCCACAGTTGAGTAGATCCACCAGTGTCTGAGCAGTGTCTAAGTCATTCTGCCAGATGGGCTTTGTCTCTGAATGTTGTCGTAAAAATGTGTTTTGTGACTTCTGCAGATGTATTAAAACGAGTTCGATCTAAATAATTCTAGCAACACATCAATAAGATGGAAAGTCGCACACCGTTTACATATACGATTAAAAGTATTGTATACTTTATTCCACTGTCTGTCAAAACTCTCCAAATAGATAGCTCGAATTAACGACTTAGTACAAAGGAAGTGTACTATGTGCCTGATATCGACCAGTCGGTACGAGGTGTGTGTCGGATAGCTCTCTGGTGGTCACATGGCGTGCAGGTACTTTGCGCAGTCCCGCCCCATGGCGTCGAATAACAAGGTGCCGAGGCATCTATAATAACGACTGTCATAGGGACGATCCATAGTACCGATCCTACCGATCCTACCGATCCTGCCGAGCCTGCCGAGTGCTCATAAGAACAAGGGGTAGAACTTAACCTCTCGTGTCTCTACACAAAACTCCGCGGTAGCTCCATCGAGCAGCAGTGTTCAATAATATGAGCCACTTATAGGTACCTTAAAGTATTGCTACCAATGTCTCGCAGGAAGATCGGGCGGTCTGGGGGTATTGATACAGGCAGAAGTTGACTGAATTAACTTCAAAAGTTCCTGGGGTCAATGCGGAAAAGCCCCAGCCTCTTCTTTGGGCCTCTTGATCACATAGACTAGGGGGAACAGTGATCTGCCATCCTAGGAACCTACATCGTAAGCACTCGTCAGCCAAGGAGGCGCAGTGTCCAGTGTTTGCCGCGCACAGAGATGAATGTTGCCACTATCCACAACACGTGGAGTGCATTTAATAAAATAGCTCAAGTCTAAAGCATTTGGTTACATCTAAGGTAGTCGCCGGGGCCTGGATTTGTTGAATAGAGCGCTGAATGCGTAACCGTTGTCGTCACTGTCGCCTTACCTCGTTTAAAAGATGCAAAAGCGGGTGACTAGACGTAACATGATGGAACGATAATTCGTTCAAAACTATTATATATAGACCTAATATCTGTAGACACATTCTTTGTACTCACATCGGCCTCTTTTTCTAGATCTGATATACACATAGTCCGCCTCAACATATCACTCAGGACTTTGACCCGATTCACCATGTTAGCACTCGCCCTGGCCTCGTTCCTCTTGGCGTCCCCAGCCAGCGCCCAACTATGGAACAAGACAATCCAGACCAGCTACGGCCCTGTCTCGGGCTTCAAATACTTCAACACTAGCACCACCGAAGAATACTTCAACACAACTGCCAGCAGCGTCACGGCGTTTCTGGGCATTCCCTTCGCGGCCGACACGGGCTACCAGAACCGATGGAAGCCGCCGCAGCCACGCGAGCCATGGAACAAGACGCTGGCGGCCACTTCATTTGGTGCCCCTTGTCCCAACAAGAACGAAGCCACGTCGAGTGAGGACTGTCTAAGCCTGAATATCTGGACAAGCGCCGAGTCTCCTAGCGACTCCATGCCTGTTCTAGTGTGGAACCAGGGCAGCGAAGAGACCAGCGACGATGCGTGGTGGTACGGCGGTGGAATGGCGATGAAGGACGTTGTCTTTGTGTCCTTCAACCGCCGAGACGATGTCTTCGGCTACCTGGCCCACCCTGAGCTCAACGCCGAGGGTCTTGCGCGTGATAGTTTCAACACGTCTGGCAACTACGGCGTGCTGGACTTCCTCGAGGTGCTCAAGTGGGTGCAGAGCAACATTGCCAACTTTGGGGGCGATCCCGACCGCGTCACCATCGCCGGCCAGTCCTTTGGCTCGTCTCAAGTCTACCACGCTGTCAACAGCGAGCTCTTTTCGGGCCTGTTCGTCGGTGGCATCTCCCAATCCGGCATCCGCTACCCCTACGACACCATGCTGGCTGGCCTTGCCACATCGTACGTCGCCATGGACGATGCGCTTGCTCATGGAACGAACTATACCGCGTTCCACAACGCCACGAGCATTTCTGAACTGCGCGAGCTGTCCATGGAGGAGCTCCTAGTCGGGTCTGACGAGAGAGTCAACGGGACCTGGATTTGGTGGGTCACCGCTTTGTCAACCAACTATCCCCTTGTATTCAAGCCCGTGCTGGACGGCTATGTGTTGCCCATGAAGTACCTCGACCAGTTGATTCAAGGCCCTGCAAACGACGTGCCCTTGATCACAGGCAACACTAAGGATGAGTCCGGTGTCCTGCTCCCAACCCCCGGCTACACTCTCGCTGAGTACAAAGAGTACGAAACGCTCAAGTACGGCAACCTCTCATCCAGATACTTCTCGCTTTACCCATTCGGCAACAACGTGACCGAAGCCGGCCTGGCTTGGAACGACGCAGCCCGCGACCTTTCCCTCGTCAGCACCTGGGCCTACGCAACCAACTGGGTCAAGTCGGCGTCGTCGCCCATCTACACGTATTTCTGGGACCACGCGCCGCCTGGACAGGAACAAGGAGCCTTCCACCAGAGCGAGATCATGTACGCTCTCGACGCCTTGTACGCCAACACCGACAGGTATCCGTTCACCGACGAGGACTACTCCATCGCCGAGATTATGAGCGCCTACTGGATCAACTTTGTGAGAACCGGCAATCCCAATGAAGGCGGGGCGTACAAGGGCGAGTTGGCGCATTGGTATCCCAACGACGAAGCGACTCATAGCGTCATGCGCCTTGGAAACGGATGGGGGAACCGCACTACGGCCACGCCGAAGAAGGTTGATTTCATGATGGACTACTTTTCTCAGCAAACTCCGTACTAGACTTGGACAGAGGATGGTGCTTCCTCAGGGCACACGGGACTTGGAACCCGAAGAGTAATACGCTGCACCTAGATGACAATCCTTAGATAAGAGGCGGGGTTTGTAAAGTCTCTCACTATGTACTTAAGTAATTACGAAGGTATTAGCACGATAAGTCGAAAGCTTTACCTTCATCTTCTACTGCCAGTGGAAACTTTACCATAGCTCTTTGAATGGGATTTTCTTTAGACAAATCAGCAATTAAAAAATTGACAATAACCTATACTCGTTATGTTAAGCCACACAGATCTCAGCTCCCTTATAGTGTCTTCCTTCCTCACACTTAAAGTAGAAGCTCAACACCCGTACTCTAAAGCTGAGCCCCTCAACTTTGCTAACATTACTATATCTATATCTAGAACCTATCTTAAAGACGCCTATAAAGATAGTTTTACTTATACTACCTATTAGATCTAGAAGAGTTAATTTAATTAGATAGATAAGGATTAATACAGTGATAATAATACTATTAATTATCTTGTCCTTCTCCAGTAAGCTGTTCTGAGTAAGAGTGAACGATTCCCACCAAATCTAGTATCCCTAATCATCATGCTTCAAAATATGAGGGAAAAAACACCTTTACTAAAACCACAATATGGCCGTCACGGTAATTTCGAAATCCACAAAGCTGGCATGCAGTCCTTACGCCAGCACGGTGCGAACTAATAGTATCAGCCAGACCCGGCCCTGGAAAGCCCGCCGGTCAGCTTACAGTACGCAACCGTTAGAGTGCCCACTATGTTACAATACAACGAATCCTTTCGCCAAGGCAGACGATAAAAGTCTCTATCAACACCCTCGTTGCGTTCTACTACTAGGAGTGCGGTGGGCTCTGGAGCGCGGCTGCTACTATCACGACTTCAAAAAAAAACCCTCATTGCGTTCAACTTTATAGCTAAGGCCATTTCTACTGTCACTCCTAACACTCTAACATACCAAGTCCACAGAGTGCCAGAGTCCTTGACGCTCTTATTGAGGGACTCCCAATAGTTATCTTGACTGGTCGTTCTAGAGAATGTCGCCGTTAAAGTATAAATCAGTTCATACTCACGGGTGAGATAGAAATTATACCGAGCGAATGAAACAGATTGAGGGAAACGACTCGATGTAGGCGTGCATGCAAAGTATAGAGCTTGCAGGGCTGCCACCATTGCGTGATATTCGTTGATTGGGTACCTACCTATTGGTTTGGTGGGCACCGGTGACTGAGATGGCAGAACGCACAGCCAACCTGACTCTGAACGAACACTGTCAAGGCAGGTTTTGCTGAATACGAGCAATACGCAGTGGCGGAAGGGAATCCACCCTATTGGCAGGTTAAAATCAGGTGGGTTACCAGGTCGCATTCGAAGCGAGGTCCAGGCAACAAAGTATCTGTACACTGAAAAGAAAGAGGTCCGTAGGTCCGGGCAGATGGTTTCCATGGACCCAAGACGTGAAGTTTGCATTCAATGCTGATAACCTTCCTTCCAGTAGTTACGAGCATTAATTTACTACACTGTCGCAGTGCTTTTACAGCCAAGGCAGACTTGCTCGCTTAACCGTCGCAGAACCAACAGGTCTCGCGAAATGGCATCCGTTTACGGCCAACGCATTGCGGACCAACAGCCATGACTTGGCAAAATCCACCACGAGTCGTACGACGAATAACAGCACGCCCGTGAATCTTTCCTTGCCGCCTCAGCAGGGTTCTTCATGCACCAGTCTGCTTCGAGTCACGACTGCGATATCATGTTGTTTGTGCTAGCTTCATTGGACGCATCATGTTAGGTGGTCTCTCGGCGATAACTGAAACGGGCCAAGGCAAGATACGTGTTTTTTTTATAAGTAAGAAGGTAAGATCCCTGAACCGCTCTTGGTTTGGTGCGCGGGATGCGCTGGATATAAGAAAATCTCAACTTTCGAATTAATGTAAGTTCCCTCGCAGTGCCAGAGCTTCGGCCAAGATTTGTGACTCGTTGCATTTGACTCATGTTAAAATTTCTTAGTGATAATACAAGGCTAGCAGTAATGAAGACTCCAATTAGCAGTGTGCTGCTCGCTGTCTGTGCTGCTTTGATACCTGCCACAATCGTCAACGCCAAGCAAAACATAATTGGCGAGAACCTCGGAGACGTGAAAGCTGAAGCTCACCAGCTACCAGACAGTATCCGCGCAAGCGGTGAGCATCCTTTGCATCTGAAATCCCTGGTAAGTTCCGAACATCAAACATTACCGCGGTCGAAGAACAGCCATGGGGAACAATCAGCTCACGCAGGTCTTACCCAGGTATTCTCTGTCCATTCCCACGCAGAAAGCGCGCATTATAAAGACGAGCCGTTTGGTTGTTATGACGGGTATTGCTCCAAGTCCTGTGGGGACAAGAGCAAGGGCGGGTGGTGCTGGACGGCCAGTCTTGATGGTGCTGGTCCTTGGGCCAAGTGTAAGACTTGGGAAGACTGCGGGACCGGGAGTCCGAACTTTGGTTGTGCCAAGGGCAGTGGGTGTGCACAGACATGTGGCTGTACATGTTAGATCCTCTTAAAGGGACGGGCGTAGATATTGAGGGCATTTTATTTCGGTAATAATGTTGAGTAGAACTTGAATATCGATGCCTGAGCACGACTACATTAAACACGACTACCTCTTGACAGGTGAGAAGGACAGGTCACATTGGGGTAAGTTATCGCGGAGACATCCTGAAGAAATATAGACAGCGGAAGAGTAGTGCCATCTCCGAGTGATCAAGTGAGTTGAAAATCCCGCATTCACAATCGGTGACTTCATAGCGAATAACCTCGAGAGCCTTGTCAGTTAGCTCTAAACCTCCATGTGCTTTCCCTTGCCCTCGAAGCGACTGGTGACTAGCACTATTGCTCCCAGAGATGAGACCATCACGGTGTGAAAGCTGAGCGATAGGCCCTGAAACGATCACCTAACCACGCCAGAAGTTGGCATTCGCGTGTTAGATCGGCCAGAGGTATATCCGCAGGCTACATCTAGCTCTGCCAGCCCTGACCACCCAGTCTTCGTTCAAGTCAAGATAGTGGCACTTATGCACAAACATCCCTGACAAACTCATAACTTTGCCGAAGTCTCATAAACAATGTCTACTGATCAATCACCCGCCATTTCCGAGGGGAGGCGGATTTATCTTGGCAATCTTCTCTATGCTGTGCAACCTGGGGAGATTGAGTCGATGCTCCAGACAAGTGGATTTGGAGACTTCGAGCACATCCACATCTCAATCGACCCAATCAGCTCCAGGAACCCTGGATACTGCTTCATCGACTTCAAGACGCGGGACACTGCGGAGAGGGCTCTCGCATCGCTACGCGACAGTATTCGAAGCCATCCGATAAAGGTCGGGCCATGTCGGCCGAAGCGACGAGATGGCCCAGGATCCAGCCAAGCGAGGGCAAGTTTCCAGCGCTGGGGTAACTGGACTGGTAATGGAAGCAGTCTGCGAGACACCAGGGAATCACCATCCCTCCATAGGGCTCCTTGTACTGGTTGTTGAGTACCTACTTCTTCTTTTCTATATCCTGATTAAAAATTAGAAGAAGCGATTGAGAAGAAAAGTGATGCTTGTCGTTGGTAGTCGGAAAAAGAGGTCCACCGGTAGCAACGGTGGAATCCGAAGTCACGGAGAGCGAAGACGATCGGCTCTCTCCTGGCTCCCGTTCATTGTAATGCAGTGAAAAGGCACAAACATGCTTGTAGGTGATGTAGTGATGCCTTAACGATAAGACAAGAAGTAAGCCGCGACTTGTTGATCCGAAGAGGGGTAAGTAAGCACAGAGGTGACTCAATCCCCATCATTGCCGTCAGTCCACGCAAACCTTCCGCATGTTTTATGAACTCTGTTCCAGCTTGCACCAAGTTCCACGAACCCTCAATGGAAGACAGTCTCAAATTCCAACGCAGCCTCTGCTCTGTTTGTCAGGACATTCTTCTCGCCACGACCCGTGATGCCTCGAAGTCCTTCTTCAGGGCCAAAGGCCAAACCTATGAGGTTTTCAAGGAAGCCGCCGAGCACAAATGTATAATTTGCTCCGTCGTCTGGAACCTCAGTCGTTCTCATCACCACGTATGGGCTGCCTCACTGGGCGTTTGGGTTCCCATGGGCTACAGGGCGGAAATGTACTCGGAGGAAGACAGTCCTGTTGTGCTGACGGTCTCCTATACTAACCCTTTGAACGATGAGGAGGCTCATGCTAGGTTTAATCTCATTCCTACAAGTGGTGTGTTTTAGCTAAAACCACGGTGAGGACCTCGCTAATACCTCAGCATTAGATGTTCGATATCAGGCGCTGCTCGATTTTCCCGCCCTCGAATCTACAGGGCGATCAAATACTGCACCAACCACCGGGCTACGATGGCTTACCCACTGCCTTTCTTCTCATCAGCACTGCAACGAACCCCGCCAGTCTGTGCAAGGCTGGCTTCCTACGAGGCTACTTGACATTGGGGATGCAGACGATTCCAACTGGAGACTCTGCGAGACATCTGAAGATGCAATTTCGCCTCCTTCTGCTTCGTACATGACACTTAGTTATCGTTGGAGTTCGACCCCTCGTATACGTCTCCTCTTTTCTAATCTTTCACGCTTTCGCCAAGGCCAGCCGATTGCTGATCTCCCTGTCCTATTCCGCGATGCCATCTGTATTGCTCGGCAGTTTTCAATCCGATACCTCTGGATCGATGCTTTGTGCATACTCCAGGACTCGCAAGAAGACTGGGAAAGGGAAGCCGCGAGAATGCAGCATGTTCTTTCCAACACTGCATGTACCCTTGCGGCCTCGGGGTCTGAAAGCCCAGATGACAGCCTCTTTCACGACAGAGATCTTGACTTTATCCGTCCTGGCAAGATACAAAGCTCACTCTTCTCCGATGGCCCGCGATCAGTCTACATCTATGACGCAGAGTACTGGGATCGTCAGGTCTCAGAGGGCCCATTACAAACTCGTGGCTGGGCATTGCAAGAGCGGTATCTATCACCGCGGGCTCTCTACTTTGGAAAACACCAACTCCTCTGGGAGTGCAGGATGCAGCATCGGTGCGAGGCTTTCCCCGAAGGCATTCCGTTGCACTGCTCCAACAAGACGCGTGATCCTCTACTGGAATACCAATCTGAAACGGACCGGGTGCAGGAGAAGGGGTTTTCCTTGAAAGTGTTCAGTCATTGGAATGCTCTCGTGGAGGAATTCTCCCGGTGCGACCTGACCCAGCCTTCCGACAAACTTCACGCGTTTGCGGGTATTGCAAAGCTCTTTGAAGAAATCACCGGTGACGAATACGCGGCCGGACTTTGGAAGTCAAGTTTCGCCCTAATGCTGGATTGGACCGTATACGACCCAAAACCGCGTCTCAGTCTGGACTATCGAGCCCCGTCCTGGTCCTGGGCATTCGTGGACGGGCCTGTTAGACCGAATGGCATCTCAGCTCAGGCAGAATCCCTTGTGACTCTCGTGAAGTTGGGCATTCAATCGCGGACGACTGATAGAATGTCGGCCGTTCTACATGCCAATGCTGTGCTCCAGGCCAGGGTTATACCGGCCACAATTCAGCTCGTCAGTATGCCTTTTGTTACTTTTCAGGTCGATTCCAGTTGTTTCAAGGTGTCAGTATACCCAGATACCACGGAAGTTGAACTCAAAGAGGGTCACAAAGTTTCATACATGCCTCTGAAACTTGACTATCGATATAGTCTTGATGGAGAAGAAACGCCCTTCATTGCGTGCCTCCTGTTAGAAGAACAAGAGCAATCACCCGAGCGTCTGGATCGATATCGTCGAATAGGTTACTTTGTTCTTTACAAAGGAGATGGTCTTGATATAAATTCGCTTTGTACGGAGGCCGAAACTAGGGAGGTTGAGATCATTTGACCGCGAATATGGCCAGTATTGGGGAGGGCAGAAAGAACACTCCATTGAACCATTCAGTGACGCATCACGGTGTCTATACCAGATAACGTGGGTAATTGCGTGCCGTGAGAGGATAATATTATCAAATAGACGACAGTCTACTGGATTCGTAAGAAAAATTACACAACTTTTCCATTACAAACACTCTCGCACAAGTCCAGTGGTCCTCAGCGTACCGTTCATATCTCGTGATAGCAGCAACCGCGCCCTTGATGGAGCCAACCGCTAAACAAAAGTACCTTTCATATCTTGATCATAGTATTAGTACAGAGATAACATAGCCATGGGGCACTGGTGCTTGGAACATACCAGTCTCAGGTCACTTCTCTGTGGAAATCTCGTGCCGTTCAGCATTACATAGCTCCTCTTCGGCCGCACCTGAAGCTTTTCAAAGGCCAATCGAATGTGTTTGGGACTAATGGGCTCCCGCGATTTCTCGGCAGATGCAAACAATCCTTCGGACGCATTGGCTTCTGGGATAACCGCGGCGGGAGCATCGCCATTGCCCTTGTCCCGTTCTATTTCTCGTGCTTGCATCTCCAGCGCCAGCTCTGTCAACCTCTGCACCATCTCGCATGTCAGGAAGCCGAGAATATCGAGGACGTCGTCGTTCGGTCTGTGATCGGCTATGATACCCAGGCCCGACCACTCGCGGAACCGCTTGGCCTTGCGCCACGTAAAGGACGCGTGACGATACTCGGACCAAGTGGCATACTCGTCGGCAGTCATGTTCCTTGTCTTGTGGTCGGCCTTGCGCAGCTTCTCGAGCACGGCGTCGTTGGACTCGTCGAGTGTTTCGTCGTCGAAGAGGCTTTCGGGGATGTTGTCCGGGAAGAAAGACGAAATGTCCCACGGGAGGTGAACGACGGGAGCCTTTGCTTCCTTGGCCGATATTTCGTCGGCGGGATCCCCGGCTAGGTCGTCAAAGGAGGCGGGCTCCTCGGCCGCCAACTCGGCCTTGTCGTCTTCGGAGTCCTTGGTCGTCCTGCGTATGCCCTTCCAGGCGAGAAAGTTCCGCAGTCGCCCTACTCTTGCGGCGTCGTGGCGGAACTGAAAGATTAAGTCGTTGTTGGAGAAGACGCGAGATCCACGGCGGGCAGCGAGGTTGTTTGCGACCGTCAGCTTGCAGTCGTAGTCGTGGTTAGTATCAGGGACACTGTTGATGGTTTGAAAAGAAGCAGCTTACCATTTGGACCACTTGGTCTCTGATGATATCCTCGACGAGGGCTATGGCCTCGACAGCCGCTTCGAGGGTTTCACCCGCTACATACATCATCTGCGCGACGCATCCGGTGAGGTCAATCCCAGCGCGAAATAGCAAGACTTACCTGCTGAATCTCCTGCCTGAACTTGGGTCCATTGCTGGCCATGATCAATCACACGGAAGATATCAGAGAGGGCGCGCGTCTGAGTGAGCCAGCAAAAACGTGACAGTCTTCATGGGAGTTTGGGGTTGAGAGGCAGGGCCAAGTGATTGAAAAGAGCTAAACGGAACTTGTAAGAAACCTGAATCAGAAAATAGAGTGAGAAGAGTGCGCTTTCAAGCTTCAAAGCAAGAAGATGCGGTTGTTCCATTATTGTAAATATGTATTTATAGATGTCACACGGTGCGGTGTTGTAAAGGCACTGTGCCAGTGAGGGAAACGACGAGAGAAGTTGAAAGAGAAACGGGAGCCAAAAAGAGGGCGGGACAGGCTTGGGTCTTCGTTCAGAGCAGTACGTACCGGGTGGGACCTGTTGAGGAGACGATGCATGCGACGTAGCGAATGAGAACAGACGGCGATGCCAAGTAGATTGGCTACCCTGGAGGTTTATCAAATGTCGTGATTACTAACAAGAAGCTGGAGCTGAGAGGAAATGGCCTTATAAAACTCTTGAGTCTGTTGAAACTTTGGATTGAGCAATAAATAGTTTGTCTTGTTCTCTTTTAAGCTTGCGGTAATTTCAACCGGCCCAATTGGTGGACAGGATCATGTTGGGCACAAATCGGGACAGGCTAAGACAGACAGATGAGAACGCAGATTGCTTCCGTTGGTCGCACAAGTCGCTGGTTCCAAGACCCGAGTGGCCAACTACTTAAAAAGAAGGCTTACACCGCCGTCTATGCAAGCCGAGGAGTTGAGTTGTCACATGAGGTAGCGGCCCGAGACTTGAATTGTCAACCCGAATTCGACTTCCGGCATCATCGTTACACAAGTCTACCGCAGTTGACTGATCACTTTTCACCTCCGGACCTATCAAGCCGCAACAAAGTCCAGCCACACATGTCATGATGGCACACCGGTGAAGGGATGCGCATCCCTGCATGGAAGGATGAACCCCGTCGCTCGCTGTGCCGGCGACGGCATCCCCAAGCCACATGGCATTTCCCCCTCTTTCCCTCACCTCAAGACCAATCCCCCCTTCGGGTTCCATTGCATCGCGCCTCCTTCGTAGCAGCATCCCGCCATGACGTCTCCGGACTGGCTTCGCGGCTCCCACGCCGGCGTCGTGCCCATCGACGGCCACGGCCTCTACCTCCGCGCCGACGGCCCCGACCGAGTCCCCGGCGAGCCCGTGGTGATGATTGAGTGCGTGCAGGAGCGGACAACGCAGCTCCGACCTATTGATGCCCCCAACACAATGGCGTTCCTGCGCGGTCTCGATTTCTTCGAGGTCGTTGGAGTCAAGGAACGACATCGATTGACGCCAGCAGAATGGAAGGTATGCTGGCTTGGTTCCACTGGATATACTGCCTTTGGCTGACACTTCACACAGGCCCAGCTTCAAGAAATCGCCGAGAACGGCCCCCAAACCGCCGTGGAGACATTCGCCTGGCCACTCACCGAGAAGACGCTGGGTGAGAAGAAACAGCTCGAAAGGCAGATTCTCGGCAGCAAGCCCATCAGTGTCATCAAGGGAAACTCGGCTCGAGAGTACCACCAAGTATACGACGCCGGCGTGGCAGCGGGCAACGGGACTGAAGAGCAGCGGGCCATTGTGTCGAGGATGATTGAAGGCATGGAGGAGAAGGATGATGTTTTGCAGCGCGAGCAGTTGAAGTTGTCCTCGGTGTCTCGCTTTGTGCAGTTGGAAAAGCCTGGTCATCTGGTTATTTTGGAAGAGCCTGAAGCTATTGCTGCCGAGGTCCGGTGGGTTTTGGAGACATCGAAGGCGACATAGCCTAGATAGAGCTAGTAGGAGCTTGTACCTGGAATGGCTGTTTTGATGGAAATGATTGGGTGCTCGTGAGTTGCGATGACTACTAGTGGCTACCTCTCATGGCTGGTAGTCGGATCTCTAAACACAATGGTACGAGGGTCAGTTTCCAATCATCCGATCAAGATAGACCCATTGTACTCGGTAATTGGTCCGCGGTCTGTGCTATCTATGGCTATTCCCAGAAAGCCGGGTCCAGTCAATAGTGCGTCAAAGGTGAGCATCAGTCAGCTACAAAAGGTGGAGGCTTTACGGCACTAGCAAGATGAGTTCCGTTGAGAAAAGGGCCGAGTTGCGCGTCCTGACGCTTACTTCGTGCTTTTCCGTAGTTCGTGTCTTAATATAGTTCCCAGTTCTGGTCAACACTGCAAGAGAGTCTTGTAGGAACACGAAAAGGATATTAATGTTTTGGTGTAAGAAACTGATCCCACGTTCGTCACAGCTCAACTCCAGCGCTCAATGAAAGCATATTCTCACTAAGGGCATAAAATCATCTGTGAAAGATATAGACAATACATTGATCAAGAGGCGTCACTTTACGTTGCTGTTTGCTTCAAGCTGTAATGTGGTTGGCTTACCCTATAGAGCGACGGTACAGCCCATTGCCGATTCACTTCTCAGGAGACAAGACCAGTAACCTTGCACAATGTGCATTGTTGCAAGAAAGCCGTTACCATGTCTACATGGTTAAGAAAGCTGCGGCTGGTCAGCGGCCGCTATCCTCAGCTCTCTGGCACGATGGATTCCGCTAAGCTTCCTTCACAGCGTAGCGCAGGATTGACTACTCAATAGCGTCTCAACTAGTCGGCTTGATCACGCCGTTGGTAGCGTCGTGAGCACAGATGTTTGTTGACTAGACTCCCGTCACGCGACTATTATTTAAGCATGACACGACGCTAGCTAGCCATCAAGCCACTGAACTCAATGAGTCGATCGGGGAACCGAGAAGTAGGGCGACGGGTGGTGAGCAACATTAAATATTATTTAGCGTCCGTCTGCCTGCTAAGAGGTATCATCAGACGACGCAGGCTTTCCTAATGCGGAGGCCTTTGCTCTCTATCTATGGGTGTAGTATCTATGTACAGGTTGTTCGTGAAATATATGTCTATGGGGCGGGGGTGAATGCGCAATCATGTACTCGTCGTCGGGGTTCAGTCATCACAGCTTGCGGATCCAGCGCTGCAGCGTCTTCTGGATCTGGTCGCTGTTCTTCTCCATGAAGAACATGTGGCCGTTGCCGTGGATGCCGGCCTCGCCGAGCTCGAGGTGCTCGGCCTTGGAGCAGCCGGCCTGCTGCAGGAACTTGACGGAGCAGTAGTCGTAGGGCACGTGGTAGGACGACTCGGAGGTGACGAGCAGGATGGGCTTGCTGGCCAGGTTGACGAGCTTGCGGGGCGCGGGATCCTCGGCCTGCAGCACGCACTTGACGTAGTCGGAGCCGCGGGCGGCGTAGGTCTGCTTGACGAGCTCGGTGGCGGGGTCCGTCACGGCGGGCGAGTAGGTGACGGGGATGTCGGTGAGGCCCCAGGCGCGGGCCGAGCTGGTGCTGAAGACGGCCTCCTGGAAGGGCGGGCCGGTGGGCTCGAGCAGGACGAGGGCCTTGGTGAGCTTGGGGCGGGCGTCGGCGATGACGAGCGGCATGAGGCCGCCCTGGCTGTGGCCGACGAGGATCACCGGCTTGCCGATCTTGTCGAGCAGCGCGGCGCCGGCCAGCTGGACCGTCGACTGCTGGTAGGTGGCGTTGCTGATGAACTCGACGTTGGAGCTGTAGAAGGCGTCGAAGACGGCGTCGCCCATCTTGCCGGTGCCGGGCCACTGCGTGTGCAGCGACGCCTGCGGCCACAGGTTGTAGTCCTCGCCGGCGGTGAAGCGCTGCTGGATGATCTCGGCCGAGTACGTCGACGGCTTGGTGGCGCCGTAGTTGGGCTGCCAGGGCGAGCGGCCGCGGAAAGTCTGGTCGACAATGTACAGCTCGTAGCCCTGGGCGATGAACAGCGAGGCCCAGCCGCGGCCGCCGTCGGGCTTGTTGAGGAAGTTGGTGCCCGTCTGCGCCTGGCCGTGGATGAAGACGATGGGCACTTTTTGGGTCACGCCGTCGACGGGCACCAGCTTCTCGATGTACATCTGGTCGCGGAAGATGTGGCCACCCGAGCCGTCGTCGACGTACTGGCCGCCCGTGTAGAAGAACGAGCGGACATACGGGACCTCGGACTGGGCGCTGCTACTGCTACTGCTACCACCGCTGCTGCTGGCGAGGCTGCTGGTGTCGCTGATGCTGTCGCTGCTGTCACTGTCGCGTCTGCTTGGTGCGGCAGATGCGCAGCCCAGTAGCGCAGCCACTACGACCGGAAGAGTAGAGAAGCGCATTGCGATCAGCGAGTTCGTGGGGGGAAGAGGGAGGAGGGGGGTTGGCAGAGAAGTTCGAGGATGGGGACTGGCTCAGCTTCCGCGGGATGAAAGGGTGAAAAGAGGCGTTGGGGGTGAAACTCTAGGGGATGAGGGAGAAACTCTAATAAGGCATGAGGGAGATGGATACAACGGCCGGGAATATTTCCTTTATATGTCACGACGGCCGCTCTCCTGCTTTGTACACACGGGGGCTCCGCTTCGGGGTGGTTCGCCGCCAAGTGAGTGCTAGACAAGACAAGACTGATGAGCAAACCCACCAAACCCACCGTCTACAAACCCACCGTCCACGTCCACGTCCACGAGTCCGCGGATAGTGCGCGATGCGGTAATGTGCGAAATACCGTGCCTGTCAGCGTCAGCCTTGGCGGGCCAAGGAACAAAAGACGCCCGTTGCCGGTGGAGAAGAAGGCATGGGAAGATGTGCCAAGTATCCGTAAGAACTATCGAAAAAACCCAAGAGAAGCATCCATCGACTATTCTTTTCGCGTCGGATGAGCCAATTTCCTCGGTTGGGCGAGGTGACGAGTTCGCTGACAGGCCACTTCGGAAGGGACTTCTGGATCCGTGTCTAGTATCAACGGGCGGGCCACGGGTACTACCATGCCGTTCAGAGTACCTAGGCCCAGTCTACTCTACGCACCTAGTCTATCGTCCGTCCGAGGAACTGTTCCGTCCCCTCCCCATGCCGGCAGAAGGTCGGCCGGGACAGCAGGGGGTTGGTTTCCCGGTTCCTGTTCCCAGCGAGGAAAAAAAAGCAAAAAGCAAACGCAGACTATTTGTTCCAACCCTTGTCTGCATAAGTTCAGGGGCAAACCGACAGGTCGGGCCTAAAAGAGAGACCCCTGCTTCTTTTTCTACCGGGGTTCCCTCTTCTTCAGTCCCGTCAAGGCACCTCGCTTAGCCACAAACTACGGGGCCCTGCTCCGGGACTACTGAGCCGTGCTAACGGGTTTGAGACGGCGGATACCGCGGGATGTGTCACTCGTCGTGTAGAGCTTTTTTCCCCGTCGACGGCGGGCATTTCCAAGTGTGTGTGTGGTGTGTGTGGTGTGTCTTCGGTCTTCTGCTCGCGGGACGGACGGGTAGCTAGCTGTTGAGCGGGACGAGAAACGGGATCGTTAGAGCCGTGGTTGGCATTGGTATGTAGCATTACAAGAGGAGACAGACGCCTTCCAATGGTTCTAGACTCAACATCGTCGTCGTCGCGTGCTCCCTCGTCCCAGTACCACCATTTTGCCTGCAGCCTTCCCAAACACACACACACGCCCGCAGAAGACCACCTTATCTTCCTTTCCACGTGTTGAGCAACAAGGGCACGCAGTCCATGATCCCCAAGCGATGTTACGCCATGCAGCTGGCAAGCGGAGTCTCGTGTAGACGCAAAAGACCGTCCGTGTTCGGGATAGGCCAAACCAGGGCTGCAAACCGCAAAGATCGTCCTCCTTTATATACCTAGAGGGGGATCAGCATCCCCTCGTCGTAGCAGTGCCCCGTCGTCCCAAGACTTTCCCCTCGTTCAAGATATCCTCTTTTTTTTTTTGTCACTCATTCTCTTGCGATCCCTTCGTTGCCGGGCATGGATGACCCTACGCTGCTGATCCACTGGCTCTTCAGCTGCCTGGCTCTCACCATTATGGGAGCTAGGTTGATCTGGAGGAAAGTGGCGAGGCAGCCCTTCAACCTCGGAGACTACCTGACCATGGCCGCGTGTGTTTGTGCACTGACCAGACTGGGCCTGATCCACGTAGTGCTTACTTGGAAAACCAACAATGTGTCGGCTGCCATCCGAAAGACTCATGTCTTTACGTCTACCGAGATACACCGACGAGAGATTGGAAGCAAGCTCTCCATCGCGAACCGTGTTTTCTACAACTCATAGTCAGTGCCCCAGTGCGTGGTGTCGCCGGCTACTCCATACCACGGATGCCACCTGGCGGATATCCCCTCAACATGCTGACACTCTTCCAATAGTCTATGGCTCCAGAAGTTGGTCCTGATGGACGTTTACCGTCGACTGCTTATGAACCTGCGATACGAGCACATCACCATCTGGTCGTACCTCGCCGTCTTTGCCGCAACATACATCGCGACTCAGGTCGTGACCTTTACTGAATGCAAACCCTTTCATTTGTACTGGCAGGTCGTTCCTGACCCAGGTATGCAGCCAATTTCTCTACTGTCATTAATGAGCTCTTTTAAACATCGACGCTGACTGGAATTCTCAGGTGACTGCGCCAAGGCCCAAGTACAACTCATCGTCGTCGGCGTCCTCAACATCATCACCGACTTCATGCTCCTCGTCCTCCCCATGCCGCTCGTCATTTCCCTCAAGACAGCATGGCAGCGCAAGGCCCAGCTCTCGGCCCTCTTCACCCTCGGCATCTTCATCATCGCCATCACCATCATCCGCCTCCCGATCAACGCCTCCAACAAGGACAGCCAGATCAACCGCACCACCTGGGCGAGCACCGAGCTGCTGACAGCCGCCATCGTCGTCAACGCGCCGACCATCTACGGCCTTTGGAACAAGCGCCGACAAGCGAAATCGGAATCGCGGTCGCAGGGGACAGGGACGGGGCCGCACTACTACGGCCAGGGGACGCACATCACGGCTACACATAGGTCTGCCGCCGATGAGGATAACCACGCGTACATGATGAAGAGCAGGCGCAAGACGGCCATGGATGGGATTATGCAGACGAAAGAGGTCATTGTCTCGGAGCTGCGGGAGACGGATAGACGAGGCAAGGGTTATTCCAACTTGGAGGATGAGAACATTTCCAACCATTCTAGTCAGAACATTATGTTGAAGAATTAAGCAGTAATATATAATGATGACATGTCAGCGTGTCATGTAGAGCGTAAGCATCCCAAGCCCAGTCCTCGGATGTTGGATCAAGATACAGCGTGCCCGGAAGATATTAACCTTTTGACTTTGACGGAGATTAATCAACCGTGGCGAGCATGGATCGTGAGTACTTAAAGTATCCAAACTCTGTTGGTCTGTGTTTCCATGTCCATCCCGCTTGTTAGCTCCGAAGCACCTGCGCCTTGACCAAGCCACAAACAGATTGCCATGAACCAACATTACGGACAATGATCCGGGTTGCCGGTCGGATTGCCCCACCACGTCGGGAACGGATGTTCCTTGCCACTTGCTCCAAACACGGCAAAGGAGAGGATAAAGATGATGACCTGCGAGCCTCCATCCAACGCCGCTCCAATGAGGTAGTTGTACTTGTTGTAGACGCGCGGCAGACGGCGTCGAAGCCAGAGCTGCGAGAAGACGCCAACCGCAATCGACGACCAGACCCACGACGTGTTTCCGTAGTACACCTGGCCAGAGAAGGCCACGATGATGGTGGTGTTCAAGGGCCACTCTTTCAAGCGCGGGATCAGTTTGATCAGCCCCCAGTGCAGGACTGGTAGAGCGGCGCCGATGAGGAGACCTAGCGGAACGATGATGTAGCGTCCTGCCGAGCCGTACATCTCCTTCGCTAGAGCCCATGTGATGGCCTGGGAGTTTAGGCTCTGCATCATGGAGCCGCTCCAGACGTTGCTTCCTAAGGGATCGAGGAGGATTTCCCGCTGGTTGGTCACGATGGTCGTCATGACGATGTAGTTGAAAGCCGCGCCGAGAAGAGTTGCGTAGACTTGGGTGCCAAACATGACGCGATGGGGCACCTTGGTGTACTGCCCGACTTTCAACCAGTTGGCCAGGTTCACAGCCAGGAGGATGACTTGATGTGACCAACTGGCAAAGTACAGGTTGGCCAGCGGTCGACCGGGATGAACGACGCCTGCGACCATTTTGGAAATCTGGTTGGTTCCGATTCCCGTCCCGTACAGCCCGTAGAGAACACACGAGAACGGCGCGATGAACCCGCCGAGCAGCAGAGAAACGATGTATCCCCAGGCCGGAAGCGTCGTGTCGCCCTTGATGTTCACAACTAAGCCGGCGATGAAGCAGAGCACAAACAGAAACAGGTACCACCACATGGGCACTTCCTTGTACTTGAGCATGGCCTGGTAGTGGATATCGGGCTGCGTCTTGGCGCCCGACTGCTTCCACGCGGTGACCATGTCCTTGCCGTAGAAGATGAAGACGTGTGTGATCAACGCCCCGATAGCCAGGCTCGAGGTAAAGTACCCCCACACGGTGCTGGACGTGAGGTGCGGCAGGCCGATCTCGTCGAGCTTGTCGTAGTCGATTGTGCCGTGGTCGTTCAAAATGGCCGTGGTGGTGAAGCGGGTGCCGTTGCTAGCGAAGAGGGCCGTCGACATGAAGGGAAACGTCTTTGCGTTCCACGTGTTGCTGTAGAACAGCGCCGGCATGGCAATGTACCAGATGGCATAGCCAATCCACGAGTTGACCTGCTGCTTGAACGGCAGCGACAGGTACGTGCTCTGGATATACTGCCAATCGAGGGAAAAGTTGAGAAGCCCCATGCCCTCGTTGGACGACGCTCCTCCAAAGATGGTCGAGAAGACGGTGCGGGTGCTCTCCGGGGCGTCCATCGACGCGAGACAGAAGATGGACACGCCTCCCAGCCAAGTAACGATGTAGGCGGGGAAGATTTCCCAGACGGCCGCGAAGCTGAGCGCCCAGAGGAACTTGACCAGTCGCCCGCGATTCGCACGGCGGTCGAAATGCAGGTTCTGGAAGAGCACCACCTGCGGCAGCGTGGACCAGTAGACCATCTCGGCCGGGTAGACAATCAGCGGGCGCAGCACGCCGGCGATGACGAAGCCGCACAGCGAGATGGAAAAGGTGGCCAGCACGGCCGTCGTGGCCGAGACGCTGCGGTCGTAGAAGAGGCGCTCGACGGCGTAGATTTCCACGCCGGACAGGCCGTTGTTTCCCGACGAGGCGATCAGAGACGCGACGACGTGTTCCTTGATGCCAAAGGGCTGGCCGAAGTTGAGGAATCGAAGCGTCTTTTGCAGCCAGCTCCATTTAAACCGGTCTGGTCGTGGAGTTGCAAAGGCCCAGACTTCACCGAAGATGAAGACAAGGACTGCGACGGTGTTAGTTGGTGCAGTGGAGATACTCGGAGGAGGACGCACGTTGCACAAAGACTGCAGAGACTTGCATCTGCGTCGGCTTGAAGACGTACAGCATCGTGATGACGCTGGAAAGGGCTGTGAAGAGGGTGCCCAGGAAGACGGACCGGAAGGTCAGAGACGGGTCTCCGTCGTCGCGGATCGAGACCACAAACTTGGACACGTCCACTCCTGCAAGTCTCATCAGTAATAACATCTCTAACAAGTACACAAATATTACCGTTGCGAATAACAGGGTGCCCCTTGACGTATACCGCCTCGTCGTCCTCCTCGTGGGGATGATCCTTGGAGTCTTCGCCGTCCGTCTCGCGCGGCGAGGCCTTGCTCGTGCCATCGCCGACAGCGACCTCTGGCCCGTCTTTCGCATCGTCTGTGCTGTATGCCTTGGGCGTGGCCAGGGTTTCTTTCGCACCCGGCGAGCCCTCAGCGTAGACCGGCATGTTCTGGGTGCCCTCGGGAAAGGAATAGGTCGGCGAGGGAGTGTATCGCCAATGGTCGTGTTACTCCGAAATAGCGAGATGGGCCGAGCGTATCGTCGAGTTGCAGGGACGTCTTTACATTATATGCCTTATCGTGCGTGACCTTTCGCCTTTGATCCTCAGTTGCATCGCATCGCAGCACCGGTCTAGACCATCTTGCAACCAAAGTCAATGATGCGATAGCAATCGCAGATGGCGGATTCGCCATCGTCGGGCTTCTCAACGGTACCACCTTCCTATTGTAAAAGAACTTTTGGGTTCGTCGTGTCCCTGGCCGGAAGTGTGGAAGTGTTGCAACGAACGGGCCAGTGATAGCTACGGCAAGAGTGGGAGCACCCGCGGCCGACGACGGGCTTAATGCCCACCAGTGAATCAAATGGCGGAATTACACTGGAGAATGTCGAATTGGACGCTGCGGTAACCCGGCCACTTAGCTTGCGAGGCCACCCCGTATTCCCGTGGGATCGGATAAAGATGCCGAAGGAACGGGGCCCTGTTGCGGTGCAGATCGGCAATAAACTTCTGACATTCGAGACCTTTTGTACGACAGGGAATTGTCGTGTAAAGTCAAACTGGATTGGCTACCGAGGGTGTCGCTTGCTCCACTGTGCGGGATACTTGATCAACTGCTTTCATGTTTCAGGCTTGAACACTTTCAATCTCTTGCCATTGACGGCGACAACAGGACACGGATTTGTGGAATATCTACGCTGCTATGCTACACCCTCAGCTCAGGATATGGTCCTGGCCTTGCCTTGGGCTCTTCAGTTGTGGCGATCGAGGACTAGCTCTTCTTATCAACTATCCATCAGGCTGAAGCTTTTGAAGTATCTATTATCTGCCTTTCGACGATTCTAACATGAGCAAAATTCGTGCTGGCTAAGTTACGATCACACGGTCGCTTCTCTCGTATCCTAGCTCTCCATCTTTACGTCAAAAGACTTGCCACACCACGATCCGGACGACGCGTTTATTCAGAGTTAGGACAGGGCATTCCATCAAGGCCTATGGTATTTTGAGCAGCCCAGTTGCTTGAGTCACCTTGCAATAGATGAACCGGAGTAGGATTGTGGATAAATCCAACCTTCATACAAGGATTACTGCTTAATGAGACTTATGACAGCATGGTAATGCTCATAAAGCTGTCGCCTATCGTAAGCCTAGCATGCAACACAGTTTCTCACGCAGACTTGGGAAAAATTGATACTTGCCATACCAGTGGCAAGATATTTGCTACCGTCCAGATGGCTAGCTTGGTCGCATGCAATGTATGATGCAGTAGCGTCTCGTCGGTCCTATCGATTCTCTCACAAACGTGGCAGTAGTGGATCTACACGTATAGAAGAACCTCGTTGTCTCGTTCCACCAAGTACGTGGCTGATTTGGGAATAGTGCAGGGACTTGTGTGGGAAAGGCTCTTCATTGAGCATGCAGGGAGTCGGATTTTCCACTAAGACGATCTGACACCAGTGTCTGTCTCGGCCCGCTGCCCCGAGTATTGAAACGTTGCATCGTCACTTCGCCACTGGGAATAAACTTGATGTCTTGAAAGTAAAAGCTCGCTTCCAACTAGACCACGTCTGGGAAGCATTCCAGGGTTCCACGAGAGAAAAACGTACCCCAGGTGGCCTCTGTCTGGCAACCACATCAGATTACGGGAATGCATGAGAGAGAGGGCGATACATTCTTCTCAAGTCTTGTGTCCTAGTATTTTCTTCCTCGCGCCATCCCAGAAAACCCACAGTGAGATTGTGGCCAGTGAAAGAGGAATAATAAGTACCCAGAAGATCCAAAACTTGTGTGAGATGACAAAGACTTCGTCGTGTCCATCTTGGCCTGGCTGGAAGTAGAAAAACGACATGCTGAATACAGACTAAAGGGAGCGTGGTGAGCGAAAAACCCTGGTACGTGAGACTAGGCGTCGTACAGAGATGAAAGTGGCAGGTAGAAATGTCATGGTAATCACTGCAATCGCCTTCATTGCTAGTGTTTCCTTTTTCGCTTCGTCAGCAAGGCGTAATTGGATTTGCGTATCGCGTGACGCTGATGTATGAAATGCCTATTTATACTCGTGTCAGCAACTCCCACCCTTGCAGGTTTCCTGTCTGGCTCTAGATGGCATACCAGGGTGGTTTCATTCTGCAGCCGTGCCTTGTTGGACTCTGACCTTGCGAGAAGACTTTGCAGCAATCGAAGTGGGAATTGGACCCGACTCTGAGTTCTTGTCCAAGGATTTGTTGCTGTGTTTTGAATAGACAGGAAACGCTGCTCTTGTTCGTGGATGTCTTGGACGGACTGCACAGCAACTGCCAATGTCTCGCTCACGTGAATCGCATGTCTTGTTATCTCGTGCAGAAGGGGATAATCGGGGTCTCGGCGTTGTTTCTGGGTTTCGTCAATTTTTGGTCATTATGCTCGATGGAACAGCAAGTCTCACAGCCTCCCACTGACAGGTATGATCTCTGATTGACCACACTGAATCATCGTAGATGCAAACCAACTCTGCGAGAATGGTGGCGAATATGGAGTGCGCATCTGATGGATCGGCCCGGTTCAGCTCCATTTCGAGTGCTGAATGGATGGATGATTGCAAATAATTGGGAACATCCAGGCAAAGAACAACAGTACCGGATGGTGGAGTCCAGCGCACGAAGAAACCAATCTCAACCCACTCCCAGCCATACTGGATAGAACGAGGTCCGTGTCTGGGGTACTCTGTTTTGGAAGGGCTACTGGGAATTGGGGGACCGAAAGATTCCTGGCTTTGAGCAAAGCTGAAGTGAGGCCGCAACCGATCGTAAACGCGTTTGATGACGAACCGAGACCAGTAGTCTACATATTAGAGCTCCTGAACTGTAGCTGAATGGGCCCAGCTAAACTCACCAAAATGCACAAGGTTGCCTTTGTCATCGAGAAGAGGTTCACTTCCAGAAAAGCCGTTCGATTCAAGGCAAGTTCTATTGAGAAGAAATGGTCGAATTCCTAGTTGTTGCAAGAGGCCCTGGTCTTGGAATCCGTCGGCGGTGAGCCCCAATCCCTTTGAAGTCGCGAATCTATATTTACGTTAATCTTTGCCATTACTGAATTATTAAGCCATGACCTACATAATTTGGGTGCGCTCCTGATTGATTTTCTGCGTGCAGTTTTAGTTGGCGAGTGACGCCGCAGGTGCGGGGTTTCTACCGGAAGGATTTGGTCTTGCGTTCCGACCTTGGCTTGCCATGTGCCGTTTTCTTGCAAAGTCAGGCGACATTATGCTAGAAACTATGTTTGAGCTTCTTACCATGAGTGAGGACCTTGATCGCAGCCATAGGCAGATCGCTTGTCTTGGCAGTCGAGGTGGTGGCTAAGGCTGGGAAGGAGTGTTTGTGGCTGTCTGTTATCTCTAGGATTGGGTGTAGGAGTGAAACACAGACCCGCTCATACGCTTCTTTAGCAAGGCGGCGAAAACATGTGGCGTTAGGTCTAGAAACCTGCCAAATCTGTGTCGAGGAAAATTGCCGGGGTCGAGTATATTTCTAAAAGTGAGGCCCGACAAGGCAGACTAGACCTTGTTGTTTGCAGATTATGTAATGCTTTCAGTTTCAAGGCCTCATGTACACAGCCACACTGCGCGTCATCGAGAGCTCCAACTGTAAGCGTCAGACAAGACACTGACATGTACGCTGATCAAGAATGTGATGAGCTTCCTTTCTTCAACATCGACGCCTTCTTGAGCCAAGTGGTTGGAACTAAACGGCTGCCCTTGACAACTACCGACGCATATAATTTACCCAAATTTAAACTCGTAGTGCCTCTTCCAAAGGAGGCTACTGCTCGGCGGTCGACTCTATCATGGGCACGGCTGTTCCAAAAGAGGCCTTGAGCAAAACGCCAATGCGGACGAATGAGAAGATCCATCCAATCTACCTCATCTTCAACATTATGAAACGCGGCGCGTTCCAAAAATAGGCGTCCCGGCTAAGGTAATTTGCCAAGGCGGGCCGAGTCCGTTTCATTGGGCGTCGTTGCAGGTCCCATGAATTATGTGGCTTGCTCTGAGCGCCTAACCATGCATTGTCAGCAATGGGATGCCTGATTTGATACTTCCCTAACTTTCAGCTCTGCAAAACTCCCGTCAGTTCTTCCACCCCTCCTTTTGTCACTCAAACTTGTTGTATAGTTCTATACCTGCGTCTGTCTTCTTGCCATTTCGTCCTAGCTCTCGCCGATCATGTCCCAGGCTGACGCCAAACACGGCAACAGCGAGTACACTGTTGGTTGGATTTGTGCCCTTCAAACTGAACATGTTGCCGCCAAAGCCTTCCTCGACGAGAGGCACGAAGGACCCGAGAACCGACTAAAAAACGATAACAACAGCTACACCTTGGGAAGGATTGGGGGACACAACGTCGCCATTGCTTGTCTGCCGAAAGGAGAGTATGGCATAGCGTCGGCCACAGGTGTGGCAAAGGATATGCTGCACAGCTTTTCCAACATCAAGATTGGTCTGATGGTCGGTCTCGGGGGCGGTGCACCAACTAAAAAATATGACATACGTCTCGGAGACGTTGTCGTGAGCAGCCCTTTCAACGGACAAGGCGGAGTGGTGCAATACGATTTCGGAAGGGCTATACAAGATCAAGAGTTCCAACCTACGATGCACCTGGATAAACCGCCCGAGTTTATACGGACAGCAGTAAGCGATCTAGAAACTGAACACGAGATGAACGGCCATCAGTTCGAAGAAACCATCAACGACGTTCTTGACAAGTATCCCAGGCTGCGGCGGAACTACAAACGGCCAGATCCCAGCAGCGACAAGCTATACAAGTCTCACATCATTCACCTGTTCGACAATGAGGGCGATTGTGCAAAAACCTGCGGTGTCGATGCATCCAAACTAGTAGCACGGCCCGCAAGGACAGAAGCAGACGACAACCCAACCATTCACTACGGCCTGGTCGCTTCAGGTAGCCTTTTAATGAAGGATGCTTTGAAACGTGACAAACTCGCAGAGCAGAGCAAGGTTTTGTGTTTCGAGACGGAAGCGGCAGGTCTGATGAACCGGTTCCCCTGTTTGGTGATCAGGGGGATCTGCTCTTACTCGGACTCACATACGAACAAGGAGTGGCAAGGATATGCAGCGATGACAGCGGCCGCATACGCAAAGGCCCTCCTCTTGCAAATTCCACCGAGCAAGATCGAACATGAGGAGATATTCGTCGAGGATTCAGCAGATGGTCAGTAAGTCTGAACAAACCAATATCACAGTTTCTCATCAAGTTCATAGTGTATGGTGTGGTGGTGAGCACTAGAACAAAGGTCGATACGGTTGACTCCCACTCGAAGACGAAGGAGGATCGGGAGTTTCTGGATTGGATATCCAACATTCCTCGTGACTCTCCTCAGAGTGATATCTTTGGAGACGAGAGCCAAAAGTCGGTCAATGGTGTTCGGATTCTCCGGAGTATCAAGCATGGTACAGCAGATGCAAGACTACATCGTTCCGCAAGGGCATTCCCGGAGCAGGAAGGACAATCCTCACCTCAATATTGATCGACCATCTGCAAAACCAAGAGAGTCGCAACATTAGAATGGCATCCATCTACTGTGGTTCCATTCCCCAGGTCGAGCAAGTAGCTACTGTCTTACTCTCACAGTTGGCAGAGGGTGTAAGAACCTGGCACCAAAGAGAGGACCAGAACTTGATGAGCTCATCAAATGTCTCCAATCCGTGGTGGCGATATTGATGAGTATAAAGCCCAAGTCAATATCAAGAGATAGGTCGCCATGGTGTTGTTATATTCTGCAACTTTCATTGCCGCCGATGCACTAGAAGAGTGCCGGGTATCAGACCTCTACTCAGCGGTCGACTTTATCAGAAGCGCGGTTGCTACTACCACAAACTCAAAAAGAAACCCCAGTTTTCTTCCATATCTTAAGCATTTTATAAGCACAATACTTTTATGGTTGCCTAAGATATAAACTCACCGATCCGCAGAAGCCGCCAAATGAATGTTATCAATGCTCTCATACACTATCCTATGGCGCTGGCCCTATTCGCTGATTTTGACAGATGGAAGTCTGATATAGACCTAGCGATCGATGAAGACTTTCACTAGAGCATGGGCTGGCTGTTTCTGAAAAAGGCGCACAAGGCCACTTCTGAGATGACTCTCGATGACCTAAAATATGTAGCGGTGGATTAACAAAAGGTGCCGGCTGTTGAAAAGGGGTTTCAAGCCATGGAGTAACAGCTGCTCAAAGACGGTACTATTCTAGAATTAACTCTAGAAATAGCTAGACTACTAGGATTGCGGCAGGCTCTAGAGTACAGCTACTACTATTATAACTTTAAAAAAACACTTTTTCTTCTATAATTTAAGTATCTTAATAACCTAATACTTCTATAGCTACCTAATATCTAGCTTTTCAAACCTAAAATATTAGAAACCTAGTATCTAGCTTTTTTAACCTAAAATATTAGAAACCTAGTATCTAGCTTTTTTAACCTAAAATATTAGAAACCTAGTATCTAGCTTTTCTAGCCTTTAGAGATAGAAGTAATCTATAGTAATAAGGCCTAAATAATAGTACTATTAGAGCTATTATAAAAGACTAAGAAAGTATAACTAGAAAGGAGGAAATCAGGCTTCTTAATGAGATAGGTAGAAGGTTTAAGGGGTTCTAAAAAGTCTATCTAGTTAGCTGGTTAAAATATATTAGACCTAAAGAAAACCTAGAATTAGGAAAGTTAAAATAAAAGCTTTTCTATATACTGTTTTTCAACACAGTGGAAATAGCTAGACGTTGTCATAGAACACAGTTTAGCGTGAGGTTAGCAGGTTTATAAGACTATTATTTAGGAGACTCCTTTCCTATTAGGGCATGTATGGGGGCCGAAACAGCAGGATAATGTCATCATATTTCTGCTTCAAAACGATGTCTGTTTAGTGTGGAAGAATGAGAACAGAAAAACGGCGCGACATGGAAGTATCAGCAAAGGAACAGACGGCGTCATGCAGTTATTCCTGCTCTTAAGCATAGAGGGTTTCGACATCTCAGCTTGGCACTTCTCGAAGAGAGCCGTAAGTAATAGGCTCTACACGGTGGGTTAACTGGGAAGCCAGGCCCCCACCTCTCTATACTAGAGAGGTAGCTATATGGTCTATATCTTTATTAGTTATATATCTTTTTTCCCTATATGAAAATAAGTAAGATAATAAAATAAGTCTAATAAAAGAATTAATTTTATTATAGGGACTTTATAAGTATAGATTTTATACTTAATTTATTTTATTACTCTATAGTAAATAGGAAGGGTAATATATAGATATAGAGCTATAGAAGATACAGGCCGTGTAGCCACCTCTCTAGTATGGAGAGGTAGGGGCTTGGCTTCCTAGTTAACCCACTGTATAGATGGATTAGAGGATTAGTCGTTAGATGAAATCTCAACGGCAGACTCCAATGACTCGACAATGTGGTAAAAGTGGTCTTTTTTACTCATGAGACCTGATGTTTCTGAAGTATGCTCATTCATGCCAAAAATCAACGTTCATTGATCAGCTAAGACTATACACTGTCCTCTGATGGCAGCACACTCTTCAGTAGTACTCTCTATCACATAAAGCGGCATGTTAGATCAAATTGCTAGGTGTGATATGTGATATAATTATAAAATAATTCCATGTAACTCAGCTCTATGGATACTAGTACAAGTTGGTTACAACAACGACCTGGACAAGAACCATCAGGCTACTGTTAGGCATAACACTTTCGGCTTGCCAGGACATCCACATCATTCTTTATTAGCAACGTGAGACTCTCGGTGCTTAGTTTACCATTTCTCGGCGTATGGCCGGAGATCGAGTTCATGGGTAAACGAAGTTCGCGGCTGGGTGTGCAAGAACCAATATGACTCGGCGATCTGTGCTGATTGTCAGTATAACGAGCAAAGGTCCAGTATTCTCCAAACTCACCCAATCGGGATCAATCTTGGAATCGGAAATATCTTCCAGGTAGCCTTTTGTTTTCTCCGTATCGATTATACCGTCTATAATGGCATGGGAAACATGAACACCCTCCGGGCCGAATTCTCGTGCGAGGGACTGAGACAAAGCTCGGATTCCAAATTTGCTCATGGCGAAAGATGAAAGCCCAGAACCTCCTTTCAGAGCAGCCGTTGCACCTACAGGTTTGTTTAGCATGGAATTTCCAGAGGTGAACTCATGGTTCATCACTCACCGGTAAAGACCAAGGTAGGTGGGTATTTTTGAGTGCTTTGATCCTTGTTCAGCATCAGCGGTAGCGTTGCGTGAGCGAAATTGAAGGCGCCTTTGAGGGCTGGCTCCAGACTGCCAATGAACTCCTCTACATCCTGATCTAGGAACGGCTTTCGGGTGAATTTTCCTGCGACATTATAGATGGCTGCGGCCACCCTGACACCAGGGCCAAACTCCGTGTTGATTTGATCCATCGCCGAATTGACACTCGAGGTAATCGCCACATCTGTTGGAATTCCCAGCGCAGAGCCTCCTGCTTGCGTGATTTCGCTTATCAAAGGGTCCAAAGATGCTTGCGACCGGGCAAGAAGGACGACCGGGTAGGCCTTGGCAAATCGATGAGCGATGGCACTGCCTGTTCCTGGTCCGGCACCCGCAACAATTGCGATAAATCTGTGTGTGGTGGCCATGTTAAGAAGTTTCGAATGTTCCTAAAGACGAGAATATGAAGAGATAATCCAGGCCATATCTTGGGCAGGCGTCGCAGTTAATATAGACCCAGGCGATGGGAAACACTGTTGGCATGGCGCGTCCAAGGTTGAAGCCGTGTGTGCTTGTCAGTAATGCTAACTCAATCCGGGTGCGGGATTTGCTCGATCCTGGCAGAGCAAATCGCTAGCTTAAACTCAATTAACTGGTTCCTTTGCATTGAAAGGTTAGCGGCAAACAAGCTTCACGTTGTAAGCACTAGCATACACGAATGTGCCCCCTCCAGCTACCATGACGCAAGACAAGGTCGTGTTGCCTGGTATGAGCAGACAATAACCTTGGTTCAATAACCAATACCATGTACAGTGAGTGCTTCAATCAGAATAATGCTTCATATACTTAACGAAGCAAAGTCAGGTTATGGCATGCAAATTATAATGAAATGGCATAATAACATCAAGGAAATTACTTCTTGTTATCAAGATTATAAAGTCACTTTTAAGGACTCATTTAGTCTACAAGTCAAGTAACATTACGATGCTACCTGTTCTATTCTTTACTCAATCCTAATCTACTCCCAGGCTGCAGCATTCTTCTCAACAAACTCAGTCCAGGTAGTGGGCTTCGAGTCCAACAGCTTCAGGCTATCATCAAGAGGTTCCCCAAGGAAGTAACCGGGCTCTTCGACAAACAGTTGATTCTCCAAGTATTCCTCAGCGATTGCTTCCGGCAACGACGCAAGATATTGCTCAGAGGTGACCTTGATGAAAGAAGCCTTTTTCCCAGTCACCTTGGAGAAAGTATCAACAATCTCTTCCGGGGTGTAATAGGCCGTGGCCTCCAGGACTTGCTTTCCCAGCAGTTGGTCCGCGTGCTTGAGAACTCCTTTCACAAACAAGCCTATAAATGATCAGCTTCAGTCCGAGAATTCAGTCATGAATACTTACCAGTGTCTTTGGCGGCGTCGAAGAGCGGAAACTTGGACTTTCCGTCAACGGGGTAAAAGAGTTGATACGATCCGTCGGCGCCCTTCGTGATCATCTGAGTGAAGTTGCTCATGTAGTAGCCTGGAAGGACAAAAGTGCTCGGGATCCCGGAAGCTCTAATGTACTTTTCGATTTTGGCTTTGCTGTCAAAGTGAGGAACCTTGGTCAATCTGCCCTTGGATTCCTCGGTGACATTGTGGAGCGAGGAAAAGATGAGGTATGACACGCCGACGTCTTTGGCCACATCAGTCACGTTCTTGCCTTGGCCGAACTCGACATCGCCGTTGGCAGTTTCCCAGTAGTTGGTAACGAGGAAAACAGTGTGGGATCCTTTCAGGGCAGCGGTCAGAGACTCGACAGAGTTCAAATTGGCCTACGTTAGACGTCACGTTAGAGCGATAATCGCGGCTCTGGAAGGGGAAACCGTACCGACACAACTTCAACGCCTTACTTAGCAAGATCCTGAGCGGACTTCTTAGAGGTGTCCCGCGTAATACCGCGATCTTGTACTCCTTGGAGAGCTGAGGGTCCTCAAGAATGTGCTTAGTGACGGAACCTCCCTGGTTGCCGGTGGCACCAAAGACAGTGATGAGCTTAGACATGGTAATTGGAGAAGAAAAGGGGAAAGGTCTGAAAGGATTCCTGTGATGTGTAACTGGTTGTTGCTAGAAGACTGTTCTGAAGAAATGGGCAGCGAGAGCCAAGATGATGGATTCTTATACTTTGCCCGCCTGTCGTGCTTGATCAGACACTCGAACTTTGCCACATAGATGACTTATCATCCGTTACGATTAGAGTTTTGCGTCTAAAACATCCCAGCTTACGGGATTTTTACCGCGAAAAGCGAGCACGCGACTGCTATGATCGCTTCACCGGTCAGTATTGCGATTCACAGCCCCACCATGTCCGCTCTGAAAGCTCAAAAGATGGTGTCATTTCGACAGGCCTAAGACAAGACTGAGGTAATGATCCGGGGTCACCAACATCCCGAGAGGTGGAGGTGGCGCAAATCGAAAGGCAAGGTTCGAGAGCCGGAGGCTTGGCGTTGTCCGAGTATCAGGGCATCCAATTGCGCGGACCGAGACGGATGCCCGTGCATAGTAGATCTACGTAGGAACAGATCTGTCAGTACACGCTAATTACTGGGAACTTCTAGTGGTCGATATGGGACCGGGGAAAGGCCTGTCACCCCACGTCACCTTCGCGCCAAAAGCTAGGAGCGAGGCAAGATGAATGCTTCGATGGACCGAGAATCCATAACAACTGAATTCCAAAGCTCACACCGTTACTTGCTCGGACTCCGACATGCACCGATGTGCGACGTTGTGCGTTAATACATGAAACCCAATCACCTGCTGAATGTCGAGCACCTTTCCTCAGCGGTCATACCATCTCTATCAGCAATGGCTTACACCGTTGGCATCGACGTCGTCGTATGCTGCTACCTGGGCGACAACTCGCTCATGACCCAGGGACAGAAGCTCCTGATCGACGCTTGTGAGGCGGAAGGTGTTCGTCGCTACCTCGCTAGTGACTATAGTCTCGACTTTACCAAGCTGGAGTATGGCCAGCTTCCTGCCAAGGACCCGATGAAGCATGTCAAGGAGTATCTCGACACCAAGACGATCAAGGGCGTGCATGTCCTCATCGGCATTTTCATGGAAACGTTCTGGAGTCGCTTCGTTGGGATTTGGAACTCGGATGCGACGACGCTGTCCTACTGGGGCACGGGAGACGAGGTATGGGAGTCGACTACCTACGCCAACGCGTCCGAGTTTGTCGCAGCGGTGGCCTTGGACGAAAATGCGGTCGGGGTACAAAAGTGTCAGCCAATGCCGGACTCAACGATAACGACAGAATCTGACTGGCTATAGTTCTCGGTGATAGGCAGAGCATTCGTCAGATTGCCGATACCTTCAAGGCTGTTCATGGCGTGAAACCAGAGTTGAAGAACCTTGAGTCATTGGACGATCTGCGCAAAACGATGCTGCAAATCCAGAACAAAGACCCTCGAAACTTTTTCAGTTATATCCCACTGTAGGTTATCATTGCAGTGCTCAGAGTGACTCGCTGATTAGATTCGTTTAGGTTTTATCAGTATTACTGCACGAATGGACAGACGTATCTAGACGGGGCGATTGATCGTCCCCGCTACCCTGAACTAAAGCGGGTCACGTTTGAAGATTTCTTGAAGAGCCATTCTATCGAGGAGCTGTCAGATGCTTCGCAAGCCGTTGCCTCGGGTATTTGAGAGATACAGAAGGGCTCGGCGTAGCCATATTTGGATCCTAGCGATTGGCAATATTAGGATTTTGGAAGAACAGATCAAGTCAACCCCAGGATTTAAGAAGATTGGCTGTTGGATGTGAAACAGGCGTTGCGTGATCTGATAGACCTCGCTGTTAATCGAGATAAATTCGACACGTCAGGTGTATCCAAACCAATCATAAATCCTTCAAACTGAATCTCCGTTATAACTACTCTACTACCATCAAACAACTGCATCCTTGAACGGCCTCATTCTCAGCATCATCTAACTTCACTTTCCGGATTAGTGTTATTGACGAGATAAACTACCCTACGTCGCCTGACTAAGAAACTAGCTCCCCTAAAGACCAGGATTCCCCGCCGTTTATGCGGACGAATGGGAAGCGTGGCCCAATCTACGCCCCTTATCCCTTATCTCGTGCATGCCGCCAAGCCGCCTCGCCCAACTCCACTTTCCCTCCTCTATCCGATCATCTCTCACCGTGGAATCCGACCGTTGCCTCAAAGATTCGTCTACCAAGCGAACAAAGCGACATTCCTCTAGCCTTGGTCTTTCTCATCAAGCATAATCCAGTCCTCAACATGCCTCGCAAGAAAACCAAGACCAAGCAACCCTCGCAGCGGAGCCATCACGGCTGCCAGCGGTGTCGTCTGCACAAGATCCGCTGCGACGAAGCCAAGCCCAGCTGTGGAGCCTGCACCTCGCGTGGCTACTTGGACTGTACCTTCTTACTGGTCCTCAAGTGGGAGGCTGACTACCGGCATGTTGGCAGGGCCTTTGGACGCGCTGGAGTGTGGTCTAAGGCGGGAAGGATTCCAACCCAGCAGCCGGTTGTCGTGTGCCGGCCTGACTTGGGTCGTGTCCCTTACGTACACCAATCTGGGTTTCTGAACTTGTCTATGCTCGACTTTGAGGACAGCAGGGAGGAAACTGACGAGGATCAGTTGTTGCCGCTCCTCACCTCGTCAAATCACAGCTCGCCTCGCTTTGGCAATGCACATCCTCAAGCCACGCAGTCTCTCATACCCCGGCCTATAAACGATCCCCTCCTAGACACCTTACAGCTGGTGGATCCGCATCTTATATCCTACTACGTCCACCAAGTCTGCCCCCTCACCGTCCCTTCCGCCACCTACGCCGCCGGATCACCCTTCTCGGCACTGCTCTTCCCCTTTGCCCTCTCATCATCCTCCACGGCTCTCATGCACGCAGTACTAGGACTCGCAGCATCTCATCGAGCTCGCTTCGACAAATCATTCAACCCAATCGCCCTTAACTACTCCAGAACTGCACTGCGATCACTACGGATATCCCTGGCATCCAAGACGTCGACGGAAATTGCAGTTGACCCAGAGACCCTGGTTCTGATGATGGTTCTCTGCCAGACAGAGCTCATTAAAGATGGTGATAGCAACTGGGTTGTCCATCTTCGTGGCGCTAGAAACCTTTTGTCATTTCGAAGGCGGCAGCAGCAACTAGCATCAACCGGAACAGAAGTATCAACGCGCCAACAAGAGAATCCTTGGGAACAAGTCGTTGTATTTGCTGAACGCTTCTTTGCCTTCTGCGATGTCATGGGACGAACGGCCTGTGGAGAGGAACCTATCTTCGGCAACGACTTCTGGAGCATCCAGGAAGGTCAGGTGGACCTCTGGATGGGATGCTCACCTCACCTCGTCAGCATCATCAGCACAATTGCCGAGCTGAGCTGGAAATACCACCGCCGAAGCCCATCATACGACGAACAGCAGGAGCTCGGACGTCAACGAAGCCAACTTCATGATCTCTTGCAGCAGCCAGATCTGGGTTGGATTTCCACCGACACGGAAGACGACGGCGTGCTGCGGCGCTGCGTGGAGTTGAAACGACTGACCGTGGACCTATACCTCCACGCAGCCTTGGCGAATACAACGCCACTTACACCAACCATTAGACAGAGGGTGCAAAAGATTCTCCGCCTTGTCCACGTCTTGCTAAACATGGGCGTCAAGTCTGGACTGGCGTGGCCGCTCTTCATGGCCGCGTGTCAGCTTGATCCAGAAGAAGAACTTGAATGGTCAACGCCTGAAGACGAGCGCAAGGATGAGATCCCTTCCTACGCCCGCCCGTTCATCTTATATGCACTGGGGGAGTTGTCGGAATCCCTCTTCAACGTTGATCGGACGAGGACAGTGATAGAGAAAGTCTGGAAGAAGAGAGAATCGGCTCGGTTGTCGACTGTTGCCCGACAAGGTGTGCTGGCGACGGGTGCTTTTAATGACTGGGCTCGTTTTGTAGCGCCGCTCTGCCATAATATTAGTCTGGCCTGAGATCACTGACTTACGACTCCCTGCAGCGGGATTGGATGAATGATATATGTTTTGGGTACTACTTGAGCCAGTCCATCCTGTTTCTGCAATTGACGACAAGGTGAAATGTGATGCTGCTGCTATTCATGACCGACTTTGGAAAGACAGCCCTATAAGCAGGTAATCTCACAACACTTGACGTAACTGTGCATCCATAAACGAAGCTATCCAACCCAGATTCCGCAGCCGTTCATGACCAGGTTGCTGGACCGAACGTGCCATTTACAGGAAGACTCTTCAGAGGAATTCCTTGACCGTCGACTGTCGTCCCCTGGACGTTGTTACCCCACCAGCTCAAGCTGACTCCAGGGAATACCAGCGCAAAGAAAATGACGATGGCAGAAATGGCAAGACCAGAATCCAGAGCGGCCGAGAGAACGTAGTTGTACTATGTAAAGAGTCAGTTACCTCTCTTGAATGTCGCCGCGGAGAATAAACATACCTTTGCCCACCAGTGCGGGTACTTGTTCTTGATCCACTTGTTAAAGATGAACGAGACCGCAAACGCAGACGTGTAGTTGATACCAGTCGCAGGAGGCACGTTGCCCGTGCCCGCAAAGAAAAGCGGCCAGTGCAGCTTGGCCAAGAACCTGTTCTCCGGAAACTTCCTCTTGAGGAAAAAGGTCACGACGGGTAACAGCGCACCGATCCAGAAGAGATGCAGCAGCGACGAGTAAATCTTGCCAATGCTGTACAGCCGCGCCGGCCCGACGGCTCCCCAGACGACGCTGGACGAAAAGTTGACGCGGCCCTGCGGACAGGTGTAGCCGTTGGGCTGATCCGTCTCGCAGATATCGTCGACGTGGTGCAGCATCCAGAGCACGACGGCGTTTTGCGTCAGGGAGCCGACGATGCACGACGTCAGCTGGGCAGCGAACAGGGTGCGACGCGGGATCTTCATGTACAAGCCCAGCTTCATGTCGGCGGCGAAGATCATGGCCTGGCTGAGGCCCGTGTAGGCGTAGAACTTGAAGATGAGCATGACGATGGGCTTTCCCGGAATGAGGTAGCCCGAGATGATCTCGCCCAGCACCGTCAGCACGTTGCTGTTGAGGTTGGCCACGGCGAAGACGCTGCCTGTCGGGATGAGGTAGAAGAGCGCCAGACCAAAGGCGATGACGACGCCCCAGGCCGGCATCTGCGTGTCGTAGACTTCCTGGACCATGATGGTGAGGCCGAAGACGACGACGCTGAGGAGGGCGTACCACCACCAGGGCACGTCCTTGTAGCGCTCAATCATGCGGGCGTGGATGTCCTTTTTCCGGCTGGGGTTGAAAGCACCCAGAATCTCTCTCCAGTGGTTGAGGAAGATGTAGGTCGGCACGCAGCTCATGACGGCAAAGGAGATGCCGTAGCTCAGCGCAAAGGTGACGGGCATGAAGATGGGGCTGTACTTGCGGTACTCGTCGGCCAGGAAGTTGCCGTGCTTGTCGACGACGCGCGTGGCGTTGTAGATGCTGCCCGTGTTGTCGTACGTGTCGGCGCCCGAGAAGGGCAGGTAGGCCGTGTTCCACGTGTTGGTGTAGTAGAGGATGGGCGTGACGAGGGCGAAGATGATGACCCAGCCGGCAAAGACGTTGGCCTGCGCCCAGAAGGGGACGACGAGCGGCGAGCCGTTGTAGGCTACCTGCGACCAGTCGAAGGTGACGGGGAGGTAGGCCAGTCCGGTCGTCATGCCGAAGAGGTTGTTGACGATTTTGTTGTCTGTGGGTGTTAGTCTACTTGTTCGAGCTGGCCGGAACTCATGCCTGGACTTACTCGGGGCTGCCCAGCAGATAAAGGCAAATGTGCTGAGTCCCGTGAAGAGGAACCCTGGAAGCCAGTACTGCGAGTCATTAGCAAGTTGCAACGCATGAGGTCTTGCGGTTGAAACAACATACCCAGACCCAACCACCCACAAACACGTAGACAAAGAAGCGGTAGCGGGAAATGTTCCACCCGTCGGCAGTGGGATTCGACTTTCCGTGCAAGGTCTGGAAAAGCGCCGCGTTGGCCAGCGTCGACGGCCAAATCATGTGCGGCGGCTCGACGATGAACCTATACGCCAGCCCCGCCAACCCAAGCCCAAACAACTGCATAGTCAACGCCAGCAAGAACTGGTAACCGACGGGCGTGTCGAGAGCATAAAAAGCCTTGGCCTTTTGCGCCTGGATGATGTCGGTGGCCCACGACGGCCCAAAGGACAGGTTGGACATGATGGTGATGACGGCGTGCTCCTTGATGTTGAAGTAGTGGTCCGGGTTGAGCACCACGTCCCGGCCGAAGACGCGGACCTTCATGACGGGCAGCATGTGGGCGACGGCGCGGCCGACGGGGAAGGCGACGAGCTGGGCGACCAGCGACGAGATGCTGACGCTGGGGTAGCGCATGGAGAAGAACTGGTTGATGCCGGTGCCGAGGATGGTGAAGAGGATGCCGATGAACCACATGCGCAGCGTGTTGACGGGCATGGACGGGTCGTCGACGTTGGGCACGTTGGCGCGCACTTCGGGGCACGGCGAGTTGTCCGAGTCGATGTCGAAGGATTCCTCGATGGTGCCGATGGCGAAGTCGGTGGCCTTGTCCGGGTTCTGGAAGTGGTCGAGGCCCTCTTCGTTGGCCTCGTCGGCGGTTGCGACTTTGGAGGTTGCCATGGCCGGCTCTCGACTGTCTACCACCAGGTAGTACAGGGTTGAGGGTGGTGGTGGAGAAGAAGGAACTTGAGACAGAGGTGAGCGTGCGTTCTCAGGATGAACAAAAAAGGACTTCAAACGATGATCCCGGTCGTCCATATATACACAACTCCGGCGGTTGCTTATCGTCAACCATGGCTACACGGCGAGAGTCTCCCCCGCATTCTACACGTCAAATCGGCCAACTTCAACCGAAGCGAACCTACACTCGGGGAAGGGAAGGTCCAAGCTATCTCTCTCTATCTCCCAGGGTTGTGACAATCACGCAAGGGTCATGCCACGAGGCTGCGACGCCATTGGCCCAGGTGGAAGCGCTAGATAGGGTAGTCGAAAAAACGTAACTGAGTTGAGGAGAAGAAAATGAGAAGTTTGAATGCAAGAATGGGGAAGGTCCAGGACGAGGATGAAAGTAGGCAGTTCTCGGCTCGACACGATGCGATGCTTCTAGTCTTATCTACAAGTCATGCCTCTTCCGCACGAGTCATGCGATGCCTCCCAAAGCTCATACCTCAGGTCGAATAAATATTAGACGACATTCCCGTGGTCTGGGCTTTGGCGGCTGGTGCGGGGTTGGTGGGGCTCGTGGACAGAGGAAGGTCCAGCACGATGCTGACCAACTTGTGGTCGTTTGCTGAGACGGGATCTTCCGAGTTTGGGATAGTTGCTTGCGTTGGCATGTCACTCGTCTATCGTCTGTATCTCCAATCTTTTACTTGTCGATGGCCTCATCTTGTCATCCTTTGCGCGCTCTTTTCCAGCAGACTAGCCAGCATCTCAGACTTGAACCATGGCAGTCAACCAAACCCCTCTAAACAAGGATTCCAACATCCTCATCATCGGGGCGTAAGTCGACTTCACCCAATGCCCAGAATGACATTGTCAACTAACCCTGTGCCACTCAAGCGGCACGTTTGGAATCAGCACCGCATACCACCTGGCAAAACGCGGCTACTCCAACGTCACTTGCATTGATCGCCATCCATGCCCTAGTCTGGACTCTGCCGGCCACGATCTAAACAAAATCATCCGCACCGAATACGAGGAACCTCTGTATGTCGAGCTGGCACTGGAGGCTCTCGAAGCTTGGAGGAACCCCGAGTGGGATGGAATTTTCCACGAAACAGTGCGCTTCTCACAGCCCACCAGAGTTACACCCGACTGACAGGCTTCACAGGGCCGCATGACCATCACAACGGGAAACGACCAAGCTGAAAACCACCTTCGGGAATCGTACGAGAATCTCAGCAAAGTAGGCCAGGCTGGCAAAATTCACTTCATCCAAGGCAAGGAGCAGATCCTGCTCTACGTTCCTCAGCTTCGAGACGCTCCCGGGATTGAAGAGTGGAAAGGCGCGTTCAACAGCCAAGGCGGCTGGGCGCATGCAAGAAAAGCGCTTGAGAAATGGGGCGCCGAGGCACAGAAATTGGGAGTCACTTTTGTGTCCGGTCCTGGCGGTACAATGACAGGATTGCAGCTTGGCAGCTCGGGGACTCTGAGTGGCATCCGTGTGGCGTCGGGTGAAGTTCTCCATGCCGATAGATATATCTTGAGCACGGGCGCGGCGTCACCCGAGGTGCTCCCAGAACTGGCCAACGAGCTGTGGTCCAAGTGCTGGCCGTTGGCGCATGTCGAGCTCACAGATGATGAAGTCGCTCAGTGGAAGGGGATTCCGGTCGTGGATCACTTTGAGTTTGGGTTCACCTTTGAGCCGGACCCGGAGACAAGTGAGAATACTTACTCTCTCTATATAACAGTCCATGCTAATAGGTGCACAGAGTTGATGAAGATTTGCGATAACTGCCCTGGCTACCAATACCGCACGGGGACGACCACCGACGCCGCAGGCAACGTGTCATCCTACTCCATTCCGAGATACGCCAGCGCAAACCCAGAAGACGGAATTCCCGCAGAAGCCACAGCCTCCATCAACCGCTTCATTGACGCCGTTACGCCCCAATTCTCCGGAAGGCCGCTCGTTAACGCAAGAGTCTGCTGGTGCACCGACTCGCCAGACAGCCACTGGCTGATAGATAACCATCCCCAGCACCGGGATGTGCTGCTTGCGACTGGGGACTCTGGACACGCGTTTAAAATGTTTCCCATTATTGGTGGGTACATTGCTGATGCTCTGGAGGGTAGGTCCAGGGGGTTGAGGGAGGAGTGGCGATTTGGGAATAGGAAGACGGAGGCGGCTGCTACACGGCTGGGTACTGAGGTAAAGGATCTGAGAGATGTCTAGTTTGGTGTTGAAGAAACTGATTATACATTTTCCCCAACAACTCATTGATGTCATGTTGTGTTTGACGAAAAGGCTGAACAATGCTTACGCTTCTAACATTCTACTCAAAAGACTTCCGGGCTGTACCTTGCTCACCCTAATCTAAAAGCCAATCCCTTCTACAGTATTTTCCCTGGCAGCTTCGTTATTTCAACCGGTACACCGGCCTGGATACCTAGCTCTTTGACCTTTTGCCTCATCGGCGGGCCCCATTCGTCATAATCCATCGTCTTTGAGAACAAACGAAATCCCCGAAGACGGGGCGTAGACGTCCTCCAGTCCTGCAACCACAACCCAAGGACCTGCAAAAAGTCGGCGTCACGCCACTGCCACTCGTCTTGAAGGTACAAATCATCCGTAATGGTCAAAAACTCCAGATTCGGCGGGAGAACATCCCGCAGAAGCTTCGTATCTGCCCCGTCCGGCGAAAAGCCTAGCAAAAACGGGAGCGGGACGCTCAAGCTCTTCAGCACGCGGAGGTGGCTAAAGGCCGTGGATTTTCCAGCTACTCGCAGAGGAAGAAAGTCGGGCCTTGCTCGTCTGCTGCCAGAACGGGCTGAAATGGTCAGATCGGTAAGAGTGTTTTGGACGTGGGAGAAGGCGGCTGATATTTGGTCGAGGTCGATGGTCTCGGTGAGGAAGCTGTCTTCCAGGTCCGCGACGTAAAACCAGTTCCATTCAAGCTTTTGAAGATGGGCAGTAGTCGATAGCACTTGGCCGAGATTTGCTTCTCGTATCACGCTCAAGTTTAGTGCGGTCAGTCGCAACGGGCTTGGCGGGTGTTTGGCAGGCCAAGCGAAAGTAGCAGTGTTGTCGACGACGGCTGTGATGCGTTCCACCGAGGGCAAGTAAAAGAGCGAGAGGACATCCATCGAGGGCGAGTACACCCAGGGCAAGGGAAGGAACGGGAGGACATCTTCCGCGTCTTCGAAATCCGTGCGGGCGCGAATATTGACGCCGGGGCGAAAATGTGCAGTCTCCACTTCCTTGAGGTACTCATAACAAGGGAGGCTGGTTGTGGACTTGTCGCACAACGCGGATGCGAACATCATGCCAACGAGACGACTCTCTTTGGTAAAGTTTTCACCGAGGTAAAGAGATCTCAGGCGCGGGAGTCGAGATAGTAAAAGAGCAACGAATGCGTCCGTGGTGCCAGCGCAGATTTCCTCCATCCACAGGTCACGATATGGCACGTCGATGCGCTGCATGCATTGGATGATTGCGTCCAGGTCATCTTCGGCGGGCGAAATCTTGGGACTTTCCCCGCGGATTTGATCCAGGTCATATTCATAGGCTGCTCCTTTCAAGGCAAAGTACTGGATGAAAGTAGCCAGCTCAGGTCGGCGTAGGATGCTTCGTAAAAGAGAAAGGATTGGGGGTGTCTGGGATTCTGTCCATGTCCACTGGATGCTAGAGTACAGAAATGGCTCGGCGACGGAGCGCAAGACGGTGCTGGCGAGGCAGAGGTTGTAAAGTGTCAGTTGAGGAAGATACGTAATTATTTGATGCAGAACATCCGTCGGGCTGCTGACAAGAGGAGACGCCATGTCTTCTTTGCGGTGTTTGCCTGCCAGCGAGGATGCAGAGTGAGGATGCAGAAGCAGTGAGACGGGAGCACCTGATGTTATATCCACCTGCCAAAGCCCCCACATTGAGCTAATGGATCCAACAATAGGCAGCAAGGAAAGCCAGGGTTTATTAGCCTTGGCTTAGGTGCTCGTCTTACCCTTCAGTAGCTTGCTTACGTGGGTTATGCAAGGGCCATACAATTTCCCCGCAACCGCCAAGGCAGCCTCAAGCATGAAAATAGTTGGGTAAAAGACTGAGTAAATTTACGACATGCAGACGGATTTTGGACGTGATTCTCTCTCAAAATCAGCCATTCAGCTATCCAACATCACTGAAGTCGCTCGTGTTGTTGGCTGGGATCTGTCATATGACATCAGGCACATATGGTCGGCCTCCCGCGTCAGCGCCTAACAAGGCCAACATGTTTATTTAAGCATTGCTACACCGTCTTCGAGCATTTGATTTTCGCCGTTGTGCACCTTCATCATCTCCATCGTCATCTTAACACCAAAATGTCTGTATCGTATGTGGACATCGATCCGGATGGAGATACTTGGATTATACTCCCTTACCTAACTAGCCCTTCATCGTGGAGCGAAGAAGCTCCTCCCGACGAAGACGCTCCGTTATCCAGTGAGGATGGAGATGTTCCACCCGCTGGCGCGGACGAAAACCCTACACCCGCCAACGAAGACGAACAGATTCCTGAAGATGCGATGCCCTCTGAAGACGTCCCTGAAGAAGAGATGCCCATTGAAAAGACTCCCGAAGAATGTCCATTCCCCGGAGAACCAGAAGACCCTTCTTTTGTCGAGTTTCACTTCAAAGTTTCCATGAAACATCTCACCGTGGCTTCCCGTCGTGCAAAGGCCATGTTTGCAGGAAATTATATCGAGTCTCAGCCGCAGGACGACGTTCTCCATCATTGGAAATTCGAGCCGCTATTCGACCCCGCCGCTTTCAAAATTGTCATGGATGCCGTTCACGGGCATACCCAGAAGCTACCCAAGACAGTGACGATCAAGACGTTGGCCACGATTGCAACGGTCGTGGATGATCTAGAATGCCAGCACGCGTTGTGCTTCTTTGTGGGAATTTGGATCGACCACCTTGGCCCGTCTATTCCCAGTAACGTTTGCGACGATCTTGGTCATTGGATTTTGGTATCGTTCGTGTTCAACAATCCGGGTCTCTTCAAATCAGCTACACGGGTGGCCATCGTGGAGGGCAAAGCCGCCTTTCCTTCATCTGGACTTCCAATCCGCCCAAAGATTATCGGTATGTCGATTCTTTGAGTAACGAAATCAGTCCTAATGTTATGAGCAGAAACCATTGACACCAAGAGAGAATCCTTGCTGGAGCTGTTGATCTCACGACCCCACGCCCTCCTTCAGCGCATCTCCAACGACACGCGTTGCGATTATGAGTGCATCTCCAACGTTGTCGGCACCCTGGTCCACGAGATGATGTCCATTAGGATATTTTTGCCCCGTCCATGCCAGCCGTTCACAGGCCTAAGCGTGTCGACTGTCGCGGGCATGATCCGTGATTTCCAACTACCGGGGCTTTATCATTCAGCCCTAGGAGGATATTACAGGAGCTTTCCTAGTGGCACGTGGCTTGTCTATCGCGGGGGATCTGTCTCATATGACGAAAAACCACCACTTCCAGATTGTGGGGGCATCCTAATTCCTACGCGCCGAAAGGAGAAGAAGCCGAAGGAGCCTGAGCTAGGTTCTATTAAGCGGCATGTCTGCGAGTTGCAAACGTTGGTTGAAGAGGACATGGAAAGTATAAAAACCCACGTCAAAGATCTGAAGCTGTCTGATTTTGTGTAACGGTTAGTGGGAACTTGCGTGATTTGTAGCCTGATTATTTATTTTGTTTGCAAACTTCCAACAATGCTGTTTGGAGATATATACGGATGGATATTTTGTTTGCGTATGTGCATTACGTCATGTGCTCGCTGGAATGCCGGCAGAATGATCTATTCAAAACCATCACTGAACTTGGACTCTTGACGACTTCCACTCCGCACCTCAACGCCACTGCAACGATGACACCATTCCAGCAATTCCCCCGGCTTGGCCAGCTCGCGGTACCGACAACCGTCGCAGGCATCGCGCTCATGCCGATCCTCGCCTACACGATCAAATCCTACCGAAAATGGCACGCCCTCGGCCGAGGCGGCCTACCGCACAACATCTTCGGCTTCGCAATCCAGAGCGTGCTGCAGCTCCTCGCCAAACAAGATACAATCGACGACGCCCCGTTCTCAGCCCCCGCCACTGTCGCCCGCTACAAGCCTCACGGCGAGGAGACTTTTCTGCACGCGCCGCTTCTCGCGCGGACCGGCAGCCGTCCCACCGTGCCGGGCTTTGCGGCTCCGCAACGGCAGATTACGGAGCAGGCAACAGCTGCTATCAAGGACAAGATGACGCGTTATCTGGACGCGGTTGCAGCTGCTAATCCAAATGCCCTCGTCTGCGAACTGTCCAGGCTGGAAGGCGGCAACGGACCGGGCATATATCTAGCGGACAAAGCCCATGCTCCGGCTTTCATGTCGGATCTAAAAGGCGAGGTGGTTCACCACCATCTTGAAGGCAGTTCGCACATGGTTCTCAGCTTGGCCGATGCGCGGGAGGCTGTAAGTAAGGGATGGGCTCAGCGATTCCCGTTGGCTGGGGTACGAGCTATTCCCTGGACGTATGTGCTGGTGTATGCGCCGAGAGACGAGGGGGAGTTGGCCGTGTGGAAAGGACTGGTTGTTGCTGCGCTGAGGTTTGTCACTGCAGGCGGGCCGAGTATCAACGAGGTGTAGAACGTTCAAGAACACATGAGGTACCAATTGTACGGTTACTAGACTTGGCAACTGAAGAAGAGAAACGAATGAACTCCGTGTTTAGTTGCCATGAGCACAACGCCCAACTATTACTCCCTAGTCCTTGCGCACATAAAAAGCCAACTCTCCAAAGCGCTCCACATCGAGCTTGAAGGCATGCAAGTCATACTCCTGGACCATTTCTCTCGTTCGCGGCGAATCCTCATCCGTCACCCAAGGCCTACACCAGCACAACCACATTAGCAAACACACACACATGCATCACTTCCGAATCAACTCACCAGCACAGCCTTTCTTCCCCGCCCATAACCTCAACCCTAAACTCGGGCTTCCGCTCCTCGTACTCGACCTCGTTCCACAGCATCGCCGCCGGCCGCGCCAAGTCCGCGACGATCTGCTTTACCGGCACATTGGGGTGGCAGCTAAACACAAGCGAGTCGTCATCAATATACGTAAAGCCCAGCGCCCCGCGCCCGCCGACGACTTCGATGTCCTGCGCCGCGAGAAACTCCTTCGCCAGCGTCGTGTAATCCGGGTCCTGCACCAGGATGGGCAGGCGGGCGGTGCCCTGCTGTTTCCCGAGGACGTCGGCCATGGTGATGGCCGCCAGGTGCTGCGATATGGCGCTGCGGCGCGGCCGGCCATCTATGTGCAGTTTTTCCAGACTGGAGTACTTGGCAGTACCTTCGAGGCTGCCGAGGCCGAAGCAGACGAGCTTCTGGACCTTTGGCTTGGTCTTCTCCAAGGCTTCGGTGAGGTGGGTGCAGGAGTCACTGTTTAGCCAAATCTCCCGAGATTCGTCCCACGCTTCTTGCAGCCGGGCATAGTCCACGTGCGAAGGCGAGTTCTCCGTCGACCATTTAACGTACACTGCCTGCGAGGCGTACGCCCGATCCTCGTCGGTGATGGGTATCTTGTCCTCGATGGCTTCGGTCGCTTCGCTGCCGAAGCTCCTTTCTGTCTCAAAGACCAAGCCTTGGTAGATGTGGAAATCGAGGCACGGGACGTTGTGTCTGTCTATGTGTCAGCAGAGGTTGCCATGATGGCTGCGATAAACCAATAAACACAGAGTCGGTCGAGCTATTCATAGAGACGCCACCTACTCCTCGATTTCATCGTCCCGCCTCCGAGCCAGGTCCCAGGCATACGTCATGCCGTTCACTGCAACAAAGACTTAGTTGTTTCAAACACGGCAATCTAAGCATCCACGTACTGCACAGGATCTCCGTCTGATCAGGGAGCGGGCTCTTGGCCAGGTCGGCCTCGGCACGGCGGAGCATGTCCTTGGTGAACATCTTGGCCCCCGACGCATACAGGTCCCTGACATAGTTGCCCAGCTCGCGCTTTTTCGGGGTGATGACGCGATTCTGGATCTTGGCGAGATCCTGGTAAGCTCTGGAAAGTCCGGCATTGCTCGACGTGTCCGAAGAACTGTCCATGTTGAAGGTGGGATATCAGGCGATTGAGTTGTTGAGTCTGGGTATCAATTCTTTGGATTTGAAGTTTTGAGTCTGAAGTGAAGGCAAGAGGGTGAGATGTCAGAATCCCCAACATGCCGGCTGAGTTGTTGGCTTTATGCACCTGCAGGTCGTCATGTGATTGTCGGGCAGCAATGAGGCTGCCTCCGGCTTTGTTGTTTGGGGCTCTCGCTTTGAAACCCGTGCTACTGATGTGTTGTTGTGCGACGGGTGACAACTAGAATGGATCATCAGCAGACTCATATCATTGTGTCACTGCCAGCGCATCCAACACTGCAAGTGTAATGTTTGGTGGATTGCTTTCGATGAGACTATCTACGCGCAGTGGAGTGCTCGTCACCGTTTCCATCTCCGGTCGCATTCTCCTCGTCGCTTGCGTGGTCCAAAGCAATCGTCTTCTTTGTCTCGACGGGCACATGGTTCCTCATGGCTATCCACGTGGGAAAGGCAGCCAGTCCTGTGCAATTGTTAGCGTTGTCCTCTTCAAACAAACACGCGTCCGGACAAACACGGTCAAGACTCACTCAGTAGAATCGTGTTTACAGCCAGAGGCACCCTTCCGCCGTGCCACTCCCTCGAGTTTAACCCATAGCTAACCGCCTGCGCAAAGCTCTCCTGGCCTCTCAGGATGCCCGAGAAACGGCTCAGCTCGGAGATGTTGTCTGTCATGGTGGCCAGGAAGTAGTACAGCCAGTTCTGCAGCGCCTGGCGTGCAAAGTCCCAGAGCAACAGCACAAAGAAGCCCTCAACAAAGCCGCCGTCCTCCCAGTCCCACACGGGCTGGTTGGCCGTGTACTTTTCCTGGATGACCCAGCCGTACACCCAGGCGACGACGTGCAGCGCGACAATGTAGTAGAAGCCAATCTCGATGCGGCGCTTGACGGCCAGCCCCTTGTAGTCCAGCAGCATGCTCATGACCTGCGACGACAGCAGCGTGCCAAAGTTGCTCACGAAGCCGACCAGGGCACGCGCGCGCACGCCAAAGTACAGCGTCTTGAAGACGCCGTTGTACTGGTTGAAGTAGGCGGCCCAGAAGACGGGCAGCAGCAGCACGATCTCCTTGCGCATGCTGACCCTCCACAGCGCGCGGAACTCGGCCCTGAGGCTGGGCTCGGCCTTGACGACGACGCGCGTGCCGTCGGACCGCTGCACCTTTTCCGGCGGCGATAGCGCCAGCGCCATGGGGGCCGCCACGCACTGCAGCGCCACGAAGATCAGGTACGTCTTGGAGTCGATCTTGCCCTTCTTCTTGGCCTCGGCGCTGTGGTTGAGCCCGAGCACGATGGCGCCGCCGATCAACGGGCCGGCCGTGCGGAACCACAGCCAGATGTTCATGTACTTGCCGCGCTTGCCGGCCTCGGGATACCCCAGCGCCACGGCGCCCTCGGACACCCAGAACAGCCCGGCCGACACGCCACAGCACACGGCGCCGACGAGCACCAGCCACACGTTGCCGAACCGGTTGTTGCAGTACAGCCCGGCCGAGTACACCGGGTAGCCCACGGCGCCCAGGAACAGCGTCCACGAGAGGCCGATGCGGTTGGCGATGGGCCCGCCGAACAGGCAGAAGAAGCCCATCAGTGCGAAGACGAGGGCGTTGGCTGCGTTGACCAGGTATGGCTTCTGCGCTCCGCCTGCGCCTAGAGAGTCCATGGCGTTCCATAGTCCGGGAGCCAGGAAGCCCACGCTGCCGATGACGAAGGCGTTGAAGAGGGTCGTGTGATACCAGATTCGTTTCGTGGGCAGGATATCGATCGGTTCTTCTGGAGAGACGTCGAGGACGGTTCCCTCTTTGGGGATCGTCGGAGTTGTGTCGGCCATTGTTGGCGAGGTAGTCGAAGTCTAAGCCTCAAGGACGAATGAATCAACGATATCACATACAAGACACCACCGTAGTAGTCTCTTATATATCTCAGCTCCATCGTCTCGCCCTCTGGTGCCATCGAACCCAACCATTATGGAACCTGAGAGGGATGCGAAAATCCTGCACCATGTCGCCGCAGTGGAATTTCCATCTTCAAGTGTACGCCGCAATGCCGATCTCCCGCGATGCTGTCGAGGTTTCGCCGAGTCAACGGCAGCCCTAGGATGAAGAGTACTACGTAGTATTCCCCAAAGGCCCGCTAGACTACACTCACCTTCCTCTTGGAGAAGAGAACCCGTCACTCGGTAAGTCATACTGCAACGTAGGGACCATGTAGCTGGTGGATACGTGAAGACGCCATTCAGGAGGCGATCACATCAGCCAATCTCCACCCAGAAAGCCCCGTCAAAATACTGCAAAATACTGGAAATAATGGGCTTACTGTAAAATTTCCACTAGTTTCGGTTGGAATGATTTCCTATTAGTGGTTATGAGCGCCTTAGGCTGACGGATGAAGTAGCTATATTTATGACAGCTATCACAGTATTGCAAAGCAAGGATCAAGAGCACGAAGGTCATGTAAAGCTGGCTGTTGGCGCCCGCACTCACTTGACCTCATAGCCACCCGTACAGTGCACTATAAAACTTCAGGTGTCTATCTTCTCATCGCCACGGCTGTTGCGAAGCCTATCATGATGAAACTTCATTGGAAAATATTTGAAGACCCGTTTTACACTGCCGTGTCAACCTGTCCTCTTAGTTCCCTCAAAACGAGTCATTGCTATCTGGATGTGCTCGACATCCCCATCTCAAGTAGCAGTCCAAGTGCAAACGCAGAAACAACAGATCATGTTTCCGTGAGAACAATCGATAAGCTCGAATCATCTCTGGAAATGCTTCCGGTCCAAGACCAAGCCACTATTCGAATCTACGTCGATGAGCTTTATAGTAACTAGGTATATCAGCTCCGCCTGAACTAATTCGGAGATGCCTGGCGTCGATCTAATCCTGCCTTCAAGACTCTTGTATCGCAATGGAGGAGCGTTGATTCACAAACGTCCTTCCACACAGAAGGATGCTTCTCTTTTGAACCCAAGCTTGGAATACGGCTTCAAAACCCCGCATTAAAGAAGGTGCCTGGGCCCATGCTGTGAGGACAATAAGATTTCGAGAACAATCGAACCAACAGGGAATTGGTTTCTGACTTCGGAATAAGCAGTACTAATTCTTCGCAGTCTTTATCTCGTGCCGAACATTCACTTCTACAGCAGTATTTGAGGCGTCCAATGGTAGCCCCGAAAGCAACTCACTTGGTGCCACCCTAAAACTGGTCTTCTACTAGGAGTGCGGCGGGCTCTAGGCGCGGCTGCTACTATTATGACTTCAAAAAAAACACTTTTTCTTCTACAATTTAAGTATCTTAATAACCTAATACTTCTATAGCTACCTAATATCTAGCTTTTCTAACCTAAAATATTAGAAACCTAGTATTTAGCTTTTCTAGCCTTTAGAGATAGAAAAGCTAGAAATCTAAGGTATATAACTTTCTTAGCTCTAGAGCTAAAGCTTTAATTCCTTTCTCTTTATCTAATATTATATCTCTTAACCTCTTATAAAATATCTACTATATCTTTTAATTATATAATTATTAGTAAAAGCTCTATTACTAGGGCTTATACTAGTAGTAAATATATATAGCTAGAAGATATCTCTTTCTTTCTACTTTAAAGATATATAGTTCTTATTAAAGGGCTTTTCTACCTTCTAACTATTACTAATATAGCTAAAATTAAGGTCTAATTAGTCTTTCTAAGCTCTTATAATACTATTAGTTTAGTCTTCTTAGGCTATAAAGCCTTCTAGATCTAATCCTTATATATAGTAGTAAAGACTAACTATAAGTAATAGTAGGATAAGCTCTAGTAGCTAGTAAGGGCTATTAGCTAGGCTAAGACTATTAAAGCTAATAACTAAGATATAGAAGTAATCTATAGTAATAAGGCCTAGATAAGGGTACTATTAGAGCTATTATAGAAGACTAAGGAAGCTTAATCCTAACTAGAAAGGAGGAAATTAGGCTTAATAAGATAGGTAGAAGGTTTAAGGGTTAAAAGTCTATATATTAGATTTAAAGAAAACCTAGGATCAGGAAAGTTAAAACAAAAGCTTTTCTGTACGCTGTTTTTCAACACGGTGAAAACTGGTCTTCGGAGTGCTGGAACTGGAGGGACGCTATTAAACCTGGAGAACAAACGACAATTGGAAATAGCTGTTTCTTTTGCAGTTCCACCACGCCCTGTTGAACATGTTCACGGAACTTTTGCAGAGTGCTTGAAACCAAGTTGCTGAGCGCTAGCAGACGATTGTGATCCTAAGATAGTCGGGGTGATGGCTAACTGTAGTGATACAAAGGATAAGGGTTATTTACTCAAAATACAGGCCCAGTAATCACCGAAGATGTATGTTCAATGTTTTCTGTTGGAGAGAGATTGCTATTGGCAGTTCAATTTAGACATTTCAGTTTACCCTCAGTACAAAATAACTGCAAGCAGTGACAGGTCGAGTTTGACACACTTAATTTTGCTTTCACGATTATCACAAGTTCGCAGGCCGGATTTATGGCAGATTTGACGTTTCCATAAAGATGCTAATTAAGCTAAAATCCTATCTCGTCTAACCTGTATTTGCTAAACTGATCGCTGATTTGGGTTTCTTTGCCTCATATTATGCAAAGGAATGCCGACATATTCTAGTAGTCCCACGCTTGGATGATGAGTTCTACGTAACCAGTGTGCTAGCCAAGCAATAGAAGTCCGGTCGTGTCAGCATCCCTGTTACCGGTTGCGAATTCACATCCGTCCTCGTTTTCGTCACTCTGGTGCCCGATCATCCTCCTCTTCGTGAACTTCCTTCAGGAGGTCAAGAAAGATCCCCATTAGCTTGATAATATTACCCAAAAGCTCGAAAGTGTTGGGCTCGGCGATTTGATCATAAGTCTCTTTGAAGAGAAGCATCTGGTGTGCGAAGCGATTGCGTTCGTCGTCGGAAACGTCGTGCTTAGTCTGTACCGTTTCGGATCGGTCCTGAGCGCTGACGATGAAAGATCGGGCTCTCAACACAGCGAGGTCATTTGCTGGCTTTTCGATGACATGCGCAAGATTTCCCGTCAGCATGAGCTTCAAGAGATTTTTATTCGGGGGTTTGTCAGCGGAGACATGTTGGTACTCACCGAGGGTCGTGGTGATTGCGCTCTTCAATTCGTTGCAGACGTTCTGGAAGTACAAAGCATCGATTTCAGCTGCCCATTCAATGAGCCTTGGCTGGCCTTCCACCTCCAGGAGTCTAGTCCAGACCTCCTCGAAGGAATCGACATGGGCGCAGAGGTCACCAATGTAGGCGCCCTTGCTGGTATCAACTCTAGGGTCAAGGCCCCGTGGTCGCGAAATCCTCCTTAGCTCTTCGTTGATAGCGATCAGGTGCTCGTGCTTTGCGTTGAAAGGATCACCTATAGTTGGGACGGATGCCGAAGCGTCGGCTACCAGGGACTGCAGAGGGCCCTGGATGGCCGTGAGCAGGAAAGCTCCGATGCTGATGTTCTTGAGAGGAAACATGGTGGCCTTTTCGTGCTGTGAGACTGTCGGTTTTGGAAGGGAGATCAGGAATGAGCGAGGAGCACTGATTATGTAGCTTTTTCCAGGACCACTGTTCACAAACAGATTCGTCAAAGTCTAAAGTAGTTACGAAGATGTATAGGTGGTATGAGAATATGTGGACATGGAAATGCTGTTCCTAGTATGTGTTCCAGTAGGCCTCCCTTCACTAGCTTGAACAATTCAGATACTGTAGTTATCTCGTTGGGCAGTGATGACGAAGTCAACATTTCGCTAGAGTACTGAAAGCCGAGTTCGTGTTCACAAAAGAGGAGTCCTCTTTTGGCTACTATTGCTCGGCGGTCGACTCTATCAAGGGCGCCGCTGCTGCTATCACGGGATCAAAAGAAACACGGTTTCGTTCCACAATTTAAGCATATTGTAAGCCGAATCATTCACGGGTGCCTGGTACCTAGCTTTTCTGGCTGCACTCTTTCAGTTGAGCAACACACTTAATGTCAATTCGGCTTATTTTCTCACATATTGAATACGTAGCCTCTGTGAAAGAAAATTGGAGGCTGGCTGAGCAGAGTCTGAACCTTTGTGTACATGGAAATAAATATCAAAGTCGGCGCTAGCAGTGACCGAGCTACTAAGAACATCTTTTTCACGGTTGCACCAAGTAAGCAGACCGAACTAAGGGCTGGTTTAAAGGGTTCATTATAAGCTAAGATACTGTCTCTCCTACGCCTGCAGTTGCTAAATCAATGACTCCTCTTCCTTTTCGTTCTCTCATTGTTAAGACAGCTAGGGTTCCCGCTCTCACTTAGCGGCGGTACCTGAGATCGGATCTGTCGGTTCCTGTCTGTACCAGAAAATGACCAAGATGCCGAAGCCAAACAATGAGACCGGGGGCTGAAGATATTCACTCATATCTGTACGGTAGCGGGTAGTCAAACCAATCGTCCTCATCCGTGTGCTCCTGGGACACACTCGGTTTGATCGACTCCATCTGCAGAAAGTATTTCTCTGCAAGTTCATACTCCTCCAAAGCCCCTGGGACGAGGACCCGATCAAGCGCGTCCACCAGCATTTCTTGTCGGCGCTTGGCAAGGATGACGGCGCCGCGGAAGTTGTGAATCGTCTTTCCGATAAACATGAGGCTCCTTCGGAGGTTGTTGTGACGATGGCTCTTGCCTAGCTCGAGCACGGCCTTGATGTGCGTGCGATAGATTTCAATGTCGGCCACCGAAATGTATAACGGTTGCATGCTGACCGAAGATTGAAGCTCATGGGCGGTTACAAAGGCTTTGGTGATGTCGTGCAGTTTTGTGAAGTTCGCCAGAACGTCGGGAATGTGGGAAGCGATCTCGCCGTATATGCGGCTCTGAACGCCCATCTTTTGTGCAATGGCTTGCTCTGATCTTGAAAGGAATGCGCGCATGTTTTGCGCATAATCGAATTGCTGCAGAGCGTTGAGTGCATGATGATCGAATCCCTGCAATTTTTGGTATTCCCGTGTGAAAGCACAGAGCCAACTAGCCAAGACATGCTTGGATGCACCAACCCGGTCCATGATCGAAGAGACGCGACTGTAACGTCCAAGGGTAGTATCCAGTCTGCTTGATAAGTCAAGACAAAGCTGCTTCACTATGTTGAAGTCAAAACTCTCGCTTCCCTGCCCAGTGCCGTTTAGCTGGTTTTTGGTGGTTGGGACACCGGCAGAGAGGAGTTCAAGACTGGTGAAATGGAAACAGGTGCTAGCAACGAAGTCGGCACTGTCGTAATCAATGTCACCTGGACCATAGTACCAGCTTGGTTGCGCCTCTGAGAGGTCACTCACGATACTCATGTAGTCTTGGTACACTTTGAGGGTCTCCCCTGAATGGGGCTTTCCGGAACAAACTCCCTTGTCAGCCGGAGTTGGGACGGAAGCCCCGGATTTGAGAAATTCAAATTCATGGGTCTGCAGAGGGCCGTAGATCAAGACGAGCAAGATGGCGACCATCTGCATGGCTCCGAGGGGGAGCATTGTGGTTGTTGTGTGGCGTGAGTGTGTCGAGACGGCAAGGGATGGAATTCGGCCGAGTCGAAGTTGGTGTAGTTGAGAATGCGACTCGGGGTTAGGTTGGGAAGGAGGATCCGAGAAGGAGGGAAGATTGCTCTTTATATGTTTTGGCGCGAAAGAGTGTTCAGAAACAGGATTGACTGAAATTCGGGGTACACCGCTGAAATGTTTCAGTACTATGCGAACACATAGCTATGATAGGTCGTTCTTCCAGTGATCCGTATCTTGACTGCGTGAACCAGCCCGAACAAGTTTACTAAAATGCTGCACAAACCAGCTGGAACTCTAAGTAGCTACTACGCGAAGCAGAAGACAACTTTCCAGGCCGCTGAAAAATGAACCCTGCGGTGTTTCCATTTCCAGATTCTGGACAACCGCCTAATTCTTTCCATTTTTTTAATCAGTCAGCTGGAATTGCCAGTGCCAGGAGCTCGGCTGCAAACAAATTCTCATTACGTTTGAATTCTGTTCAAGGTTAGATTTCAGCTGCCTTGATAATTCTGAAATCTGTCCTTCTATTTGAATTCGCCTCTGTTTAGCTCATACGAGCAATTATCCTATGGCCATATTCGTTCACGGCCTAGGTAAAAGCTATTACGCAAAGTCATATGCTCTGCACTTGATCAAACCTCGCACCTCAGACCGTAGCGTCAACGTTAGAAAAGCTGTTCCAGTATATATAACCGGGGCGCCGCAGTAGCTGGTTGTGATGTTCTTGAAAAAAGTGTTAGTTCGCGAGTCCATAGAATCTTCGTGCGAACAAACGGGACGGGTTCACGAGTATCATGTTACAACAGCTGAAGATCACAACCCCGGCCAGTCAAGGTTGGGCAACTATCGGAAGGAGAAAGACATTTATTCTCTGTTTAACGTGTTACTTCTTTGGACGGGTTTGTTCCTGGTCTTCCGCCACTCCGATAGAACTTTTCCAGGTGGTTCAAGTCAATGGGTTCTTCAGTGACAATCGGATACCGCAGACGATTGCTGTTCATCCCAAGGGAAAACTGAACAGCATCCACCCAGTCGTGAACTTGTCCCTTCCGAACCGTCACCACCACAAATGGCGTAGGCGTAGCTGCGACTTCAGGCTCCATTTCAGGTGATCCAGTGAACGTAGTCTGAACAGTTAGTAATTTGCTCGTATCTCCAAGGCTGAGTTGACTTACCTCTTGCAAGAACGCGTGCACGCTCTGGTCTGACCCTCCTACTTTGATTCGCGACGCGCACCACAGCGTCTCCTCAACTTTGCCGTTGGTCTTCTCATTGACCGGTACGGCTCCCACGATCCCCATTCTTTCCAGAAACATCATTGCCTTCTTCTGGTCGCCGGTAGTGTCCTTGTCGCAGATCCACCACGGGATCGTGATGCAGACAATCATCTGCTTGTAGTTGAAGGCCCCGATTCTGTTTTCGAGCTCGTTTCCAACCTGCACGAGCTCCTTGAATCGCGCCGAGACGTGCGGTTCCCTGACGTCTTCGAGGTTCCAGTGCAGAAGAAGGCTTGGCTTGCCTGGGGGTAGGTTTCGGCCCTGGCGCAGGGGATATGTGTGTAGATGGCGAGGCGATTCTGTGACAATGGACATGGTCCTGACCAGGGCGCCCTTGGTCCAAGTGTCGGATTCCACTGGAAAGTGCTTGGTATGCCACAAGAATAGCTCCTTTGGTGCAGTGATGGCCATCAAGATTCCGTTGAGATACTGGTGCGTCTCGCAGAACTCGTCGATCCAGTCCTCTCCGTCGACCTCGATGACACCCAGCTCCAAGCCTGTTTTTCTAAAAGACCCGCTCATAATCTGGGAGAAATGTTTCGTAACGTGTTCCGTGTCTCTCTCGATGATGGCCTTTGATATGGCATCTGATCCGATGTATGCAGGATGTCTGTGTACTGGGGCTGTGCTATCTCGATCGCCAATGGTGGACGGGGGCGGAATGGTTCCGGGGAGCGCTGTGAGGAATGTGTCGAATTCGGATGCTGCAACGACAGTCTGGGTGCCGTTCTGTGACATTTTGGGGAAATCCGCAGCGTCGGTTTGGGTAGCACTCAATGCAGTTGGCTTTTTGGGTTTAGGAGGGCTTCTGAGCTTCCGCTCTGGCTCCGGTGAGGGGACAATCTCAATGCTCTGTATATTATTTGTTGTCAATTTGGGTCTCGTTGTGATGTCTATAAATATCAATATGTGACCCGAGTACTCCGACAATTACAACGCACCTTGGCTGAAATTCTGATCGGACGCAGCGAGCTCTTGTTTTGTCTTGTCGCCCTCGGGGGCCAATTGTGACTCGAGCTTGTGGAAAGCCCCCAGGAACCCCCAAAAGTCCTCCTTCGTCTGATGGAACAGGTTTGTCAAGAGTTCTCGGCACTGTCGCGATTCCTTGGCGGGCATATCGGGTTTGTTGAGGATGTGAATGTGAAGACCCATCTCCTCGATTCCGGTCGCAATAAGCTTGAGTTCCTCCATCATCTGTGCATGCTGGGACGTCTGTGGTTCGTCCGAAAGTAGCTCATGCCCATCGTTCTCCGGAGCTAGATTGTCTCGAGACTTCTGGGCCGTGACTCGTCGTAATTGCGCATTGTCTCCGGCCTGAGGGTCAGTGTGGTTGAACCCAAGCTCAGTGGCCATCTTTTCCACCTCTGACGCCGCAGCGCCTTCGAAGTCTTCGGGCGAGAATTTTTGCACATTTTCCAGGGTCAGCTTGTGGTGAGACTGGTGCTCAGAAGTCGGGTCTATGTCGCGCCAAGGTCTTTCACGCTGGAATCGTGGCGCGTTTCTCAGGATGGCCCCGATGTGAAGGTCCATCGGCTGGTGCAGTTCGGTCATGGTGTTGCTGTTCATGGTGTCTTGCCGTGTCTCAGTTGAGAGCCTCGAACCAATCCTTGGAGTTCCCCTTGACGCGTCTTATGTTCGCTTGACTCACTTTAGCTGCCCGATGATCCAACCGGGATTATGGGGCCAAGGCACACATGCAGATCTGCTAGAGCCCTGCGAACCACGACGACCCACATGGCTGACGATCACCCACCAGTCAGCTGCGGATTTGAGAGGGCCGAACGAGCGGTGAAGTACACGGCCGTGTCGACAATACACGTCGACTTGGACACTTCTGCACTGGGTTAGACCAGCGGTTAAATCGGGCGACCGTAACATACGTGGCACAGCAGTACCCTGGCGCAACTCCACTATCCCTAGCACTGCTTCGTAGCATCGCTAGGCATAATGATGCGCTGTAGTGTAATCTGTGCCCAGATTGGATCGAGATGACACGCTAGGAGTACCGCCCTGCTACGGACGATCTTCTCGGGGGATAACCGCGGTCCACGTACGGTGGCAACATGAGCTGTGGAACCGCCAAGAACGTTGCTGGATATGGACGTCAATGACTAGGATATGAATTATTATACGCAATGCGTGGTCGCTACCACAGTTCACTTAGGCACCCTGAGATAAACAAGACTTATAATAAAGCGGCAAGGTCAACGCCAATGATCAATCCACTTAAGTCGGAAAAGATCCAGACCCAACAGTATTACTAGCAGTCATATCAGAGGTGCACTTGCATTTCTCTTATGCAGGCCCGGCTAGAGTCTGACAAGGCCGATGCAAACATGGTAGTAGTCACTGGTCGTCACCGCTATGTTGCGCCATGCAGTATGATGCACCTAACAAGGTCGGCTGATTCGCTGTTAGCACTCATACGAATTTAAATTTGGTCAACTTATCTGGGGGGAAAGGATTGGGCGGGCGGCCCAGCGAAATGGAGTCGAAAGCCTGGCTTGGCTTGCGGCAATCCTATGGGGCATCTTTTTGGCATCACTTGAGGGAACAAACTGGTCAAATGTAGAAAATGTAGGGATCTATTCTTATCCTGGGCTTTGATATCTAAGTTGACATCAGAAAAGAAAAGAATTGTTTTCTCTGAGTCTTAATGCTTCTCAAATAGCTTTTGACGCAGTGTGTCAGGTTCTCAAGTCGAGCGCTCCGCTTCTTCCTTCTCAATCGCTTCTTCCTTCTCAATCGCTTCTTCCTTCTCAATCGCTTCTTCCTTCTCAATCTCCGCTTCTTCCTTCTCAATCGCTTCAAAAAAGTCCCTCATGGCTGAAACAGCCATCTCAGCCCATATCTTTACACTCATGCTGCCTACACCGATGGCCTCCGGAGTCATCAACAAGCTGCGAATCTCCTCTTCACCCTCGGCAGCCTTGCCCTGTCTGACCCTGAAGTTGTGCCTTACAATGATGCGCAAGAGAGTCCAGATATACTGGTACACAAGCTTGGTGATCCAGTCGACGCCCTCAAACGCGCAAATGGTCGGGCAAATGGCAATCCACCGCGTGCCCCAGATCTTCTCGGATTGCTCCTTGAACCCTGTCGGGACCGGCTTCAAGGCAACCCATTGACAGCCAGGCATCTCGAGTCTGGGGTAGTCGTTGCGGTCAGTAAAGATTTTTTTCATTGCGTCGTCGACATCGCCGTCGGCGAGAGCTCTGACGCGGTTGTAATAGTTTTCCACCGTGTTGAAAAACAGTGTGCAGAAAAGCTTTTGTTTTAACTTTCCTGATCCTAGGTTTTCTTCAAATCTAATATATAGACTTTTAACCCCTAAACCTTCTATTTTGATGGTGAGGCGGTGCAGTAAGTGTAGATGGCACCCAGGACTCCACCTGTCCTTTTCAGCAAGTAGGAAAACAGCCTAATAGAGAGATACTAGCTGCGTTAATGAAGGGAAAGGAAAGGAATATGCATTAGGCTCTTAATATAGTGCTTCTAATCGCATATAGTTAAGAAAATAACAGACGAATGATATAAGCTGCTGCGATAGCTGGGTTAAGGCTTAATGAATAAGACTAAAGGTGTAGTTAATTGTAAAGAAAGGAAAAAGCGTGCTGAGCCTATGAGTAGGCTGGTCTTCTACTTTAAGTAGTAACCAATAAGGTCCTATGTGCATTAAACTCCTAAGGTGCTAGCTAGCACTATTATACTATCTATCTTATTAAGCTTAATTTCCTCCTTTCTAGTTAGAATTAAGCTTCCTTAGTCTTCTATAATAACTCTAATATTACTCTTATCTAGGTCTTATTACTATAGATTACTTTTATATCTTAGTTATTAGCTTTAGTAATCTTAGCCTAGCTAATAGCCTTTACTAGCTACTAGAGCTTATCTTACTACTACTTATAGTTAATCTCTATTATTATATATAGAGATTAAATCTAGAAGGCTTTATAGCCTAAGAGAGCTAAGCTAATAGTATTATAAGAGCTTAGAAAGACTAGTTAAGCCTTAATTTTAGCTATATTAGTAATAGTTAAAAGGTAAAAAAGCCCTCTAATAAGAGCTATATACTTTTAAAGTAGAAAAAAAGAAGTATCTTTTAGCTATATATATTTACTATTAGTATAAGCTCTAGTAATAGAGTCTTTACTAATAATTATATAATTAAAAGTAGATATTTTATAAGAGATTAAGAGATATAATATTAGATAAAGAGAAAGGAATTAGAGCTTTAGCTCTAGAGCTAGAGAAATTATATATCCTAGATTTTTAGCTTTTCTATCTCTAAAGGCTAAAAAAGCTAGATACTAGGTTTCTAATATTTTAGGTTAGAAAAGCTAGATATTAGGTAGCTATAGAAGTATTAGGTTATTAAGATACTTAAATTATAGAAGAAAAAGTGTTTTTTTGAAGTCGTGATAGTAGCAGCTGCGCCTAGAGCCCGCCGCACTCCTAGTAGTAACAGTTTTTAGGCGTGACAAGCGCATTAGGCATGCCGTCAGTGATGCCGTCTTCGTCCGTAGCCGAGACGACCACGTCGAATTGGACAGACAAGGGAAGTTCTGACAGAGGGCAGTTGTGGATCTGAATGGGAACAGATGCAGGAAGTCGATGGGCTGTCTGGGCCTCTTTGAATGCTTGACTATGCTCTTCGTCCGTGCAGAGAAGATGGATCTGCGAAGGGGTGTGTGGAATCATGGTGAATGATGGGGGCTTTTGATGATGATGACGGGAATAATTTGGGTGAGATCTTCCTTGCTGGGATATCAAGGTATGAGTTTTGCTGGGTTCTGGCGACTGACGAATGTGACTGAAGGAATCCGAAGAAGTAGCTATCGATGTTGCCGTGCGTGAAGTTGTCAGACGTTTGCGGGATAAGTTGTGTGTGTGTGAGGTTGTTGCTTCGAGGTCGGGAGCAGAGGATGGAAGAAGGTCTTTTTATGGGCGCTGTCAAGAAACTTGTCCTAGTATCACAAGAGGGTGTCAAGTGCACAGGCAAACTATGTTCTGTGATTGGTCTCTGTTCGCAGCGAGAACCTCCGAACACCAGATCTTTGTCCATCACTGTGCTGTGCACAAGGGATTATTTGCTGAACAATTCGCTGTTCACCAAATCATGCAAGGTATCTGTTCATCATATCATAGAGGCAAATTGGTGTAATGTCTGTCACTGTCCTTGCTCTACCTATTATGTGGGAGCTTTTTGAAGAAGTCTGAACTTTGAACACGGGCTTACCCAAGTCTCATCACGCTGCCGCATATGCAGTTCCGTACGGCTGCAGCTGCAGTCCCGCGACGTCCATGAACCCAAACTTGGAGTTGTCCTCGTTGTGCGCCAGGGACTCTCTCCACTGCTTCATGGACTCCTCAAACGCCTTCATGTGGTCTTCTCGGCTGAGATCAAGTGGCTCCTTGCCGTAGCCCACCAGTCGGATTCTGATGTCTGTCAGCGTATGTCCGTCGAGGTTTTTTAAATAAAAAAAGGAAAACTTACTGTGTGCCAGCCGCAACGTTGGTGACGCCAAAGTTTTGTTCGTCAAACAGGTAGTTGATTGCACTGCTGACCTCGCCCCTCAAAATCTTGGCCGGGAGATCAAACTCCTGCGTTGCGGGACGACCCAGTCCAACGCCATGAACCGTCTTCAAGGCTTCCACCATGGCCCCCACCGTTCGGAGACCACCGGTAACATATGCCTTAGTCTTGGTCAACTCGGGGATAATCTCTTCCGCAAACTCCAAGAAAAAGGCCTCTCGCTTCTTGCTGCTCTCTCTGCGATGCGAAAAGGCCAGGCTCTGGTACGTCCCCCCGGAAAGCTCGACAAAGTCGAACTTGTGCTTCTCGAGGTTCTTGCAGAGGATTTTGCAGTCTTCGGGGATGAAGCCTCCGTCCTGGAACTCGACGCTGTTGACCTTGATGCCCAGAGTAAAGGCCGGATCGGGGACCCGAGCGCGGATGGCTTCGGCAATCTCGAAAATAATCCGGGAGCGGTTCTCGATGGAGCCGCCGTATTTGTCAGTTCGCTTGTTGGTGGTAGGAGAGAGGAACTGCGCTAGAAGGTAACCACTATGATAAATGTCAATCGTCAATCCTCTAGATAGGAATCGGCATACTTACTGCGCACCGTGCAGCTGAATGCCATCAAAGCCCGCCTTGTACAGGTACTCGGCAGCATGTGCAAAGCCGCCAATGACTCTCTCAAAATCGCCTTCGTTCATCGCTCTAGGCTTCTCGAATTTCATGCCCATGAGTTCTCCCTCAAGCTGTACATCACTGGCTGATATAGGGCTACTTTGAATATGACTGCCAACCTGTCGTCCGGGATGGCTGACCTGCGCCACAATCAAGCTTCCATGCTTCTTCGAGACTGACGCCAGTTCCTTGAAAGCCTCAAATCGCTCGCCGGAAGTAGGGGCATCAGAGGGAACGATGGGGTTGCCCGAGGCTTCCAGTTGGTCGTACTCAATCATCACATTGCCGGTTAGAATGACGCCGTAATCGCCCTCGCCCCAGTGTCGGTAGACATTGATGAGCTCAGGTGTGGGGATGCCTCGCTTTTCTAGGATTTTAGGGTCCCAAGTGGACAGACGCTCGGTCATGGCGGCCTTGAGAAATCGATTCTTGGCCGTCTTGCCGCTGAACTCGAAGTTCAAAGGCTGAGCCAAAGGACCGGGGTCGGTTGAGTCGGTCGGGAATCTTCTTGGTGCCATTTTGGTGATCTTGCAGTCTTCTTGTCGGAAACAGTGGTGTACAAGTTGATGGCGGTGAGCAATTAATAACTTGACAGACGATCGTGATTTATTTCCAGGACAACTCAGGTTATAACAGCTCACAATTCCCCACGGAGAAACTGCATACTTCATTACTAAATCATCTGTCAAGGTCCACTCCATCTACGATTCAAGTCTATGCGTCATGCCTCGGCTCAAGCGGCGCTAGTTTCAGTTTAGTCGAGAACATACTCTTTCCGTACACCAAATCGAGGCAATTGCAAATACTAACAAACCCTGATTTCTAAGCAAGCCAATTGTACGAACGCTATGACGTGGCCGTGGGTCTATTTCCCAAACTTCTCTTGCCACGATTCTGTGGATACGAGGAAGTGCCGAGGTATAAAAAAGATCTGCCGGCGGTAAGTACCAGAAACAGAGATTAGTGGGTTCATAACGTTAGATGTTTAGTAAGAAACACGACACAGCGAGAACAAAATGGGTTGTTTACACTTATCAGATGCATGGTTGTCCTCGAGTTATTGGGGATTATTATACGTCGTTCGAACCCAAACGTCTTGAGTAGAAGGATGTTCACAGTAAGAACTATCAGTAGGGCCCACTTTGGCAAGCGCGTTGTCACTGAAGGAGATTCATAGACTTCAAAATAATAGGATCATGCACTATAAACAATTCACGTCACTATGGTCACTTGCGGATTCGTCCACATAATATACAACTCACCAGAAGGATCAGAAGAGCATGGTACCCATACATTTGTTCTTCTTTCCAGAGTATCACGACCAAAACACCAACCATGTCAGAAACAAGATAAAGGCAAGAATCTTCAGAAAACCTTTCTGGAATATGTCAACACCTAGCGGCTTGAGGTGCAGAGTCAAATATGTTGTAACGGGTTGTCGGGATAAGCCGCATGAAGCCGATGGCATATAGTAAGTAGAGGTCATAATCCATGATTCAGCCCTAAGACGCTTCAGAGTTAAACTTGAATGTTGTGCATCCCCCTCTGTGAGAAATTCCGTCGGCATTGCTGAAGAGAGTCTAATTCCAAGGCCGACCTTTCCAGACTCATCGCGCAGAACACGTTTCACCATGACAATCTCCTCGCGCCCGGTGAACTAGCCGTTCTTGACTCAGAGAACTAGGCGGACCCGGCGGCAGATAGAACCACGAAAAAAACCCAATTATGACTGTCAAGGCGCCTTCGAGAGCAAGCAACCATCTTCAATCCTCCCAAGCCCTAGCAGAGTGTATTCAGAGCAGGTCATATGCTAGAATCGCCGCGGCAATAAGGGTGTAGTGCGAGGCGCAGTAGAACAGGCCCGCCCGCATCGGGAGCATTTTGTCCGTATCAAGGTACGATGTAGAGTAAAGCACCGGTCGCGTCTAACCTTCTCACGCTGGTGGTGAAACCTTGGCATGTACCGATTACGCACCATGTTACCAAGTGTGGGGATGCAAACGCCGTGACCGACATTCTGATGAGCTGCGCGTCGGATTGATATATCAAAGTTGTCTTCCATTCATTTCCTAATCTATACTACATGTGATTTCTTTAATGTAGCTTATCGGAAACCATCTAGAAAAGTGACATGGTACCGTATACCTCCCTCAGCTGTTCCCAGGTAATAGTACTTCCATAGATGTTCTTTGCGACCACCTTGCCAACCCAAAGACTTGCTCTCGGCGAAGCCATGTATTGTCGATGGGTGATCTCAGAACTCTTAGAAGCCAGGTAGGTGGAAAGGGGGGTAAGATCCGAGCTCAGCGACATGTCCACCGTCGGATCATCCAGCAGCGGCTTCTTTTCTTGATCTCTCTCCATTTCCTTGAGAAATTCCACCACAAGCCTCCTCAACTCGACAATAGGCTGGTTCTCTTCATCCGATAATACTGGGAAGGTGACAAGTTCTGGACAGACAGATAGCTGCTCCAGAGGGGCCGCCTGGGCACTGCTCCAATCAACAATGCCTGTCAGATTGTATTCGCTGTCAAAGAGCATGTTTCCGTAATGCAGGTCGAGATGACACAGTGGAAAAGGGCCTCGCACTCTATCCTCAATGATCATTTGGGTCAGAGAAGTTTTCAGCACCCAACATGCTGTCAGCCAGTCTGGGTCATCTGGATGCAGGGCAATCATTTCCCGGTTTTCACTCTGCCTTTGGTTGTAGAAATATTCGAACGAAGTATCCAGGGGACCAGGCGTAGAGTGCCAGGCCATGGGTATAATCTCAACGGGTTGATCGGTGTTCTCTCCGCACCAAAGGCGGCCGATGCGGCTGAAGGTGAGACTCTGGAGTTCTGCAAAGACATTGGCAAGTTGCTTGGCCACTTTGGTATGATGTTGGCGAGGTATGGCCATCGCCAGCCCATTATCAAGGGTTCGGCCACCTAGATGCTCCATGAAAATGTACGGAGAGCCAAAGGGTTGATCTGCCGAGGTCTCGAAGTCAAAAACCTGAGGGATGGGGATGGTGGTGTGTTTGTGTATGAGCTTCATTGTAGCAATCTCGCTGAGCATCGCGGTTTTGTCGTCGTCACCGGGCGCTTGATGCGGGATCCGAGCAATCCAGTGCACGTTGTCTGAAAATGCAAGTTCTATGACCAAATTGTTGATACCAGATCCGAAACGCGTCTCGTTAATGCTGCATTCGACCTGGGGAGCCAAGTTTGGTTGATGCCTCCTCCGTGACTCCATCGCACGTATCTTAAGGTACTCAAAGTTTGCTGAGGAGAGGAGGAGCTGTAGTCGCTTGTACTTGTCCGAACCTGGGTTCATCCCAGCGAAGCCCAGCCACTGGTGACTTAGGTTTGCGTTTGAATCAGACAACTTCAACTTCTCAAATGGAGGCGACATTTCGGGAGAGGGCTCGCGAACATTTGTTGATGGAACCAGTATGATAGAAACGAAAGACGGGAAATTTTGATGGTGAAGGGAAGCTCTTTACGACTCAGGTATGGTAAAGATCAGACTGTGACCGACGTATTTATAGTCACCAACTAGTGGTGCAGGGTAGTGGCCTGTGGTAAGCGCCCAGGATGTCACGGGCCGGTCGCGGCAGCAGACATCTCGCAAGCAAGTAGCCAGCTTCGCAGCAGCCGTGCCAACGCACTCATGAAAAGGCAAGTAAACATCACAATTACATACTAGAGACCTGTTGTTATTTTAGCCATCTCAGTCCACCTCCTCGTTCTATCACCATGTTTCCACTTTTGGTCTGTTTTGCACAGCATCGAGACTCTGACGGCGGACAGCTACGGAGAAACATATAACCGAGAGCACGCTAAGAAGAATGGAGGCAGATCCGAGTTACGCGTCGCTGGGGTAACCCGGAACTTCTCCAGGTTTGACAGATACCAGCTATTATCCCAAAGCAACAGCAAGAGATGAGGTATTTGCTAACTGGATCATGTATCAGCACAAATCCGATTAGGTAGGTTGTTGCAAGCAGCCCCACAAGCATTTGGGCACTCAAAGAGATTGTCTCTTCTTCCCCGCAACATCACTATCCATGCTACTCGGCCCGTTCCCACCATGTCGCTTTTCCGACTGCCCTCGGAGAATTTGGACCAGATCTTCGACCTTGTGGGCTCGTCCTTTTTCCGTTAGGATCTAAGCCGTCTCACCGTCTCCAAACAGTGGTTGGAATTCGCTCACCGCGCATGCTTCAAGTACATATCCCTTACCGAAGAGAACATCCAACTTCTACCTTCCTCCGAGGGGGCTGTCTACAACTCAGCGCTGCAGCCAAGCTATTTGAAATCCCTAGACCTCAGCCTGAAACTCAGGGGATACCAATACTGGCTCTCTCAGCAAGCGCCTCAACCCGCGCTGGAGTCTGAGCATCTGGATGGTTATGTCCCGAATAATCTGGCTCCGGAACTCGCAAGTATCAGGATCTGGGCGGAAGCCATGAACCATGGCCTCACCCAGCTTGCCACTATGATCCGCCGGACCGGGGCGCTGCAAACCCTCCGCATCCGAGCCTGGTGCTCTCCCGACTCTGGAGACTACCCCCGCACCGATGATGCTCTGCCATCCCCCCCGATACGGGCTTTACTCTCCTTGGACAGTCTGAGAGTGCTGGTGCTGGACCTTGACGCCCAGTTCTTGTGCGATCCATGGCAGCGACGGTCCGAAGTGCACATTTGCCCAACCATCGGCACCCTTCTTCGTACTCTCAACACCCTGCACGTTCGCATGCCTCACATCTGCCTTGACGCGTTGAAACCCGACGGCCATGACAAGCTCTGGCTGAGCAACTTGGCCATCAACCTGAGTATGAGCAGGGAGTTGGGGGGGGCATTGCAGGTACACTACGCTAAGCGATGTGACGACCGCAACAGCACAATACGCAAGCTCCTACCGGACATGCGGCAGCAAGCAAAAGTCGTTGCATCCCGAATGTCGGCCCCAAAGACTGTCAGGATCCTGACGCATACGCTTCCGATCTTTCGCAAACACTCGCTGGACGTCTTGACCGACAGGACCATGCTGATGCACAGCGATATGGCGTGGGATGAGGATGGCGTGACTATTGATGAGGACTTGCAGTCGAATCACGGTTCTTCGGTTAATAATCCCACATCATATTGGCATGAGTGACATCACACCGCGTCTATTGCCTGTACGAGGTTCGAATCGGGTGAAGATTCGGGTAGCTTTGTGCCAGCGCTTTGGCGAACATTTTGAAGCATTTGGACTTGCAAGGTCGCAGTCTGAGCCAGTGACTTGAATTGTTCGGGACCTGGATGTATTGCATTTCAAGGAATGAGAAGGAAACCACTTTGGTGCAGTATCTGAATAATGACCGACGTGTGTTTGTCGTCCAGTAACAAGTAGACGCAATGTCTGAAGTTGGAACCCTGTCAAGATATCCCTTCGCTTAGCCTACGAATTCTTGATGGTCAACAGAAAAAGAGATTGGGCCAACAGTAGCTCTTTTGAATTGATGTCATATTACAAATATTTATTACACCAATAGGAGCTCAGTCGAGAAATAACGACAATGCTCATGAATGCCACAACTCCGTCGGCTACTCTGATTTATACCTCCACTTCGCCTGGCGATGTAGACCGATATCCCCAGACATTGCAGCCAGGAACATGCCGTATAACCCTCCAATCGGCCAGGTGCTCAACCAAGATGAACCCCATTGCTCACGGTTCTTCCACTTCGCCTGAACGTCAACTTTGACCTTGTCGTACACCGTCGGCAACGTCGTAGCAAAGTACCGTTTCCTCAGAGCCTGATACCAGGAATGGTCGTATATGTTCCAAAACTCCTCCTCGGGGTAGTACGTGTGCGCGTAGAGCCATTTGCGGCCGCCAAGTTCCCTGAGTTTGTCCTCCAGACCGCGGTTCTTGGCGACGAATTCTTGGTGGTCTTCCGGCCCCCAGCCCCAAACACCAATGTTGAGCATGGGTTGAGACATGCCGGGTGTAGTGGAAGATTGCTTTTCTCCATTTTCTTTTGGCGAGTCCTTGCTCTCGGCGACTGGGTGGAAAGTGGGTGTTGAGCATCCCTTCAAAGGACACAGCCAGAGTGGCCAGATGCCGAGTTCCTGGTCGACCCAGTTGATGAACGGCTCAGCCGTGTCATACGGCAGGCCAAGGTCCTGAACCACGAATTGGGATGAGATGCGGCTCGCATGCAGGGCATGGTACAGAGTCCGCGTGTGCGAGTAGTCGTCGAGCAACCACCGGAAGAATTTGTTGAATGGGACGAGCTTGAAGTAGGTGTAGCCCTGTCGACCAACCCAGAAGCCAGCCCGGTCATAGCGAAATAAATACTCACCGAGGGGGACGTACTCGGTGAATGTGGAGAATGAAGGAAGACATTTTGTCTTTTCTTGGACATGAAGATAGAACCACGGGTCACTGGCATGGCTGAAGGTGCGAGGGGGGTATTCCTCTGGCTTGACGTTGGTCAATTCGCCAGTGACAATGACGCCGTGGTCATTGGAATAGAGGATGCCGTCGACGTAGTCAACATGAGGGTTCTCAATCTCGTCTTGGATCTCTGAAATAGCCTCGGCAGTACTGTTGACCCTGCGATATGTGGTCTTGACAAACTTCTTTGCTTCGACGAGTCGCAATTCCATCAGCGTCGTGATACCCAGAGTCCCCGCAGCTCCAGCAGCACCGTGAAAAAGGTCCGCCCGTTCTTGGCTCGACGCCCTGACAACATCGCCATTGCCAAGCACCATCTCAACCCAATTGATCGTCTCGTTGAAGAAGCCGTGGCGGAACGAGCTGCTCTCCCCCGACGTGCCCGAGAAGCCACCCCCGGCCGTGATGCCCGGAAACTCCATGACGACAGGCGGCACCAGCCCGTGCACCATGGTGGCCTCGACCAGGCGGTCCATGGGCACGTTGGGCTCCACGAGGCAGGTCTGGCGCTTGACGTCGACGGAGATGACGCTCGCCAGCATGCTGATGTCGACGACGTTCTGGCCGGATCCGTGGCGCGGCCGCGTGCTGTTGGACGAGCCGTGGAAGACGCGGTAGGCCTGGCCGAGCTTGAAGAAGCCGCGGACTGCATCGGCAATGTCCGCGACTGCTTGCGTGTGGCGATCCATGGGAGGGCAGAATGTGAAGCGGCCTGGGATTGAATGGATGAGTGGGTGGCGACTAACAAGGCGAGAAGAGCAGAGTACGAGTTTTTCGTACAAAACCCGGGAGACTCGTCGATCAACTACTAATCCCAGCACGAGCGATTTGTTGAGGCAGGGGGGTTTAAGTGGGCAGACGTTTGCTTTTCTCGATCTCGGGCTAGGCGCATGCAAGGCGTTCGATAGTCGGGAGGGGCGGATCGGAGCCGTGGTGTTTTCCCCTTGGTGGAATACTTTGGTTGTGAGCCAGCCACTCCGAGCTACCGCTAGACTCGCTGTGGGAAAGCGGGAAAGGTGGTGGACTTGTTTCAGACGCGCCGGCGAAGAATAGAGCAGCAAGAGGCGGTGTGGCTGGGAGTTTTAAGACATTGGCAGCCGGGTTGATTGGATGTCGTGTGTGTTGCGAGGGGGCACTACGGGAGGTAACACGTCGTGGAGCGGTTGGACCAGTTGCGGGCGCACCAATAGATGGACTGGGGTTCTTTGTCTACTGTCGTACTACTCGGGATCTAGACCTGTCTGTGTCCATCTCTGCCTTCAGCCCGTTCCGTCCCTTGCAGCCGATCCCTCCCTCACCAGCCAAAGCACCATGGCCTCCTCACCACACCCCCCGGACAAAGCGCCACGGCACGCGGCCGCAGTACTCGGCCCAGGCGGCGCCGTACTTGTCGGCGCAGCGCTTCTCGTCGCGCATGCACCGGTGCACCAGCAGCATCGTCATCCACGCGGCGTAGATCCAGACGACGGCGTGCGAGCTGCCCACCAGCGCGCACGAGCTGTAGCTGAGCACCAGGTCGCCCACGTAGTTGGCGTGCCGCGACCACCCCCACCAGCCGCTGCAGAGGAGCAGGCTCGTGTGCTGCTTGCCGTCCGACGTCGTGTACGACCCGGCGATGTAGGACGCCGGCTGGCCCCAGATCAGACACCGGCCGTTGGAGCGCCGCACCCGGTCTTTCTGGCTGTTGGCGGAGCGGAAGAGAGCGTAGCCCGCGAGGCCGGTGGCGAAGAAGACGGCTAGGTACGTGGTTGAGGGGGACTGCGGATATAGGCCGAGGTACTGGCCCTGGATGGTGTACGTCGTGGGCAGGAAGCAGAAGCAGCCCCAGGCCAGGTAGAAGCCGTAGTGGTCGTGCGCAATGTCTATCGTCCGCAGGTACCAGGCCTCGTTGACGAAGAAGTCGAGCACGTAGAGGCCTTGCAGGATCGTGATGAGGACCAGCGAGGGCTCGACGTGCTGCTGCGTCTGATACTGGTACGCCATGTTGGAGATGTCGCTGCGGCCCGTGTTTTAGCAACGCCCGTGATTCACCCCGGTTGCATGCTTACATCAACGTCCAGGCAATCATGCCCGGTCGTCCATTGCTGAATAGCTTCAGGTCAAAGTTGTCGCCGAGTCTTGGGTTCAGCTCGATGCCCATGTAAAAGTCGTACAGCGAGGATCCTATGGTTCGTGTCAGCCACGATGCAGAAATCTCGTAAAGGCGTGATAACGCACCGCTGAACTTGCGATCCTCTGGATGCGTGGGCTTCACGTACGCCTTCACAAAGGACAGCGCCGAGATGCAAAACCCAGCCAGGTTCATCGCCCCGATCAAGCTGCTCCAGTTCCGCGGAATGAAGCCCGGGTCCAGCAGCCCGTACCAGCTGAGCAAGCCGTACAGAACATGGGTGAGAATCCAGGCGGAAAGCCCATTCATCCGGTATGAGAGGAGGTATCCAGCCGGGGTGTATTGACCCGTCTGTATCGCGCCGGGCAAGTATCGGAACAGCACAGCTTGCAACCCAACCCAGCACACGACAGCCAACACGCCCTTGGCTGTGATTTCCGGGCCGTACCTGGTGCAAATGGTCCAGAATCCCTCCTGCTTGACCGCCGCAGCCAGCAGAGCAAACGAGCCCTCGTATTCTGAAAGCGCGATGAAGACGCATATTGACGTCAGCGGTGCGAGGAAGCAAGGCGTCGCTGCAAGAAAAGAACGGAGCCAAGACCTGCCATGGCGGGGAGACACGGCGTTGTCGGCGACGGGATGGTGCTTCCGCGGCTGGGTGATGGTGGCCGTGGCAGACTGTCCCTTTGCGTTCCGGGTCATGATGGGATATCCGAGTTTGCAATGGCTGAGACTCCGAGGACGTGATGTGAGCCGCTATTCCGGGACGTCCAGGCCGGGAATTTATGCCCTGTTATCAACGGATACCGGCAACTCGTCGAGCTAGTCGGGTAGGCCGTCGCGCCGTCGGACGAGGCGCGGAATGTGGCTGATGTGCAACGCGATACCAAAGTAATTATTCGGGGGCTTCATCAATCTAATCTACGCGTCATGCCAAGAATTAATGTTTCAAAGAAGCTGCTCGAGTTAAGCTGTGAGCCTGCGTCGTCCCGTCATCTGTCTGACCTTGTCGTGCAGCCCGCTTTTCTTTCTCGTGCCGTGTCTCGGAGCAACACCGCATGGCTATCCTGTCCGACGTGGAAAACCCACCATCGTCCCGTATTTAGACCTCTGGCCGTATCCGGGTAGCTTCATAATAAATGTGCATCTGGTGAATTGTGCATGTGGTCGGCTAGTGCGCGACGATAACCACTTGACAGAGACGGACCATGCCTCTAGCTTCTGGTAATGCGCTATCCACAAGTCCATCGTTCTCGGCCTCTGATAGCATAAGCACTACGGGGACAGTCCAGCAGACTATTGGCATACTCGACCGCTCTCGACCTCTAGATCTTGGCGTGGCTTGCCCATCGCGGCTGAGAATTGGTCGAAATGTGCCACGTCGATTCCGTGGCGGGCTATTCTTTAGAACCCCTGTGGCGGATGCACTCGATGGATCCTACCGTCTGATAAAACTTCTTTGTTCTGGATATCTCCGCGATAGCCTCCTTGCTGCATGTCCACCGTTGTAGAGAACTTCGCCATGGCGGCTTCTAGCGGCAAAGACCAGAACGTGACCAACGACATCTACATGGACGAGTCGTTTCTCCTGGCAGAAAATCCACAGAAGCTGCTCCCAAACAGCTCCACCACGAGCATCTTCTCCAACGAGGTCGAGCCCGTCAAGGTCCAGATCCGAGACATTGGCGTTGACCTCGGCACAGCTGCGTTCCGGTGGACAACCAGAATCGCATCCAAGTCGACGCACCAGCAGCCCAAGCAACTCCTCCGTTCAGTATCGGCCGACCTCCAACCGGGCTCCCTCACGGCCATCATCGGCGGCAGCGGGTCCGGAAAGACGACGCTCCTGGACGCCCTCTCCGATAGACTGACGGGCCGCGCGAGAGTCAGCCAGGGCAGCGTCGTCTTCAACGGCAGGCCTGGCGTCGACGCCATCAGACACGCCTACGTCACCCAGAACGACGTCCTCCTGCCGACGCTGACTGTGAGGGAAACGCTGCGATATGCCGCCGACCTGCGGCTTCCACCGCCCACCACGGCCCAGGAGCGCTACGCCATCGTCGAGGATGTCATTGCCGAGCTGGGGTTGCAGAAATGCGCCAATACCAGAATCGGAAACAGTCGGAATCGGGGATGTTCTGGTGGAGAGAAGCGGCGCGTGAGTATCGGCGTCCAGCTTCTGGCGAATCCGTCCCTGCTGTGTCTGGATGAGCCCACTACCGGCCTTGATGCTGCGAGTGCCTTTCAACTAGCGACTACACTTCGTCGATTGTCTGAAAGGGGCCGTGTTGTAATCACCACCATTCACCAGCCTCGGTCCGAGATATGGTCGCTGTTTGACAACCTCATAGTCTTGGCTGACGGCGGCCCCGTGTACTCGGGCCCCGTCTCCGAGTCGCTCCCGTGGTTCAAGCCTCTCGGCTTCGACGAACCGCCCTTTATAAACCCTGCCGACTTCATCATCGACACTGCCGCCATCGACTATCGCGGCGCTCAGTTGGAAGCTGAAAGCAGAGCTCGCGTCAGCGGTCTAAAATCAGCTTGGAGTATTGAGAGCCAGCGTCTTTTTCCACTCTTGCCCACCTCCGGCAGCCCTGTCCATACCATATCAGCTCGGAAAGGAAGCCAACACACAAGCCAACTTCGGCAACTGCGCGTCTTGACCCGCCGAACCGTCAAAGTCACCTACCGCGACCCGTTGGGGATGACAGCGGCCATCACAGAGGCCATCATCATGGGTCTTGCCGTGGGCTACATGTTCTACGACCTCGGCGTGGACCAGGCTGGTATCCGGTCCCGGCAAGGATGCTTATATGTGGCTGCGAGTCTGCAAGGCTATCTAACCCTCATCTTCGAAACGTACCGCATGAGCCTTGACATGCCGAATTTCGATCGAGAGGCATTAGAACACTGCGCGAGCCCTGTTGCGTTCGTCTTTTCTCGCAGACTAGCACGGCTGCCCACCGAGGATTTGCCTGTTCCCCTGATATTTTCCATACTTGTATACTTCATGACCGGTCTCGATCATCAAGCCGGCAAGTTCTTGATCTTCTTTATCATTACCATGCTCAATCACTACATCGCCGTGCTTTGCGCCATGGCTTGCGTAGTAATCAGCCGGAACTTTGCCAGCGCAAGCCTGATTGCGAGTTTGATATACACCCTGCAGAGCATTGCGTCGGGTATGATTGTCCAAGTTGACACGATTCCCATCTATGTTCGGTGGACTCGTTGGATCACTTATACAGTACGTTGGATCTTGTTGTGAGCTGTGCATATCTGACTTGAGCAGTTCTACACGTTTAGTGCCTACATCGCCAACGAGTTCGAAGGCAACAACCACGACTGCCCTTTTCCTGGTGGCCAAGGTAATCCTGAATGTGCCGAGTACAGCGGCGACTTTGTGATCAAGGCACTCGGATTCCCTCGACACTGGACTGGCCGTGCGATAGTCTGCATGGTGGGATTCGTCGTCTTCTTTTTGTCCTTTTCGATTCTCGGTCTCCATTACTTGAAGCCGACATCGGTTGTAAATGTACATGCCCCTGAACCACGAAAAGAGCCTTTAAATAGCACAGACGGGGAAGTCCAAGGACCCATGACGAAGATGCGACCTGTCACAGTCGAGCTCGAGCAGTTTGAACTATCGCTGAGAACCAAGACGATAGGTAGCCTCAGGAAAAGTCCAACAGAGAAAAGAATTCTGGACCCCATCGATGTTCGATTCGAACCAGGCGTACTCAACGTCATCATCGGTCCTTCAGGAAGTGGCAAATCCTCTCTTCTAAACGCAATGGCTCGGAGGCTTCGCAGCTCCATCAAGACCAAGTACTGTCGATCTGGATCAATAAGATTCAACGGCATCGAACTATCGGACCTGGAAATCCAGTCAGTTTGCTCCTACGTCCATCAAGACGGAGAATTGCTTTTGCCAGCAATGACTGTGCGAGAGACGCTACGCTACGCAGCAGCGTTGCGATTGCCTCGATCGATGACTGCCAAGGACAAAAACCAGCGCGCCGAGGAGACGTTGCTCAAGATGGGTTTGAAGAATTGCGCCGACACGTTGATAGGAAGCGACTCGTTCAGGGGGATTTCAGGAGGAGAACAACGCCGCGTGTCCCTCGCCATCCAAATCCTGACCGAGCCGCAAGTTCTCCTTGTCGATGAACCCACATCCGGTCTTGATGCATTCACGGCCAATTCCATTGTACAAGCCTTGCAGGATCTCGCCAAGGACGGCCGCACCATCATCATGGCCATTCATCAGCCTCGCTCCGATTTGTTTTGCTATTTCGGCAACATCTTGCTCCTGTCTCAAGGCGGCTCGCCTGTTTACTGTGGTCCAGCCAACGAGATGACCAAGTATCTTGGCGAGCGTGGCTATGATTGTCCAGTTCAGACCAATCCCGCCGACTTTGCCCTAGATATGATAACGGATTTTCACCAGCAGGACCCAAAAGGGGAAGAAAGCCGCCAACGGGTGCAAGGATTGATACAGTCTTGGAGGCAGCGAGTCACTTTACAACACATCACCGCTGAAGATGCTGAAGACCATGGCACAAGTCCATTCGAAGCAGAGCAAGATGTATCGATACCCGCAAGGATAACAGCCTTCCACATCTCTTTCCCCCTCCTCATCCGCCGAGCCATCACCAATACCTACAGACAACCTCAGCTAGTTCTCTCTCGCATCATGCAATCGAGCGGCGTAGCCATCATCTTCACACTCTTCTTTGCCCACCTCGGCCACGATTACCTCTCTATACAAACAAGACTAGGCTTCTTCCAGCAACTGGGCGGATTCTACATCATCGGGATGCTCACCAACGCGGCTATTTACCCCGATGAGCGCGACGTCGCCTATCGAGAAATGGAAGATGGCGCGTATGGCGTGGATTCTTTCCTGGCTTCTTACACAATCGTCGAACTCCCCTTTGAGATCATAAATTCATTCTTCTTTGGAGCCCTCGCCGTCTTTGCAGTCGGTCTTCCTCACACGGCTGCGACCTTTTTCGTCACCAGCTTTGCCTGCTTCAGTGGGTTATCTTGCGGCGAGAGTCTCGGCATCATGTTCAATACGCTCTTCTCCCATACGGGGTTCGCGATTAACCTGATGGGGGTGTTTCTCGCTCTGGCTAACAGCATGGCTGGGGTTCTTTCACTCGACATGCCGTCGCTGTTTGTAGCGCTGAATTATCTGTCGCCCATCCGCTATCAGGTGCGCGGCGTGGCGTACTACGCCCTGCGAGGACTGGAGTTTGATTGCAAATTTGACGATGGGTCTTGCCCGATTGCAACAGGCGATGAGGCTTTGAAGCTTTACAATTTTGACGAAGATCCTAGCTTTAGTATTGTGGGGATGGCTGCTTGTGTTCTTGTGTATCGATTATTGGCTTGGGGTTTGTTACGGGTAGCGAGAAATATCAAGGCATAGCGAGGTTGCATTAGATTTTGCATTATTCAATCACCATTCATAATTAGACTATATGCAGAAGCTGGCGTAACGTGAACCAGGAATGCTGTCCGGCGCGGGTGAGGATGTGACCGGCGGCAGGAACTTGACTTGTCCGCGATGAGGTCCGGTCCTTAAACGTGCGTTTCTCCAGTTGCCCTCCCGCAAGAAGGCGTAAGACGGAAACTAAACGCAGCTCGTCGTCGTCATAGTTGATAATCAGTTACCGTCGATCCGAATAGTGGTGGTACGTACAATCAAGATCTTTCAGCTTACGAAGAGTAAGCTGACAAGTCCGCGGAACTCCGGCTCGGAGTCCGGGTTGCAAATCAAGGCGAAGCAAAGTAAGCCACACAGCCATGCAGGCCACGAATCATGTCGTCCTCAAGATGCTAAATATCTTGGTCTGTACTCGATCATCAAATCTATAAGAGACTCAGAAATGTGCTCCAGCAACTTCCTGTATTCGACAATATCCAAATCTCATTCTCACTCAAAACAATCTCAACTACCCACGACACCAAGATGGCCTCAGCAAAGTATGCCAAAGACCAGCCTACGGGCTTCACCAATCGCATTGAGCGAGTTGCAATCATTGGTGTGCGTGCAGACCTTCCAACTGCGCGTGAGAAGTTTACTAACGCATCTCAGGCTGGAGGCCGCCAGGGCTCGCACATGACCGAACAACTTCTCAAGACCGGCAGACACACCGTCACGGCTCTGACTCGAGCCAGCAGCGAGGCCAAACTACCACCCGGTGTCAAGATTGAGCAAGTGGACTATGAAGACGAGGACTCGATCGCATCTGCTCTTACAGGACAACAGGCTCTCGTCATCACTCTCGCCCATGGCGTTGATATCGAAGTTCACCATCGCATCGTCAGGGCTGCTGGCAAAGCAGGCGTGTCGCACATTGTGCCCAATGTCTACGCAGCCAACTTTGTCGTCAATAACCAAGGATCCGTCGACGACTTCTTCCCCGCTGCGCCTCTGAGATTGCTCGTGGCCGAGATTGAGCGCGTTGGAGTCAGTTCCTGGACTGTCCTTGTTGGCAGCGTCTGGTTCGACTACAGCTTTCCTGGCGGGCCCAACTTTCTTGGATTCGACATCAAGGGCCGCCAAGTCACCTTCTTCGACCAGGGAACAGCCAAGATGAACATGACGACATGGGCTCAGTACGCTCGCTCTCTCGCTGCACTGTTGAGCCTCAAGCAACTACCCGAGGACGAGAACGACGCCTCTCCGACTGTGTCTCAGTTTGGAAACCAGCCGCTCTACGTTTCCAGCTTCTTCGTCAGCCAGCGCGACATTTTCGAGGCGCTTCAGGATGCCACGGGTACGACAGATGCTGATTGGGCCATCGCCTATGAAGCTACCAAGGACCGCATGGCTGAGGGAAAGGCAGCAGCTGCTACTGGTGATTTTACGGGGCATATTCGGACGTACTATTCGTTTTTGCTTTCGCCCGAGGGCCAGAAGTTGAACTACGAGGACAAGCTCCACAACAACTTACTTGGCTTACCGAACGAAGACTTGGTTGAGGTTGTCAAGGACTGCGTCACGAAGGCCGAGAATGGATATAGCCCCTTTTAGTAGATAGATGATTAATTAGCCTCGTTCTGTTCTGTGCCTAAAATTTGCGGATTCCAGCATGGTGACGAAGGAGTGACCTGCATCAACCGTTCCTCGGCAGCGGCAAGCGCCTCCTCGTCGACGGGAGCGCCCCATTGCTTATTCGTGAGTTGAATCTGAACCAGGTTTCTGTCGTCAAGCTCAGGCCAATCTTTGCTGTTCCGCACGCAGTCACGTCGCTCGGGAGACTCTGGGATCTTGCGTTCCCACTTGTCACGAAAGATATGATAGCGGGCGATGGCATCATCAGGATCCCAGCGAGGCCTGTTTGACCGTGTTCCATGTATGGGGAGAGGGCATGCGGCTTCGTCGGGACCTGCAAGCAGGAAGTTGACGAGGGCGTTGAATTGCTGTTGTGTAGGCGGGTAGAGGGTCTTTGGGTCAAACACATCACTTCCATATATCCACATAGAATTGCACTGTGACCTGATTAGTCTGCTGGAGATATCGGATGGGGGATAGGATTTCTGCGTGTGTTACCTCTTGCTCTGTTTCACCACGGTCAAAAACGACTACGCCCCCAAAGATCTTCCCCTCGGCCCAGTATTCAGCAACATCCGCTAAGCCTCTAGGGTACTGCTCAGCACTCTGATATGCTTTGTGAAAAAACGCTGCTGCAGGGGGGAAATAAGATCGGAAGCGAAGATCATCGCCTGTGGCCTGATTCTCCAGATCTAGCTAATCTTGATGGAGTTGGTGTTTGTGCGCTCCGCTGTCTAACTCGAAGAGACGGGCGGCGATCTGATGGCATGCAACTACAACAAGCTCAACGAGCCTTAGATAAAAAGGTGTTGAGTTAAGTGTTGTGTGTTGAAATGCAACCAGGAGCTAAGCTTGTCAGCAGCTGTGGCAAAATACATAATCTTTGGCAGGCTCACGGATTGCTTTAATCGTAAGTCGGAAGGATCAAATTTGGCCATGAGGTCTCGCGCCTTCTCGAGAAACCCCCCACAAAGATTTTTGTGTCCTAGCTTATAGACAGGATGGCTTGCCATATACACATACGAATCTTCGAGCGACTCTTCCGTGGGCAGTCCATCGAGGATCTGGGCGTAAGTGAACTCGGCTAGGGGAGTGGCCAATATGCGTTCCAGTGCCTGACGAAAGGCCGCCACGTGCTCATTGTCGAGAATACCGATATTCTTGCCCTGATTATTCGGGGCTTCGGCGGATGACATGATAGTAATGATGATGAACGGGGAACGAGGATGGAGAAGAAGAAGGAATTTTGGGAATCGCTTTGGCGACTTGAGATGACCCCACCAACGCCACCCAGGCCCAATCAGCGAGTGTTGACCGCCCTACTAAAGTTCAGATCATATTACACACGAGTCGTCGTCGATATCTCATCGTAAGATTTCATTTCTCTATTCTAACTTCTTCTAAGTGGCCTAAATTGAACTGCTTTTGCGATATAGCAGAATCTCATTCTATCCGAACCAGCTGTCGAGGCTAGTAAAAGACGTTGACGCCAGAAGCGCTTTTATCGCCCCAAAAGGTCCAGCAGTCTTCAGCAAGGCTTTGGGGATTTACAAAGGCAGGAAAATGCCCGCCGAGAACATCAGGTGTCTTTTTACTAAAGAAGGTGATGTTACCTTGACGCAGAGCCCATTCAATCGGCTGCGTAGTGGTCAGTTAGCTGATCGGATCTCGCACGAACAAAGAGCAAGGCAACATACCACATCATAGCCTGCATCGCCAAAGTATTTGACCACCCCGACAGGCTGCTTGACAAAGGGGAAGACGCCATGCAAAACACCCTCCTGTGATAAAATTAGTTAGCCGTTAATCGCAGATCCCGCACAGTCAAAACATACTCGGTTGGCTTCCTTGTAAATCCTGAGCCCGCCGTAAGGACCCTGAATGTAGTTCAACATAGACCACGTAATGAGCTGCTCTGTATCCCATTCGTATCCCGGCGTCATCATTCGCATGCCCATGTATTGCCAGGCCATCCAAGCGATGGGACTATCAGTAAGCCCGATGGCGACCTGGAGAGGCACAGACTTCTCAATATCCCAGTACGCCTTGGTCCAGGTGAAGCCAGGTAGGTCTGGGGCCACGACATGGAACGCAGGAAGAGTGTTGTTTGGCGGGGCGGTAAGCAGATCAATAATGCCGGCGACTTCGTGGAACGTTCCGGGCCATCCATGCAAAAAGAGAAGGGGAATGGCATCAGGTCGCTTGGACCGATGATGAACGAAGTGAAGAGGAATGGGATACGTGTAGTTCTCTCCCGCGTGAACTGTCGTCGTGAAGTGCTGGAGATCTTTGTTGAGAGACTTTTCCACCTTTCTCCAATCGTATTTCTTTGCCCAATACTCGGACCAGGCGCCCACAACAGACGAAGGAACACCGTCTTCAAAGTCGGGCTGATCGAGGTCGACTGCTAGCCTTGTCTTGCTAGCTTTTGCCTTGGTGTCATCGATGAAATCCTGGTGAACGCGGATGGTGAATGGCCGAGGTTTATCGCCGAAATGAGCATCAAAGTTCAAATGTCGCGTTGAGTGAACCACATTTGTTGCAAGGGCAGCCACAAAGTGACTTCCCAGGAGGGCTGTGAGAGCGAGGACAAGCATTTTGTGTGCAAAGAGGGTGAACGGGAATGATTTTAGTTTCTGACTCTGAATTGAGATTAAAGAGCTTAAGTAGCAAGATATATACTATTCTCGAACCCCTTGATTCCCCATGGTTGTAAATGACGTTTGCCGATGCGTGGTGATCTACGCATCGTGGCTTATCTGTCGGACTCCGTGGCTGATTGAGGGCCTCGGAAGTACAGGGTAAGCAGTTGGTGTGCTGATAAAATTCGGAGTTCCGAATTCCGCAACTCCGAGCGCTTATGTGGCCGTAAGCAGACATGTAGGCTTCGGAGCTCCGGCACCGCGACTCCGACGGAGCTTGAACCTCTTCAACAACGGCTTCATTTGCTCAGCACTCCCCCAAGCCGTGCACAAAGCGGGTTACTTTCCAAAGCCACAGTCATTCAATGGATCAGACAAGAGGAGCCAGAAGCCTCGGTCGCAGAAAGGCAAGTCAACTCCGACTACAGGGGTGCAAAGAAGTTCCTTTTGCTGACAACGGCGTCGACACTAGGCCTGCGACAGTTGCTCCAAGAGAAAGGTCCGCTGCGATGCAAAGAAACCTCAATGCTCTACGTGCTCTATGCACAACATTGCTTGCGTATGGACTCCCGGTCTACCCTCGAAGCCTCCCGCGAGGACCATGACTAGCTCTCGGCCAAGCGCCAGGTAGGAACTGTCCGCTCTCGCCGTCATCGTTTCGTCCCGCTGACATCCACAGCGGCTCCAGTGCGGGCCGCTTTGAGGACATCGAAGGCCGGCTCAGAGCTATCGAGGCTCAGCTCTGGCGCAACACTTCCATAAATCAATCGGCCATGGATACAGATGACGACGACCAATACGTCGGTGCCTCTTTCGGGGCGCATTCGCCAACCCCGTCCTCGGTTGACACCCCAGCAAGCCTCCAGCCAAGAAAGCTTCTGCAGCTTGCTGAGTCGACCGAGGAAGAAGAACTACCGTTGCCCCCTCGCCACGAAGGGGCACATAGCTGAGCCCGTGTCCAAGGTTAGCTGAGCCCATATGCAGCCTCCCGATGGGGAAACCTCAGGGCAGAAAAAATACCCCACACCTATAAGCACATTACCCCATATAGTACTATAGCCTAGATTACATAAAGTAGAATATTATATACACCTTCTGTACATATACTGATATTCTACTATATACATTCCTACCTTTTGTTTTTTCTTCTCTGTATATATATAGTTTTTCTCTTATTGTACTAATTAAGCCCCCCCCCCTCTGACTAGCTATAGAGTCTATAAATAGTAAATATATACTACTTATACGTTCTATATATACTAACAATATACCTAGCCTTTGTTTCTAACTAGGAGATTTCACTCATATTAACTACCCCTATCTACTCTAAGTTTAGCTAGTATTATAGTAAGTATATATAGCTTATATGCTAATCTTATACCTATACTGACTTTTATAGGTAAATTTAGAACTTACCATAATAATAACATCCCTAACCCTAATGACCCTAACTATATAGTACTTACTTTATATATGTAAAATATATACTAACCTTATACTTTTAGACAATAAGAACAATATAGTCAAATTAGCTAAGATCAATAGGATAGTATATATTAATGCTAAATATATACTAGGTATATACTAAGCTAATGTTCTCTAGATGTAATATGTAAGGGGCTGGCCGAGGGTCCGGTGCGGGCTCGCCGCAGAGTCGCCGCGAGGTCCCGACCCCTTATAACCTGTTGTGTAGCGCGGTCTGGGTAACGTAGCTTACTCGGATTGGTTGATCTTTTGGCCTAACGGCGGATTGGTCTATTGAAGGTTAGGAACGCTACCCTAACTCTTACAATTATCCGAGTACGCGTTGGGTTAGTGGAGCTGTGCGGGAGGTTGTGCGTTCGAGTCCCAGTGCGGGCGGACCACGTAAAAAAGTTCCTTGTGACCGCGATAGGCTGCTAGCTCACAGGGGCGCAACCCTGCTGTCGCCGACAGCGGCAGCCGGGTCCCTGGGGGTTGACAACAGTGGTTATTTCTTCATTGGCTGGGAGCCGGCCGAAGCCTCCAATCACTGCGTAGGCACGGGCTGCTGGGCTGTGGCGGCACTGGTCACCCGCACAGTGGGCAGTCAGCTCGGGACGCGCTGATTGGGAGGGGGGATAATTGTAAGGGGCTGGCCGAGGGTCCGGTGCGGGCTCGCCGCAGAGTCGCCGCGAGGTCCCGACCCCTTATAACCTGTTGTGTAGCGCAGTCTGGGTAATGTAGCTTACTCGGATTGGTTGATCTTTTGGCCTAACGGCGGATTGGTCTATTGAAGGTTAGGAACGCTGCCCTAACTCTTACAAATACCTAGTATACCTTAGGTACCCTTTATAGTAAGTCATTTAGCCTCAATAGAGGCACTAGACAGGTAAGTATATTATCAGTATATACTTACTACCTATACTAATATTTATAGCTATAATACTATCTCTAGACTAAGTACTATATTAATAGTATATTATCTATATAAGATATATATTCTATATATACTAACTATATTCCTTCTAGTCCCCCTAATAAGCTACTATAATATTAATAACACTAAGTATAACACTAGATATATATAAGTCTTATCTATTGGGTGGATACTATATATATACTAACTAACTATAGTACTATCCTTAGATATATCCTCTACAGTAAGTAGTAAGATACTATCTATACAATAGAACTATAGTAAGATATTTACTTTATATATATTTAGTATATACTAACTCTATACTTTAGTACTAGTCTAGCTAATAGTCTACTAGAGAAGTTTATAATTACCCTTAAGGAGAAGGTATAAGTTATTATCAGTAGGATATATACTTCATATATATAGATAATATATATTACTAATATTACTATAGAACTAATAATACTACCTTCTAGGCTATATATAGCTTATAGTTTTATTATTATATAAGTAGATATATACTAAGTATATACTAGTAATATACTAATAATATTAGCCTTAGGCTAAAACTCCTAAGACCCCTAGCTCTAAGAAGCATAATATAAGTCTAAATAGTAGTATATATATTTAGCTTATGCCTAATATATACCTAATGTATATAATATAATACTGACTTATATAGGCCTTCGCGATTAATAATACCCTTACCTCTAAGTCCCTAAGTAAGTATATATTATATATCTGCCTAGTATATGTTTATTATATACTGACCTTTTTATAGGTAGCTATAGTAGTACCTGTAGCTATTATAGCCAAGGTAGTAGTAGTACCTTAGAAACCCCTACCTATTATCACAGTAAGTCCCTAATATATATTAGGTATATACTAAGCTAATATGTCCAGGCTCTTATATCTAGATATAATCTAATGATATAGTTAGTAAGGCTTAATTATCTTACCTAAGGTATTTCATTAGTATATATAGGGTATATACCTAAGATATACCTTTGTTTTTATTCCTTATAAAAGAGTATAAATTAAGTATATATAGAAAAAGTAGTAGGCTATAGACTAAAAAAAAAATTAGAATATTTATACAGTAGTTTATCCCAAGTAATTATAAAATGTATAATATATACCTAATATATACTCAGGAGATACTATATATATTCATATAAACTAATTTTAGATAAGTAGATATACTTATAGCTAGTATATATATTAAGTAAGATTAGCCTTTATATAATAATATCTCTCTTTTTAATCTTCTTTATTCTCTTTTCTTTCTTTATCTTCTATTTTATACTTATAGCACTTAAATTTTATAATCTTACTATAAAGTAAGTAGTAAATCTATTATAATCTAGGTTTTATTATAGTAAGTTTTAAACTATCTCTTCCCTATAATAATACTAAGATATAAAAGGCCTAATTCCCTAAGGGATAACTCCTTTACCCTAACTTTTACACTTAAATACTTAAGTGTATATACTTAGTATATATGTAGTATATCTGTAATATATGCTACCTATATGCTAAATATCTATAGGTATGATTTTACTATTGATATATCTCTTAAAATATATAGGAAATACTTTATAGATAATATAAGTGTAAGTCTTAGTCCTTAGGTTATTCTATTAATTAATATTCTTTTAGTTTTACTACTATATATACTATAATTATACTGATTATATTATTCTTCTAAATTAAGCAAATATTTAACCCTAAGAATAAAGTAATAGAGAAAAGTAAGTAGATATATATATAGTATACTCTTAGTATATACTAACTATATAGTGTTATCAGAAAATAGGTACTTTCTTAAGGATAGTGAAATACTTAATATCTTTATAACCTAGGGTAATTCTCTCTTATCTATTCTTACTTTATTACTTATATCCTTTAGTCTTAGGCTAGATACCTCTCTTATTTAGTGTTTTACAGATAAGTTAGAAGCTCTTATATAAGTTATATCTGCTAAGTATATACTCTAGAGATACTTACTATATATTAGTGTAGTAGATTCTTTATTTCAAGAAAAATACAGCTAGCACTTTTATTAACCTACTATATACTTTCCCCTAATACTTCCTATAGCTTCTACTCTATTACCCTAAGAGGAAATAGAGACTATAGTTACTCTCTTAGAAAATAAACCTAACTTAGATATACCTAGTATATCTATAACAGATACTAGACATTAGGTACATCCTAAGAAACCAATAAAACAAATCCCTCATCTTTAAGTAAGTTTACTAAATATATTATCTTAGTATACTATCTAATTTAAGTCTAGATTCTTCCTATTCAGAAGAGTATATATAAAAGGAAGGTAAGGGATTTAGATTAGGATATATCTAAGGTATTATATATAGACTATATATATAGCATATGCCTATTATATCTCTGATAGATCTATATAGTTCTTAAATATCCTTTTATCAATTTCCTATCTCTTATTAATATAACTTTAATAATAGAGATAATTAACTTACTTTTCATAGTTAATCTATTTCTTATTAAAGATTAATAATCTCTCATTGAACTTAAAGTTCCTCTCTTTACCTATAGAGAGTATTACACTATTACATAAGGATATATATACACTGGACAGATATATTATCACTAGAGCTTCCTATACTCTATTCCCTTCTACGTTTAGGGAGTAATTCTTAAGCTAGCTCTTACTTAACATTTACTAGGCATATATTAGGCTTATGTAATATTAGTATTTATTAAAATAAAGACTTAGTATATATACTTACTATAAGTTCAGCTTACTTTAGGGAAGGTAGCTCTATCTTAATGTTATCTTACTGTAATTACTTAATTGCTACTATTAGTAATAGCTATAAAGAGATAAATATTATATTATTATCTTCTAGTATATACTTAGCATATATAGGACTATATAGGTCTAATTAGTACTACCTAGAATTAACCCCTATATCCTGTCTCCTTAGGAGAGAGATTAGGATCAGTAAGATAAGATCTATTAGTATATTAGTAGAGGTTTTTATCTTTATATAATATTTTACTCTAATATATAGATACTAGGTATATACTTAGTATATACTTATAGGATAAGTAACTCTCTAGGAAAGTAGTAACCTTAGTCGAAGTATTAAATGTACAATATATATTATACATATGCTAGGGAGAATCTCAGCATCTACTAAGAGTATATATATATAAGTCTTCCTCTAGGGATTCTATAGGCTTAATACCCATAGGTAATACTAGGTATATACTAGGTAAATGTTACTGGGAAGAGTATAAAGATTAAGGTCTAATATTTGTATATGTCTAGTATATGTTTAGCATATACTCTAGAATAGAGTCTAGGAGTTATAACTTAGACCTAAGAGATACTAAGTATATACTAGGTATATGCTTAAGTCGAATTAGGGAGTCATAAGGGTTAATTAGGTTCTAGGGAAGACTAGGGTTTTATGCCCTTTGCTCTACTTGAGCCTAGTTAGTATAGTCTTTTCTATTTATAGCCTTCTAGAGTTACTACTTATAGCTTGTATCTCTCTAATGTAATTTAATACTATATTCCTAGGTTATGGTAAGCTTTTAGAACTTCTCCTTAATATGTTACTTAAGCCTAGTAGGTAGTTAGTATATATATAGTATATATAGGAAAGAAATATACCTAAGAATTACTGCTAAAAGTATAACTCTTATCCCTATAGATATATAGTCTTCCTAATAGCTACTTTCTTCTGTATTTATATTCTTCTAAGTATAAGTCTACTATTTGCTATTAACCTTAGATATACTAGTGACTAGCCTAGCTATAACCTAAGGTATAAGTTTAGATTAAAACTATATTACTTAGTTTAGATATACTGTATATAAGCTAACAATATGCTCTTTATATACCTCTCGTATAGAAGTATCTAATAGAGGTAAAATAAACTTTTTATCTAGAGTATTTAGCTGGCTTTTACGCTAGTTACACTTAATATAAACTTTATAGAAGATAAGCAAATACTTAAGATACTCTTCCCAAGAGAGCTAAGGATATATATTATAAAGATACTGCCCTAGCCTTTTTACTTGCTTTATATCCATATTGTAAGTAATTGCTTAAATAGATAATAAAGAAGATTAAGATATATAGCTAACATAATACTAGTATATAGGGGTATTTATAAGTCTCCCTAAGTGAGAAAACATAGTATGAAATAGCTATATATATATTAGCTTAGTTCTATTTATTAAATAGACTTATATATACCTCTTAATAATATTCTACTATATCTTTCATTATAATAATATAGATATATATTTAGTGGACTAAAGAGTAATTAGTATATATATAGTATATAAATAGAATATACTATACTTATGCCTAGCTTCTTTATTAAAGGAAGAGTATATAAGAATATTTAGCTTTCTATAAATCAGTTAGAATAATAGATTGATCTGTAGGTATTAGGCTCTTTTGAATATAGCTGCTTACTATTGAAGGTAGAGGATAATAAAGTAATCCTCTAAGCCCTAAATCTGAACCTATTGGATCTATTGGTCTACTAGGTTATAGAGCTAATCGAAGTAATACTCTTATATAAGCTCTGTATATTATAAGTATATACCTAGTATAAGTATAGTATAAGCTATCTGTAAATACCTAAAAGATTACTTCCTTCTAGATATTATAGAAGCTAAGCTCGACGAATTAGGGCTTATACTTTATCTTTATAATTAAGTGTAGGATATACTATATAGAGGTATTTCTACTGATACTTCTTAAGGAAGGATTATAAGATAGGATAAAGGTAGAGTTAGCCTAAAATATAGTTAGTATATACCTAGTATATATTTAGTATATATATAGGATATAATTATTAGGATATCCTCTTGCTCTATAAGGGCTTTTAGGAGATTATTTTTAATATCCTTTGGAATGTTCTTTAGTAGTAGAGGTATATGTATATATACTCTATATATAGTAAGTATAAGGAATAGAAACTGAGTAGGGTTAAAAGGAATAAGGATATTAAATTTAATATTGTAAGAGAGGGTCTTTAGCTTTACTGGTTATATATAATAAAATCCTTAGTAGTTAGTATATACCTATTATATGTATAGTATCTGTAGGGTATATACTTATGATAATCCTTATACTTTAAAGTTATAGTATCCTAAAATGAATAATACTTATAACTATTACCTTTACTAGGACTATATCCAAAGGTTACTAGATATTAAAGGTATTCTAGCTTAATAGATAATTTGTTTATATAGAACTTAGTATAATAACTAGTTTTAGTGCTCTAAGGGTAACCTAGGAAGATATTCTAATATAGTTAATATATACTTAGTATATACTTAGTATATATTTACTATATACTCTAAGTAAATTTTATACTTACCTCTTCTAACTTAATCTATTCTATCTACTAATCTTTATAATAAGATAGCCCTCTCTCCTTACTAAGGGCAGCTACTTTATAGCACTATAAACCTAGCTAATTCTATAAGCTTTAATAGCTTTAGAAAGCCCTAAAATAATATTAGATTATTATTATATATAGTAGGAATATATATAATATATACTTACTACTTAGTGCATTATTTTAGCTATTTATTAATATCTATTACTCTTAGCCTTCTAGTATATTCTCAGCGAATAGTACTAATATACTAGGCATTAAATCCATTATTCCATCAGTCTTACTCTTCTATAAGTATAGGTTCAATGAATAGACATCTTTGAATTCTAGAGCAATAGAAACTTTAGTGCTAAAACCTCCCCTCTTTCTCTATTCTAACTAAATGTAAACTAGTATATATTTAGCATTTACTCTTCATATAATAGACATCTATTGAACTTATATAATTATTAGAATTATATTATTAAGCTTAGTCTACTGCCTTATTATAAATTGGATAATAGAAAGCTAACTTTTAATAATATCTAGGGCTTTTTCTTATATAATAGCACTTATTTCAAAGAGTAGAAGTAAGTAGAGGATACTATTAGTAGATGCTATAGGGTAGCTCAGTAGAGCAAGTGTATCCATAATACACTATATATATACTATATATATACTAGACTTTATAATACAAATACCTAATATATTAATAACCTCCTAAAATATATTAATAAATAGTATACTTAGATATTATATTAGCTTACCTTTAGAATGTCTAGAAGGTCTAGGAGAGGCTAAGAAATAGGGGTATTATCCTAAAATATAGTTAGTATATATACAGTATATAACATATACCTACTAAATCCAACTTACTTAAATCTCTTAAGCCTTAGTATTTATCTATCTTTAAAGACCTACTATAGTACTATTAATAGAGTAAATAGTACTAAAGTAGCCTTATTAGCTTATTATAAGGAAAAAGACGGAAAATGTATCTATTAAGTATATAATTAATAGTTATAATATAGATTTCTCTCCTATTTTCTTCTTATAATATATACTATATATATATATAATACTATTTTTCTATATTAAGATATAAACATAATAGACTTATTTTCTTATCTTTTAATAACTTACTTCTTTAGACTATAGATATACCCTATATATGCTAAGCAGATAGGCTATCTTTTAATAACTTATCACTCTAATTATAGATATACCCTATATATACTAAGCAGATAGGCTATCTTTTAATAACTTACCACTCTAATTGTAGATATATCCTACATATACTAAGCAGATAGGCTATCTCTTAATAACTTATTACTCTAATTGTAGATATACTCTATATATACTAAGTAGATAGGCTATCTTTTAATAACTTACCACTCTAATTGTAGATATACCCTATATATACTAAGCAGATAAGCTATCTCTTAATAACTTACTACTCTAATTGTAGATATATCCTATATATACTAAGCAGATAGGCTATCTTTTAACAACTTACTACTCTGATTATAGATATACTCTATATATACTAAGCGGATAGGCTATCTCTTGATAACTTACTGCTCTAATTGTAGATATATCCTATATATACTAAGTAAATAGGCTATCTCTTAACAACTTATTACTCTAATTATAGATATACCCTATATATACTAAGCAGATAGGCTATCTTTTAATAACTTATTACTCTAATTATAGATATACTCTATATATACTAAGCAGATAGGCTATCTCTTAATAACTTACTACTCTAATTATAGATATATCCTATATATACTAAGCAGATAGACTATCTCTTAACAACTTACTACTCTAATTATAGATATACCCTATATATACTATATATTAGTGAGATTAATTAGCCTTAGACTAATAGACATTAATATAGTAAAAGGACTTTTTATTCTGACTATATTGTCTAATAATTATTACGCATATGTAGATCATATACACCACCTTCAGAAAATAATAGGGTAGTCATAAGAAAATAGCAGGGGTTAAGCTTAGGCTGGACACTGGATCTGCTGTCCCCCCCGCCACGAAGTCGACCCGCTTGTTGATTATTACTTTGAAGACTTCAACCAAGCCATGCCAATATTCCACCAAGAAGACTTCTTAGCCATGGTCGAGGATTGGTACGAGATCCCATCTCAGCGCGATCAAGCATCGTGGTCGGCAATCAACGTTGTCATCGCCTTGTCCCTGCGGCATAATCCCTCCAGAACCAAGGCAGGGGATGAGATGGCCTCGACATGTATCCGCAACGCTCAGTCTGCCATGGACAGTCTAGTGTATCGAGACCAAGACATGAAAGGATTGCAGGTCCTCTTAGGTTTGGCCTTGCTCTTTCTGGGCACCGCACATCCCCATCCTGCTTGTGTTCTACTTGCAACGGCGGTCAAATTGGCTCATCGGCTCAAACTTCACAGAAAAGGGCAGCTAGATGCTCCAGGGAATTCGCTGGAGCAGCAGCGTCTTTTCTGGATCACTTATATCATTGACCGCACCATATCACTGCACACTACCGAGCCATATCTGCTACGAGACGTTGACATGGACATTGACATCAAAGAAATTCAAAACACTGACACCCTCTATATCGCCGAATGCGACGAAGTGTTCGACTTTTTCCATGTTCGCGTCAACTTGGCTTTCATTCAAGGCAAGGTTTACGACCATATCTACTCAGTCAGAGCCTCGAAGCTCTCCACGAGCCAGAAACAGGCTGCCACTGACCGCCTAGACTGGATGCTGAACGAATGGTACAAGTCGGTTCCAGAGTGCTTCACCTATAAAAATGCTGTAAAATTGGATCCAAGCTCGCAAAGACACTGCATCTCTCTACACATGGCCTACTATCAATGCATATTTTCCAGTCGCCGAGCCAATGCTCACGACAAGCCATGGGTGAAGCAATTGATTGATTTCAGCGATACAATCAGTAATAAGGGCAAAGTTGCAACCGATTCACACCTCGCATCACCGCTGTTGCCATCTAATTGGCCCAGCTTGGTGGAAGCCGCAAGATCATGTTTGGCATTGTCAGATCTCATAGACGACGGAGACTCCGCGCTACGATGGTAAGTCTAATGCATCCCGACTACGAGGGTACCAGGACTAACGATACAAAGGAGCGCAACATGCGCTTGCCAAGCTGCCATCACTGTTCTCGCCGCACAGAACCTGACTCTCTCTCAGCATTATCTTCACGATCAGATTGAAGAGGATGGGATGCGGATACAGCGGGGCATCGAACAGCTTGAGAAGAACCTTTGCGATGCCAAGGACCCTTATCTGAACACCATACACTCTGTGTGCTCTGATCTCGGCAAAAGAGCTGCATTAGCAGTCGTAAAGTTTCACGAGAATGCGGCTGCTGGAGGGTCTTTTTGGGATGATGAATTGGTTCTGGCTTGATATGTAAGGAAGCCAGTGTTGATGGCCTACGTCTCGGTTTGGTGATGGTCCTAATGATATTGTCTGTTTTTGTATGAATGATGGACGAATTCTAGCGTCGTCAATAACTTAGAAGAATATCGCTAGTCATGCCAAAGACTTATCGCAGGCAGGACGTAGCCGCAAAGTCCTGGATCGCGACATTCAATTTACTTCCAATCCAGTGATGTCAAGAAGTGGCATGTTTCAGGTCTGGTACTTGGGATGTAGAGATGAGTAGGCTGTAATACTTTCGGTTCTGAAGTGAAAGATATTTTTAATATACAATGAATGATTCCTAGTAAATCACAAGAAATGCACCGTCTAAGATGGTAGGAAATGAAGAAAGCAGCAAGACTGCTGAGATGTCCAGATATCTCAAAGGATGTTGAAGGCTCGATGCTCGATGGCATTCCAACAGTAGATCTCAAGACAGCTTATGCGCATGCTAGTATCCCAGCTTGAACCCGCCCCAGTTGAGCCGAGTAAAGACAAAGTCCGGGTCGTACACATCTCTGATACTTCGCAGTCTCTCCAAGTTCTCTTTCGGGTAAGTGAGCAGTGGGTTTTGGTAGTCAGCAGCATCGCCACCGTAGAGGAGCTCGGTAGAGAGCCCCAGAGCTTTGTTCTGAGCGTGGAAGAGCTCGAGGAACGACCGAGCCCGAGTGGATACTCTGAGGTCATCTTCAGGACGCGCCCAAGACGTCGTCAGTTGCCACCCTACGAATGCAGGTTAGAATGAAGGGATCGTGTATCTCGCCGGCAAAGACACTTACAGATATAAGACTGCTTGTTGTCTAGGCCGAATGCATTTCCAATGCCATTGTTCTTTGCTACAGTCGATGCGGATCGGGGAACGAGGTTAAGAATAAAAGTAGGACGAATCCCGGGAACGTCGGCCACGTCCTCGATGGCATCGATCCACGCGTTATAGATCTCGGTAAGTCTTTTGGCATCTGGCTTGATAGTATGATGACCGAAGGAAACGCTGCACACAGAATCAGAAACATCCACCAAAGTATCATGACTGTTGTAGACCTACCGGAACATCTGGTTGGGAGCCGCCTGAGCTGCGTGCCAGGCTATCGGGGTGGTGACGTTATGGACTCGAGTTAGCACCTGAGGAATGGCGGTAAAGTTGGCGAAACGAGACGGCGGGGACTTTGTCGTTTCTTGAAGACCAAAGACCTGGGGCGTGGCCGTCTTGGTTGTCACGTTGTAATTGATGTTGATGACGGCGCCAGCACCAACAGCACTGTTGTCCGAAAGAGCCAGGTCGCAAGACGCCTTGATGAAAGCAGGCGCCGCAGCCTGCTGGAAGATCTGCAGCGTGCTAGTGACGCGAGGAATCTTGTACGTCTTGATGACGAACTTGGTGACAACGCCGTAGTTCAAGGCACTTCCCTTCAAAGCCCAGAACAGGTCCGGGTTTGTGCGCTTATCAGCCACCACTTTGGTTCCGTTGCCTAGTACGACGTCGTAGCTGACGATGGTGTCCATGGTGAAGCCATACTTGTTGAGAAACCAGTTGACTCCGCCAAGTAAGCTGGATCCTGCTACGCCGATGGTCGAGAGACGACCGCCAATAGCGTATAAGCCGTGAGGAGCCAAAGCTGAGTAGACGCTTATCCACTTGTTGCCAGGCCCGACTTCAACTAGGTTCTTTTTAGGATCGACAGTGACCTTGTTGAGACCACTCAAGACCAAGAGAATGCCATCGCTGATGCTGTTTGCTCCCAGGTACTATATTCGAGTCAAAAACTCCTCACATAGTGCAGTATTCTGTATGATCTTACCAGCAGATGGCCGCCGCCACGAACAGAGAACTAGGCGTTGTTTGCGTGGAAGATCCGCAGCGCAGTAGCCACTTGAGTATCCGTCTCTAGTCTGAAGATACAGCCAGGAAGGAGGTTGGACCTCTTGTCCCAGACGTTTATGACCTCTTCATCGTACTCTGCCGTGTTGGGGAGCAGGGTCAAGCTGGCATGGCTCTCTCCAAGCTCAGAGCAGGCTGCTTCGACCGCACTGGAGATGTGCAGCTCTCGGGGCAAAAGATCCTGAGCCGTGGTCAGACCGACACTAAGCCAAATTGGCCAAATAAGAGAGAGAACTCGCATGTTGCAGATCTGATTGCAGTGTGCGAATGAGTGTAGAGAGCTGAGTAACGATCTTAGAGAGAGATAAGGGCTGTAGTTATGGCTCAGCATCTCTTGGGTACGCCATTTTTACATTACGCGTATCCCACGGAGGGACAGAGTCCGCATTCAATTACAAATCAACGACACGTCAAAAGTCGATAATAAGAACTAAACGACCCTAATACTGAGCTGGAGATCGAACCGGTGAAAAAAGCTCTGCGAACGCGAGACCGAGACCGAGGGCAGAGTAACATCAACGATCGCATCGGTGAGTGCTCCGTAATTTGTTTGTTCTGCACGCATAGCACGAGCTCCGACTTGTGAACTATTTCCTTGGTCTTGAATCGTTTGTCATGATTGATAATACGAGTAATCTAGGGTGGTGTTTCATTTCTCCGAGGCGTTCTAAGCCACGTCGGATACGCGGCTTGATCCGGGAAGATTGACCGGAAGTTTGTCTTATTAAAGCTATCCAGGTTTCATTGACGAATGACGTTTAGTTTCCCCAGGTTGATCCTTGCCGCCATTATCTCAAATAGACTTAACGGGCATGTGACTACATCCCGAACAGATTAGTGGTCGCGACACCCGCGTATCCTTATTTTTAAAGTTATTTTTTAAGGGGCTGAGCCAGGGCTAGTTCTAGCCCTGGCTCTGGAGGTTGGCTTAGACTCACTGCCTGTGCTTTGGCTTTCTAGATCCTAGTCAAAGCCTGGGATGCCATACGTACTATTACGTAGTACGTCTTGCTTGTTGTTCCTGCTTAAATTAGGCAGGGACCATCACGCCCTCGGCTTCGTATTGGTCAGGTGTAAGCATAAGGGCGAGGATTGAACCACCATTACCAAGCATCTCTCAGCCAAGCCAAGTCGGTTAGCCCTAATGCAACAGCTTGGATCAAGATCCGACGCATGATGACGACATGGCGATATTGCTCCCCGGGATATCTCCTTAGTATTGGTCGACACACCGATTGCCACCTTCTCTCCAAGTAGCAGCATCACACATCAGGCAATGCCGGGATACTACAAGTTATTGAAAACTACCTTTAATCTGACCTTTGAGACTCGGCTAATGTTTAATGGGCCTTAGATTCACTCTTTTATTGTCTAATATTTCCTATGCCAAGTCTGATACTGGGTTAGCTCAATTCATTGCCCCTGTTGGAAGGCCCTGGCTTTAGGTGCGGCAAGATGGGTGTCTACTGGGATGAAACCATGGTAGTTGGCACGCAACCGATCGAGGTAAAAGCCATTTTCGACTTCAATTGGAAGGTAATTATGGATGTTGAAATGCTAGCGCAGTAGATCTTGGTTATAATCCATACGCTGTGTAAGGTTAGTATCTAGAAGAGTCCCAAGCTGTTAAGTTCTGACAGCAGCGGAACAGCCAAGCACCATGAGAACAAGACCCGATAATATTTCTATGATACCAGTATGAACTCAAATTTACCATTGCATTCACGAAAGATTATACTAATTGTATAGTCTAGGACATATATATCCGGGTCCTGAATTCACTAGGTAATCGAAGGCTGACGATGCTCCCACGTTCACATGCTAAGGTTCTGTCCCCATTCGTAAAATTCACGATATTTCGACTGCTGCTAGATTTCGAATCTGTGCACTCTTTGACTTTCCATTTATTCCATCTTTCCTCTATTTTGCCTCCCTACTTGCCTGCGTCGCACTCTCCGGCGCAATCCAACCTTGAGCTGAAGTACTATCAGGCACGCTTTCAGGTGTATAGTAGTTCTCGCCCTTGAACTCGGAGCCGCCAGGACCGTCAGGGTTTCTTCCAACATTGATCCGCGATGCTTGCTGGCCCTCAGTCGCAATATTCCTTCCACTGTCTAGGCCATCGTTCTGAGCCACACGCGCGTTGACTACATCCTGGTCGTTCTGGCCGCCTTGCTCCTGGAATGCTTGCGCGACCTTTTCCTCAGGGCCTCCTTCGCCCTCGAAGTGCTCGCCGCGGGTTTGGCTGCGACATGTTAGTGCTGACTTGCGTCATTCGCTCGTCCCGACTTACCGGCCACGATCATCTAGAGCGCCTCCCTCGTTGGGTGGGATTCGCTTGTTGTAACCACGGTTCGTGCTCAGCTCATCGCCATACTCGACGTTTGCACCATCAAAGTTGCGCTCCGCAGTCGAATTTACACCGGCATCATCGAGGCCCTGCGGTCGGGCGTTGCCGGTTTTGGCCTGGTAAGAGTTGAGGTCGACCTCGGCCTGCTTGGCGATTTGCTCAAAGTCGGTCATGATGTGGTTTATGATGAGACTGGGTATTGAAGTGAGAAGTGTGGATTTGTGATGAGTTGCTGAAATGAATTTATCGGGCAATTGCAGCCATAGGGCTACGTTTAAGTATCTTTTCCGTCGTCTACTCAATGACTTCACTTTGCCAGTCGATGATTTCATCGGTCTTCACATATAAAAGCTTCAACAACACTGGAGACTGCTGATCGCGCAGCGTCTCGGCGATATTGCGGTAATATTTCGTCATAATTTGATATTCACAAGACAAATGCTGCTCCCACCTTCACATCATCGGCAAGCGAAAACCCAGTCTGTTGCACCACTAGTTGGTGGCAATGACGATGATCGACATAACCCCCAGCAGCCCCCACCACCTATCTTCAGGGCTCTGTCATTCGAAAGAGTTTTTACCGCCACTCTCGTCCCTATGATGTCAATAAGATAGTGAGTGAATTATTCGTCAGACGCTTGATATTTCTATCGGGTTTATCCTTCAATCAAGAACGCTGTATCAGAGCACGTCCGATAGTCGTCATCTACTACAGCTCAGGGCTGCCATGTTTACAGGAAAATCATTCTCTAATCGCAAGTGGATGATGGAGCTCACAACGGAAAACGAGTCCGGTTCCTGTCTTTCCTACCGGAAGTGAAGGACATAATTTATACGGTTCACGGCAGGGGTGAGTAGCTATCCCAAAAAGTCTTGTTGAGCAATGCTGAGTTTTCGCTCAAATTGATTTCAGGATTGGGTTCCCTACGAGAACATAAAGAGCGGGTAACGTAGAAGAGCTGCATGGCGTGAACTTGAGGAACAGAGTGCGAAACTTGATCAGATCCTTCAGTATCTCGCTACTGAAGGTGGAGACATTCGCGTATTTTTCTTGAGTGAGCGCAAAGAATGAGACCAACGTTCAACATCTGAGTATCGTTCTGAGTGAGTGTTGCCTTGATGGAAGTATTTCTGGCAGGCTTTGCCCATATCGCTGTAGTTGTGACGATTTTGTGGTCCTTGGACGCGACCTGCGGATCGCTAGAGCGTCTCAGCAGGACCTGGCAAAAAACGCTGGGATGGCTCAGTCTTAGCCTGTGAAATTTCTCTTCTTCACAAGGTATGCGAATCAAAAATACCTGGCATAGTGTTGTAAATGCGTATTCTGGCCTGACCAATAACCTGACCTGTTTACGAAGACATTTGCTGCTGTCTGTAAGTGAATCCCGGCCGCAAGACTTAGGAAGGCGTCACGCTGGAGTCCGATGGCACGGTTCATGTAGACCCGTGTTACCCAACGGATTCCCTAGGATCTCAATAAAGATGTTTGGTATGCTACTGGGTCATAGCCCAACGGTGAGCTCTGACTAGCTGTATAGCGGTCGGCTCTGGGGCGTGGCTGCTACTATGACGACTTCAAGAAAACACGGTGAGCTCTGACGGAGTAGAACGTCTTCTCCGCCTCCGATGCTAGCTACAGGCCAGGCTTAGTAGAGCTAATAGCAGTGGGCTTTTCAAAGGAAGGTTATTGGCTGGGAACTGTTTGTGGATACTGCAGGTCTTACATGAACACATGGATTGGCGGTTCGGAGATCCGGCCAACTTTTCAAAGATATTCCCGTCCCGTCCTTCGGATTTTGGTACTAGAGCGACGGAGAAAGCTCCGACGGGCAATCTTCTCTTAGCCTTCGGCTTTAGACATCTACCATCAGCTCTTCTACGCAGCAGATGTGTATAAAAGGGCCGTTCCGGAATGCGAATCCTGGAAGCTTCTATTAAAAGAAACAAGCCATACACTTCTTCACGATATCGGTCATACATCCGACAGCAGACATGGCTTCACGGGTAATTGAGAACGTGGCTGTCGCAGGCGTAAGTACCTTCCATTCTTCTCAATTGGTCATTTGCTTCCTTCAAACAGGCAACTGGCAACGTCGGCGCCCACGTTCTCCAGGCTCTCCTTGAGCAGCGCAAGTTCAACATCACTGTACTAGCGCGAACGAAGAAGGACTTTCCAGCCGGCGTCGCAGTCAAAGTCGTCGACTTCAGCTCCGTCGATGCTTTGACAAAAGCCCTAACCGGCCAGCACGCCGTTGTCGATGCCACCTTTACAACCGACGACACGCCACAGCGCCTTATTGACGCAAGCGTCGCGGCGGGCGTGCACCGCTACATTCCGTCAGACTTTGGGTGCGACCCGGCGCTTCCCGGCGTCCATGAGCTGCCGGTGTTTGCGCGGAAGCAGGCAGCGTGGGAGCACGTCAAGGCGGCAGCAGCTTCTTCCGAGCTTACGTGGACGATCGTTGCTTGTGGAGTTTTTCTAGACTGGAACCTATCGACGACGTATATGAACATCGACCTCAAGGGCAAAAAGATTGCACTGTTCGGCGACGGGACGAATGTGATTCCGTGGACGACGCTGAGCAACGTGGGCAGAGCTACGGCAGCAGCACTGTTGGCGCCGGAGGAGACACAGAACCGGGTCGTGTATGTCCACGACATTCTCAAGAGCCAGAAGGAGGTGGCAGACCTGGCGAAGCAAGCACTCGGACCGGAGGGATGGGAGGAGACAACCGTGGACATTACGAAACAGTTCAACGATGCCATGGCCGATTTCAAGTCTGGCAAGCACTCGCCGATGGTGTTTGGTACCATGATACAGTATGCCTCGTCTACGCCAGTGCTGATGAGGAAATGGCCGAGAGACGACAATTCCCTCCTCGGCTTGAGTGGAATGTCTGATACTGAGGTCAAGATCCTTATCAAAGAGCTTGCAGGCTTGGAAAATTCCTGATTATACTAGGAATAAATTTCAGTGCCTCGTTATGTATGAGACGGTAGAGGAAGCTCAGAGGGGGCAATCGATAATCTCACCTCTTCATGTTATGCACTGTTTAGCTGTTGTCACATGATGATTGAAGATGAAGTCCATGATGCAGTGTATCTAGTCTAGGTAGTGAGCAGATGCATCAGTATTGCACTGCATATCGTGTCCCGGTACTTATAAAGTACGCACATTTTGCGCGGGTCTCCTACATTTTACGCATTGCCGTTCTCTGGCCTCTATTTGCCTTTGCGTCCCAGTGTTTTTCTACATTACTAATATACCTAATATATTCCTTAACTACTGATTGCTCCTCTCTCAATGACAGAGTCCTGTTTGTTTGCCCTGCATCGTCGACTCTCGCATCCGCCTCCAGAAGCTCGCTCACCTCCGCCTTGAACAACGCCACCTGCTGCATATTTCAGAACCGCGACCGGCACAAGCCCCAAAGACCCTCGTATTAAGCCCGCATTTCATACGCGTAAACGCATCTTCACCTCCTGTTGCCACTTGGCAAGCCGCTCCAATCGGGGCCAAGGCCGCTCTGGGGAAGATCGTCCCCCTGGTTATCTTTCCCCTCATTCCCCGTGGGGAGCAAACGGCACCACAACGGCGGCAGGCCTGTTTCGGCAGTTGGATGCGTTGCTCAATGCCGGCTCCTACTTTTAAGTCCGATCCGTTTGCATGGGTGTCCTTATTTAAACCAACCCTCGCTCCTCCGTGCACCCTCTTGCGCCATTCTTCCGTACCCGGATGTGTAACGTCAAGTTGTTGGCAGACATCCCGCACCATGGAGCCAGAAAAGAGAGAATCAGTAGAACTGAAGGAGTTCACTAATATTGACAACACAGTCGACAATGAACTGCTGCGAGCCCTTCGAGAGTACCAGCCAGGCACTGTCGAGGAAAAGAAGCTCGTCAGGAAGATTGACGCGTTTCTCATGCCGATTCTATGGATCATGTACATCCTTAATTACATCGACAGGACCAACATTGTAAGGCCTACTTCCTCACCCCAGCACAACGAAGCAAACTGATCACCTGGAACTAGGGAAACGCCAAGATCGCGGGCATGCAATCCGAGCTCGATCTCTCCGACGACGACTACGCATGGGTGCTCTCCATCTTCTTCTTCGGCTACCTCATCTGCGAGGTCCCCTCCAACATGATCCTCTCCCGCAGCAAGCCCTCCGTCTTCCTCCCCACCATCATGCTCATCTGGGGCGCCCTGAGCGCTCTGATGGCCATCTCCAAGACCTACGGCGCACTGCTGGGGTTCCGTTTTGTCCTGGGATGCATCGAGGCTGGCTTCTTCCCGGGCGTGCTATATCTGTTGAGCTGCTGGTATACCCGCGCCGAGCTAGGTACGTTGCAGCGGAAGTGTTCTGGCGAGAGGAAGAGACGCTGACTTGGGCGACGTGGCAGGCAAGCGGTTCGCCATCTTCTACACGGCCGCCGTCTTGTCGGGTGCCTTTGGGGGCTTACTCGCGGGCGCCATCACGTCGAATCTTCACGACGCGCACGGAATAGCAGGCTGGCGCTGGCTGTTCATCATCGAAGGCGTCGCGACAGTGGGCGTTGCCATCTGCGCCTACTTCATCCTCCTCGACTACCCCGAAACGTCGAAGCGTCTCAACGACTCGGAGCGACGGCTGGCCAAGATTCGAATCATCAACGACGGCATCGACACGAGCGGCCGGGCACAAAAGCGACTTGGCCACTGGGACGCCCTCGTCGCCGCACTGGCCGATCCGCGGACATATCTGTTTCTCGTCCTGTACATGCTCGACGTCGGAGCCGGAACCATCTCGTACTTTATCCCGACCATCACCGTGTCGCTGGGCTACGAGACGGTCAAGGCGCAGTACATGACGGTGCCCATCTACGCCGTCGCAGCCGTCTGCCTCAACATCAACGCGTGGTCATCAGACCGCCACGGCGAGCGGCGATGGCACGTCGCGGGCCCTCTGGCGGTGGGCTTCGCGTGCAGCGTCGTGTGCGCCATCGTCAAGACGCCCGTGGTGCGGTACGTCATGATCTGCTTCGTGGCGTCGGGCATCTGGGGCGCGCTGCCGCTGATCCTCTCGTGGACCAGCGGCGTCGTGAGTCTTCCGCCCGAGAAGCGTGCCATTGTGCTCGCCCTGGTCAACGCCTTTGGAAACTTCTCGAGCGTCTACGGGAGCAGAATCTGGAAGACCAACGACGCGCCGGGGTATCCGATTGGCTTTGGCGTCACGGCTGCGTTTCTGGGGGCGGGCATGGTCTTGGCGGCTGTGATTCCTGTGGCGTGTCGGATGATTGACTGGAAGGGGACCAAGGCGGAGAGGGAAGTTCTACAGGCAGAGAATGCAGAGTGATACACGGTCGATGATCGAGTTCATAGGTAAAGAGTGGCTGTTGAGTGTTCGATTATAAGAGAGCGAGGTAACTGAATGTAGACAATTATGTAAACTCAAGCCTTGATACCAAGCTCCTTGATGATGATATCCGCCGCCTTCTCACCGATAACCAGCGCAGTATTGTTCGTGTTGGCCCCAACATTCCCCGGAGCAATGCTCATGTCCGCAATCTTCAAGCTCTTGGTTCCATAGACACTCAGATCACCATCGACCACGCCGTAGTCGTCCCGCGGCGCCATCTTGGCCGTCCCAAGCGAATGCCACGTCGTGTTGAGGTTCTCCCGGATCCACTGCTCGATCAAGGCGTCGTCTTCCGCAGAGTACGCAATATCCTCGATACTTTCCGTGGAGAGTGCCGACTCCGTCGTGATGCACGCTGCAGGCGAGTCTGACGGGAAGGCCGGGTGCCCGAGGCTGAGCTCTCCTCGGTACATCTTGGTTCGTCGCATGATTTCGCGCGACTTCTTGTACGCCCAGACCTGTTTCTTCAGATCAATGTCGTGAGGGTCGGTCAAGAAGCCAACGTCAAAGTCGAGCTCGTCTCCGCATTGCGGGCCGGTGATGTGTAGGTGGCCCCTCGAGTATGGGTAGCCGGTGTAGTTTCCAAGCGTGGCGTATTGACCTGGCGAGACGGTGCTCGGGTCTCCGAGGAAGCTGTCCATGTGTCTGAGCAAGGCATCATGAATGAGATGGGATACTTTCAACTTACCATGAGACCAATCCTGTCAGCATAAGCGGCCGGTCAGGAGCCGACTTGAAATCCCGATCCCAAGCAGCCTTAAACTCCGGCCCCAAGGCCTCCACTTCCGAGTCCTTGGGTCGAAGCTTGGCACAGACGTCGATGGCGTTCCATCCCAGAAGCTTGTCCTTGTCCTGCATCAGCTTCGGCACGTCGGCCCGGCCGCTGAGGATGCCGTCAATCGTCTCGTCCGGCTTCAGACCCGTCTGGTACGGATACAGGAGCAGGTTGTGGTCCTGGTAGTCGCGGCCGATACCCGGCAAGTCGACCACCAGCGGCACCCCGGCACGCTTGAGAATGGTGGGATCGCCGAGTCCAGACCTTTCGAGCACGGAGGGTGTGCCGCAAGCCCCCGACGAAACGATGACCATCTTCTTCGCCTTGATGGTATACGTCGGCTGCTTCGCGAGACCGAGCGTCACCTGGAAGTCGGCGGTTGGGACACACTCCACGCCAGTCGCTCTCTTATCTTCGTCGAGCAGCACGCGGACGACGGACGACTCGGTCAACACGTGGAGGTTGGGGTGCTTGCCGCCCTGTAATAGCGGATGCAAGTATCTGTGGGCTGTGTCCTGGCGTTTGCCGTCGGGCGACACGTAGCGTTTCCACCGCTGGAAACCGTTGATGTCCTTGAAGTTCTGGAGGTCCGAGATCTCGGGCCAACCTACTTGACCAGCGGCGTCGATGAAGTCGTTCTCGGCGCCAACAGCGCGGTACGTTCCGTCCGAGACATGGACTGGGCCGTCGCGGCCGTGGACATTGTCAGGATCATCGCCGTGGTAGGTTTCGAGCTTGGAGACATCCATCAGCGGTCAAGCCAGCAAAATCCCCCATCACTCGACTCACCTTTTTCATATACGGCAACAGCTCGTCAGCAGACCACCCAGGCGTCTTCCAAGCGTCGTAGTCGGACCGTTGGGCCCGCGTATACATCATAAAGTTGATGGCCGAGCCACCGCCCAAGGTCCCCCCGCATGGCACGATGGGTTCGCGGTCTGTGAGCTGGCTGGCCTTGTTGCCTTTGTAGAAAATGGCAGTCTTGCTCGTCGGCGCGAGGTGGGACAGGAACAGAGCCGGATTGGTGACGGTGGCGACGTCGTAGTTGTCTTGGCCGCGCTCGATGACTAGGATGGACAAGGCAGGGTCGGCTTCAGCCAGCCGTCCGGCGACGATACATGCTGCGGTTCCACCTGGGGGAGTAACACTGTGAGATGTTGGGTGGACCGCGGGCAAACAGGAGCATCTTACCTCCAGCAATAATCACATCTACCTCCCGCGTGGCGTCTGTGAGGTTATTCGAGATACCCATGGCGACGCAGTCTTGGGAAAGCTGGCGACGGAGTTGGAAGCCTACGGATCTTCAGCTGCCGAGGATGTTGCCGCGGACTTTATAGAGAAAACACCCCCTCACCTTCTTAGACTTTGGGGCTGAACCGGCGTCGGAGAACAAGGCAGACTAGCTCCAGATGGCTGCTCAAAGGAGCGCGTCTTGTGCATGTTGTACTGTCCCGCTGATGGCTTCTGAAATACTCGTGTGCCGCTGACCGACCGCAGCCGGTCTGCGCTTGTGGCTCATGGCGGTGAGCATTTGTACGGCCAACGTCGTGGAACCGGGCTTGCAGTCGACTTCCGATGCTGTAGATTCCGAGTGTTGGCTAGCGATGGCGTCGAAGTCGTCCTCCCACCCACCCCGCGTGATAATTGGCGCCGTTTGCTAGCTTCCCATGCCTCCTTCGGCTCGCGAATCGGCGTCTTGTCCGTCCCGTAACGGGACAAGACGCGGGGTTGATGCGGGGGTTAGTCAAAGCGTACGTGGCGATCACTGCACATGCGTGGGCATACTCTTGTTGCTTCGGCGGTACAAAACATGCCGAGGGAAAGGCGATTATGATCATAGCACGTAGGTATCGCACAGAGGCACAATGTAATGACATTCAACGCAGAGGTTGGCTAACAACCACAGTCGTTTAGCTGTTGAGTTCATTGTTTAAGGTAGCGCTTCCCCATCTTCCCCCATAGCCTCAACCCCAAGCTACTTTTCATCCTAACCCACCCGGCCCAGTTGTTGAAAGTGAACCGATCTGATGAACACGGGAATGGCCCTTCTAACCTCCTTGTTAGTCGCCCTGGAGACACTGCTCCCTCTTCTGGCCCTCCCAGGAACAATATCACTTTCGTGGCGTAAGGTAGACGTGCATCGGCGGCTTCTCCCAGATACTGTACAGACGGGTTTCGGCCTCCCAGTTTTTGCTCTCCTCGGCAAGTCGCATATCGAAATTCCAGATGACGCGGGCCAAGATGGTCCGCATCTCGACGTATGCCAAACTGCGACGCCTTTAGTTAGCAATGTGGAACAGTCTTTCTCCAGTGTCATCACGGAACAAGAACATCGCAACTTACTTCTTGCCAATGCAATTCCGCGGCCCAAACGAAAAGGGCTGCACAACATCCCGCCGGTCGTTGGCGAACAGCGGGTCGGTCCCCATCCAGCGTTCCGGGATGAATGAATCCGGAAGGGCAAAGTACTTGGGGTTATGGCTTAGCGGCCACTGCCAAATGTCAAGAATAGTCTACCGTGATTGTCAATATCCAGTTGCGAAATATGTAGCGGCAAGTCAACTTACCCCGCCGGGGATAAACTGGCCGTTGATCGTGTCACCGTTGGGTTGGCACTTTCTCGGAATCGACGAGCCCACCGGAGGAAACATGCGCATCGTCTCGTCCAACACGGCCAGCAAATACTTCAGACCGTTCACGCTGGAAAAGTCGATTTCATCTTCAGAGGCAAACGAGCTGCGGACTTCGTCGGCCAGCTTGGCCAACACGTCGGGATGCGTGCACAAGTAGAACGTCACAGCCGAGAGCACCGTGGCCGTAGTTTCCGAGCCCGCAACAATGAGCGTGTCGGAATTGCCCTCAATCTCGCTGAGCGACATCTTCTCCTTCCCGTCGTGGTCTGTCTGGATCATCGACTGCATGAAATCAGCCCGCGGTTCCGGCTGTGCCATCCGCTTCGCCACGTTGGCCTTGACGAGCGCCCGGTGCGACTTAATCTTGCCCACCATTCCCTTGGGCGCAAACGCATCCAGGAGGGGTTCGATTGTTGGAAACAGCCGGCGGATAGACGTAAGCATGGCCTGCTGCTTGACGTTCTGGAACACCATCTCGACCCAGGGATGCATCGTGCTGGAGCTCAGGCACCCGAACGGCTCGCCAAAAGCCAGGTCGCCGATGATATCAAACGTGGTGTAGTTGTACCAAGCGACCACGTTGATGGGGCGCGTGCCGCCAAACGAGTTCTCGTGTAGCCGGCGGATGAGCAGATGGACGTATTTCGTGATGAGCGGCTGTTGGGCCTGCATGCTCTGCGTGCTGAAGCCGTGACTCAAGATCCGCCGCATTCTAGAGTGATCCTCGCGGTAGGACCCAATGATGTCACCCCAGTTCTTAGAGTAAAACACAGGATCTTTGCCATTCTCGCCGGTGCCGACGCCTTTCTTGTGGCCCATAATATCTTTCCAGGCGTCTGCGTTCTGGAACGAGAGTTGGTTGGGTGCCACGCGAACGACATCGCCATACTTTTGGTGTAGGGCCAGAAACTTCTTGTTGCTGTGGCCTGACATGTACCAGTACTGGTACGGCAGGGCGTTGGCCCTCCAGAGGACTGGGCCCGGAAATTTGCGGAGGGGATGGAAGAATATGTTGTAAATCGGTCTGCCGACTATGTATCCGACTGTCTGTAGCGGTTGGTCAGGTCAAAGAAGAGCTATTAGGTGGCCGGAGAGTGTGCTTACCAGTAGCAGCAGTGCCAATGGCACCGCCTTAGACAACGGGAAGTCTCGAATCTGGTCAACGATCATGGTCGTCACGTATCAGAATGGTCACGGTTGTCTACTGTCTTGTCTGGAATAGAACGCGGATCGTTTGATTTATACTGTTTGAGACTTGCCCAGTGTTCTGATATGATTGATATCATCTTTAGCTAATACTCAATCGATTACAAGCATGGACCACTCTAAATTGCTCAAAACTGTCCCCGTAAAGTAAGAAGCTTTGGTCAAGACATCGTGTGGGACCGATGAGATCTCGGGGGCTCGACGGGATTCTGCGCTACCCGTCGGCCCGGTCCGCTCGGGGAGATCTTGAAATCGTGAGTCCGAAGTCCGGCAGCTATTGTGGGCATTTGAGGCATGGCAGGCATCAATAGTGGAAATCATCTTTGCTGATTGGACTTCTGCTGTTCTGATGATCCCTGCTGCAGATGCGCAAAGCTGGCGGATCCACGTCTTGGCCAGTCCGTGTCAACGAGGACGTGTCATGCAGATTCTTGGCTGAGATGCAACTGTAGTACCGGCCCACATCACGGCAGTTCTCACAGCCATTCAGCTTGCATCGTTTGTCATGCCATGCCAAGGGGGACGCGTTGCGAATACTGCATTATACGCAGTAGCTCATCGAGGACAAGCCGGGCGATACGCCATCCGGGCTACGGAATGCAACCCGAGCCCCCCACACAAGAGAGTTTTTCCCGCTTTGATGTAGTTCGGACTTTGGAGGTTGCCGCTCGAGTTGATACTGAATACGGCTTTGGAATGACAATGTGCTCGTGCTCGACATGTTTAACTAACTATGAGGTATACGATTGTGAGTTGCGTGCTTCTTGGCACCAATGCTATCTTCTTGAAGGCACAGGAAGATGTTTCAACAGGAAGGTAGCATTTACAGTGGAGTCTCGGTCAATGAAGCTCTGCATATCTGTTCTGAACCTTGCTCACGGTCAGTCTCAGAAGTAGGGTGGATGTGACCACGTGTCAGACGTCCAACTCAGGTCACTGTTCTAGGCGGCTGGCCCTAGACAATCGGGTCAGGAAAGATGCTGATCAGGACCTTGGCTTATCAGACACTTTGGAAGGGTTTATCGTCTTAACTGGATTATCGGAACACCATTCAACGCAACAATAATGCTAAGACTTTGCACAAGAACATACAAGTTATGTTTATTGCTGAGAAATTAGTTGTGGCATATAAATTTGTACTTATTGCTCGCGGATAGGTGCTAGTTAAGACTTTGTCGGAATATTGTTGAAGATATCTAGACCTCTGCTGAATCTGCAGGACTGTGCAAGAGAGGTTTGTAGATGCATCAAGGCGACCGAACAACAAATCTGCGTCCACATATATACCACACAGGACAATCAGACCGGCAACAGCACATACGTAGAAGGTCATGGACACCGCACACTCTGCTTTTGTGAGCTGTGCCTTGGCGTTTGCCCGGCCATTGGGAACTATATATGTCAGCCGCCTCTGAAGGTCAGTGTGCTTTCAAAAGCAATAAAGAAACGGCCAATCCCATATTATTTCTCAACTGCAACTGCTCGGTCTTCCTTCTCTATTTATAAACCAGATAAAGCGGAATTAAATTGAGATGTTCGATATCCTATCTGTGCATTTGAACACGAGTGAATGCGGCGAGCGTCAAAGGACTCGTCGGCTCCGCCTATTAATCGGAAATAGCAAGATGGACGACGCTATTCTGAAGCCCAATGCCCAATAGATTCAGTATTGTAATAACATTCGACCTGGGCGAATTTCCCAGGATAACTAAAGCGAAACTAAGCCGATGGTAGCTCTGGTAGACAAGATGCACCAGGACTAACGAATGGTGAGCATCACCGCAACCTTGGCAACGTTTTACTTGCCCGCAATCGTAGCCATCGTACGTGCGCCGTCTCTAGATATTAGTGTAATAGCTCAGACTGACGAACCAACTAATGCATCGCGGTCGGCCCTGGGGCGCGGCTAATACAGTAGCTCAAACTAACCATCAAAGTCTATGGACTGCTGTGGTGACGACCATGCTGTTTACGACTGGTACACTGCTTCCTAATACTACTACACGGAGAGGAAAATGCTTGAAAGCTGACTATAGTTTCTAAACGATTCACTCCTTACGCTCTGGATCCTTCACTGCTGAGACATTTCGATTGTTCAATCAATCTCTAACAGGTATTGTCTCTATATAAGCTGCCATGGGGACCATGATCGACTGCAAGACTTTACTCCGTCCATGGCGTGCGAAAAAGCATTAGGATGCCGGGTGATACTGCCGAGTTGAAGGGCGAAGGCGAATCGTTGTCGCATCTCGGCCGCTCTAGGTGCGCTCAAATAGCATGCACCACGTTATTTCAGAACTGCATCTAACAAGACATATGCCTCTATCGGATCTCGGACGATTCGGTGTGTTACTTGCCTAGCCACGAGTGATAGGTGATTGGTAGCAGCTGTTGCACCAGAACAGGTAGTCTGCACGATTATTAACAGGACTAGAGTGTCGTAAAGGCAGCAGCATGGAATATCATCCAATGCAAACAATAGGAGTATGTTCACCAGCCTTATCTGACCAATATTATTTGCGCGTTTTCTACCTCGTGGGGCCATCCTTCGGGGAGGCCTCTTTTATGAACGATAAGGTATGCAGACTGATTGGACCGGTCGGGACTTGGAAGGCCTCCCGCAGCAACGCACATCGTCACATGATATGAAATGTACAGGTACGTAACGATACGGCGTCTTTTTCGCTGTCACTTCTACATAGGAGTAGTATACGCAGGTACCAGGAACTTGGCGAGGAAATCAACGGCGGTGTCATGGCGAGCCCATTCTGCCTGAGCAGCTGTTTGCCCACAGGTATAAGAATGGAGCGGATATCCCATTAAAGACACAATGTTCAATTACTTCTAGCTGCCTTCGCACCAGCACCGGTATCGAGATGGGCAACATTTTTGCGCCTCAAACCAACCATCAGACTCAGCCGGTCTATGAGCCGCCTAGACGACAAGTCTTCGTGGGCAGGCCGGCGGTTCCAGCAACTCATCGCAGGATCCAGCCTACATGCCCTCACTACAGCCGTGGGACTTGCTCATGGGGAGACAGGTGCCGGTTTGTACACGAAGGCCCTGCGCAACCAACTTTGGTTCAACCACGACGGCGCACTCAATGCCGCTTTTTTGCCAACGGTCATTGCAAGAAAGGCGCTGCTTGCAATTTCTCGCATGAGCAAGTGAATGAGGACGAACAAGAAGAGAAGGTACGGTTCTCGCGGCTATTCAAAGTCGTGTATAACAAGCTGACTGTTTTCTCGCACAGGACGATGAACCGACTGAGAACTGGACGCGTGAGCTTGGAGGCGCGTGGGTCCAGTTCGGCGACGGCGCAACGACTATCAAAGTCTCTCTTCCCTCGGACTTTTCCGCCATCCGCATCATCAACCTCCCATATTTTGGCTCAGTCGGTTACGTCACCAAGATCTTGTCTGATGTTGGTGTGGCCATTTCACCAGACGATGTGCGGATCATGAAAACCGCGGCTTCGGACAAGTGCTCTGCAATCGTCAAAGTTGAAGACCCGACGTTTGCCAAGACGGCCTGCGGAAAGTTACGCACATGCGTTGGACTCCAGGACCACCAGCCTGTCTCCATCCCCGTTCCTGTCCCCGCGGGTTCCAACTTTCATCAAGTGGATTGCAGGCAAGTGCACTGTTCGTGGCATCGACCAGCTCGGTCGGCATGCCTCATTTTTGAGAGCAACGAGATCGCACGGAGAGTATTCGTCAAGTTCATCAAGGGCAAGTACCAAGTGCTCGGGGCGAAAGCTACGGTGAAACAGCCTGTCGCACGAAGGAACGACAAGCCGAGTGAAACGACTTGGGTTGTTGAGTTGACTGGACTGGCCGACACCGTCGAGGCTCAAGACGTCATGCAAGGAATCACTGCAATCGACAACCCGCGACAAATCGAAATGGGAGAGCCGAGCTATGTGGCCGATCTAGATGTGGACTCTACCCTTATTAAGTCGATGCTGTACGAGTTCGGGCCGCTGGAGCGGTGGGATGTTTCCGACAGTTCCAAGGGTAGACGCATCAAAGCTCAAGCGACCTTTGTCGAGGAAGCACAGGCGCGAGACGCTGCCATGTCGCTAGACAAGAAGGCATTGCCGTTTTGTGGAACAGGAAAACTATTCGTCCAGCTGGTCACGACGGTCAAGTTCAAAGTATCAACTCGAGTCTACGACGTCGTGCAGAAGCAAATAAACTCGAACAAGGCAGCCTGGGAGCGAAAGTACATCCGGCTGTTCGCATTATCTCCTCGTGGCTTCTATCGGATCTTGAAACTTCAAGGCGAGAATCGCCAGCTAGTAGCGGAGGCCCAAAAGAATCTCGAGCGCATCATTTCCGGTCGGGTAATGAGGATAGATGGAAAGGATCTACGGCTTGCCAACTTGAAAATGGACGGAAACATCGTCAAGAGGCTGAAGAAGATTGAGGAGGACCTGGGCGTCGTCATCATTCGCGACGTGCGGGCATCACAAGTTCGAGTTTTCGGACCCGAAGCAAGCTTTGCAATGGCCACAGAAGCATTGCACAGGCTTATCCAAGACATGAACGTGGCAAGCCATCTTATCAAACTCGACCAGGAGGCCGAGCTCCGGTGGGCTTTGGAAGGCGGCTTCAAGCAACTGGAGTCTCAACTCGGACGTGACAAAGTCGTGTTTGACCTCACGTCGCGGCACATCCTTATCCACGGGACCGAGAAAGATGCTGCCGACGCCAAACTCGTCATATCCTACAGGGAAACGGGGTCCCTGGGGAACACTTCGAACTCCCAAATGGAGTGCCCGGTGTGTCTCTGCGAGGCCGAGGAACCGGTCTACACCTCGTGCAACCACGTCTACTGCGGCTTCTGCTTTGTGAACATGTGCCGAGCGGAGGCATCGACGTCGAAAGACTTTTGCGTTGCTTGCGTGGGCGGCCTGGGCAGTTGCGGCAAAGCGTTGGATATTTCCGAAATCCACAGCGTTCTTCTCTCGGAAACGTTCGAGGATGTCATGGCAGCATCCTTTGCTTCCCATGTCCGGCGCCACCCAGACCAGTTCCGCTACTGTCCGACGCCTGATTGCAGTCAAGTCTATCGCGTGGCCTCTAATCCTACGGCGCTATCCACGACGTTCACTTGTGGGAAGTGCCTGGCATCCACTTGTACGGCCTGTCATGCGCCGCATCCCGGAACGACCTGTGCCGAGCACAAGGGGGACGGATCTGGAGGCGTCGCGGCACTGAACAAGATCAAGCAAGAGCTGGGGATTAAAGATTGCCCCAGGTGCAGCACGGCTATGGAAAAGACCGAGGGGTGCAACCACATGACCTGCAAGGGGTGTGGGATTCACATTTGCTGGATATGCCTGACAATGTTTGATGAAAGCAGAGCATGCTACGATCATATGCGGGGGTTACACGGTGGCATCGGCCTATGATGACTATCTGTCTGGCAATCCAACCTTGACTGCATAGTGATGATTAGTGCAGAGTACTTGTGTCCAAGTTTCCCATCTCGGAGCCTGATGTAGGACTGGCGCGATTCGGAGGAGCAACATCGAGGCCATAGGCTGCACCACGAATCCAGTTTTTTAATCTCTTAGTGAAATCCTTTTTTGCCTCACAAGGGAACTTCTCAGGACAATTCTCGTACGACTTCTCCGCTACCACATCAGTATCAACCAATGGCTTGTCTCAACATCTTTGATGTGACTGTCTTTACTATGGGGTACCCTCCATCAGGAAAATCTCCCCGCTCAACTTCCAGGGTAATTACATGGATGCCTGCAACAGCATAAATACAAGACTTTAAAGCGCTTCCTCAAACAGTCCTCATGTCTCGCATTCCCGAGCCTACCCGGTGTACTGCTGGAGGATGCATTATCGTAGCGAGAAGAAATATCGTTGGTGGAATTAAACTTAGACTAGGCAAATAAAGACCCTGAATCCCAGCCACGCACACCCATGCTAGCAGAGGCGCCAGGATCTCCGCTCTCCAGGATCTTCGACGATTGCCGGATAGGTACGAATATCAGTAGGTTCCGTTGCCAGTTTCTCTACAAAAGAGCGTACACTGCCAACGACATAGATACCCAGTAGCCAAGTCTATTCAAATTGATGTCCAACTTTGCAAGGAATATGGTCAAACACTTGAATCAATCGGGTGGGAATGTAGCTAGCTGGTCTTGTCAGTCAACAGAGAAATATGGGACCAGCAGAAAAAGCTTGGGCAGTGTTACAGTCGGAGACGGGAACAAAACAAAGCGCGGTGGGCTGCACTGGATCAAGTCTTGACATCTCGTCTATCGCTGACCCGGTGTTTGATATGATACAAGGCTCCGTTTCGGGCAAACGCGCCAAGACCCATTGACTCATAGAAACATAAACGTTGCCACCCTATAATACAGATCCCATAAGGATGCGGAGGAATCGGCCAGCGTTCCGAGTTTCATGTATAGAAAGGAAGCACCTGACCCACGACAGTCGGGATCCTGATCCGGGCGTGGCCCAGAAACACATCTCATTGGTGAGTCTATAGCCTAAACCGCCAGCTTCTAGATACCAAGACTTGTCGTGTATTGGGTGTATTTTTGCCGTCAATGAGGCACTCTCTGCAATTATTTCACCCTGAGTGATTGGTATAACTCATCCCAGGGTCACATGTCGTGATGTTCATTTGGCAACTCGGATCCATGGCCTCCTTTCGGTACGGGCCTGACATGGGGGATGGGTTCCGCTCCGTCCACCAAAGGGGTAACCGGTATTTCCTGTGAAACTAGTAGCCCGGACGTGATTGATGAAGAAGAAGAGGCATCGGTATAAAAACACCTCACGCCACTTCAACAAGAGACGACAACAGATGATCCTGCAGTTTCTTCAAACACAAAGCCCTCTCCACCATCGCCTCAATGCATCAGTCAATCCTCGCCAGTCTCCTCACGGCCCTCCTGGCCAGATCCGTCAGCGGTCACGGCCACGTCGCGACCATCATCGCCGACGGCGTCACCTACACGGGCGGTCTTCCGTGGAGTGCCCCCGCCGACGCAGTTGGCTGGGCCGCTGGCAACCAGGACAACGGCTTCGTGGCCCCTGACGCCTTTGCAACTGCCGACATCATCTGCCACAAGAGCGCCACGCCCGTCTCAAACGCCGTGTCTGTTGTCGCCGGAAACACCATCACTTTGCAGTGGAACACCTGGCCCGAGTCTCACCACGGTCCCGTCCTCGACTACCTCGCCCCTGTCACCGGGGACTTTGCCAGCATCGACAAAACCAGCCTCAAGTTTGCCAAGATCGATCACAAAGGCCTCATCTCGGGCTCCAACCCTGGTCTCTGGGCCGCAGACGAGCTTTTCAGCAACGGGTTCTCGTGGGCCGTCACTATTCCCAAGAACCTCAAGCCCGGAAACTATGTTCTTCGACACGAAATCATCGCCCTTCACTCCGCTGGACAAGTCAACGGAGCCCAGGCCTACCCTCAGTGCATCAACCTCAAGGTTACGGGTAGTGGTTCGGGTACGCTACAGGGAGGAGACTTTACCACGTTCTATACTCCCCAGGATCCCGGTATCCTTTTCAACCTGTACGAGGCGTTCACTAGTTACACTATTCCTGGGCCTTCAGTTCAGACCCTCTGAGGCAAACAGGCACCTTTCGCTTATAGGCGGACCTCTCTTAGTTCAATATCAGGTCGTGCACTGTGTATCTAACAAGTTTGCTGTTTGATCGATGCTGAAAGTGATCTCCTACATGCGTGTTGAGTAGTTTTGTGTGAAATTTGTACCATCATACCTGACTTCTGGTACAAAGAAACGCATTGAAACAGACTTTCCGGTGCCATATCTCAAGTATCGCAGCTCTCCCACATTTGATAGTCGTGAGTTCACATCGTGCGTTTCGAGAGTAAACAGAATAGTAACTGGCCCTTATCTTCAACCTTGAAGTGAGAGGTGTTGAAGAAGGCACATAGAATTTTGCACCGCTGTAATGGCATCGAGCTGATTTGACTTTAGCTAGGAGTGAAAAATGAGCTAAAAAAGTAATTTTGACCTTGTTGTAGCAGCAATACGCCTTGATGGGTGGACGGCTAGTTAGAAGAAAAATGAGCCGTGGTCCCCGAAGACCTCATTCAAAGATGCTCCATGAATAGATCATCAAGTACTACCAAGACTCGATATGTCATACTTATATGTATTTCAACTGCAAATATGAGGTTTGACCAGTGGAAAATCCAACTGGAAGCGTAAGCTGCAGAAGGCCTCAAAGTGACGTGTCATCTGCCGATTCAGAAGCTTCCAGACGCCTGGCAGTCAGCCTTGCACTTTGCTTTGCAGCTTTCTGCCTCGTCTGATGATTCACATTCCCTTGCTTGAGGCAATTGGCTGAGCTACGAAATTTGTTTGATCAGTCTCTTTGTTTTCTGCACAATGTACTCCCCCTCCCGGCATTATGTTCGAGAAAGGATACCATATCCCAGGCCGGTGGGTGACCACGAAACACGATTGATCGCTCTATCGAGAGGACAGTGGACGGGCAACATCTCTTGCGAACTTTTTTCTGCGTCGTGGCAAGGAGAAATTTCGATGCCCGAGTATAAGGCCCTGTCCTACGCATGGGGCTTGCCGTGTCACAAACCCCATTAAATTATTGTCAACGACTGTCCGTTTGAAGTGACCGCCAACCTTGAATGCACGTTGAAGCATCTTCGATTACCGGACGAGGACTTCGTTCTTTGGGTTGACGCACTGGTGTGTAGACTTTCTTGTAATTACTGAATCGGTGTTAACGTTGTCATAGTGCATCAATCACAGCGACGACCTGGAGCGTGCCGCACAGGTCAATCAGATGCGCCAGATCTATAGCGGAGCTATCGAGGTCATTGTGTTTTTCGGCAATGACGTAAGTCGGAATGCTGTAGGATCTTTTGACGGCAAAGACCCCGGCACTCGTATAGTTTTCAAAAACGATCATTCTGACGATTGCTTGGTGGAGCGGTGTCTCTACGTGGCGGACACGATCACGGACGAGGCGAATGACGGCCCTCGGGGTTTTCTGTCTCTTCAAGGTCTTAGGGCGGCATCGGAAGTCGTGCAATCCATTTAAAATCCTGAAAAGGATTCCAGATGCTCATTTAACGAACCTATTCGAGGCATTGCGCAGAATGCTCACCGTTCGCTGGTGGTACCATGATACATTAAACAAGCAAGAATAAAAGAAGTACGCAATGGATACTCCCTAAACCTTTGAGGTATGTGCGAAGTTAAAAACGATAGTCGAACAGACGGCGACCCTTGCTTGAATCTCTTGAGACGGGCAAATCTTACGGCCGCTGCCTTTCTATCGTATGATCGCTTCTAGATCTAAGCCTCAACATACAATCAGTACTATACAATGCAGGTTTCTCCTCTTTAGACGCCTGAACTCTTGCTTTCCTCTCCAGCTGAGCTGCGCAGAACTCCTCGAGAGTAGTCGCCCGGCTGTGTGCACTGGTCGGGAATGTGGAACCGCCTGTCTACCCGAGTGAAAATGAAGAGAACCAAGATGAAAATCTCGAGCGTAAACCCAAACACGTAAAACGCGGGCTTTGAATCGAACCAACCTGGGTTGGTCAGTGGGCGTACATCCCATGCAGCGCCGGCCTTGTACCCAGCCACTGTGATGGACAGGCAGGTTGACAGCGTCACAATGATGACTTTGTGAGCCATAGTGCCCTGGCCGAACTCTTCCTTGTCTGGTGACTCCGGGAGCAAATAGGTTATGGCAAGGAAGAACAGTGGAAGAGTCGTCAGCACGAGCAGGAACGTGATTGATGCCAGTTGGACGTCGCGGCATGCTGCAATCGTTTTCGGGCTGGTGGTGCTGACCAACAGAGCGAGCGCAACGATGCCCATGATCAACGAGCCGACGATGCAGATATAAAGGGCCTTGAAGAATATTCCCACCGGAGGAAGCCACCCGATAGCCGGCTGTCGGGCGCGAAGGATGCGCTGCGCAAAGACCAAGTTGATGATGTAGATGAGGATGATTCCGGCGCTGTTGAAGACCTGGGCGGTGACGACGATGGACGAGTTTGTCAGGTGGGTGGCCCAGGCCATGCGCATGCTGCAGGTCAAGATACGGATGATGCAGAAGCCGTTGAGCAGTATGGAGATGATGAACTTGTGGCCGCGGCGTTTGTTGGCGATGAAGATGGTGATGTTGAGTGCAGCGCCGGCGATGTACAAGGCGAGGAACACGGCCGAGATGGGGATATCGAGGGACACGGTCGGTACGCCGCCTACAATGGCGTTCTTGGGAGGATAACATTAGTTTTGTTTGTTAGAGCGGGTGTGTTGTAGGAGGGACTTACTCCTCTAGTCAAGGCTGACATGGTTGGTAAAGACTGAGAGTGTGACGAGAGTGGCCAGGCTGTACTATTCCAAAAGAAGGAAGCTAAGGAGTAGATTCAATCTGATATCTATTCACTCAGGCGCTGATGAAGTATTTAAAGGGAGCCCATTGTCGGTCGGGACTTGTCGTTCGCCGGGCCTTGTGATCATCTCGGACGAGCAACATGTCCTCGGACGAAGATTATGTCCGCGGACGAATACAGTGGGTCAGATCGCCGGTAGATGTCTTGGAATAATCTCAGCAAGTACCGTTTGTTAGTAAAGCCTACCTTGTCCACTCTTAATACGCCCTAGTTGCTAAGCGTCACTATCTACGGTTCTCTCGGCACGACAACCTCCGCTCGTCCACGGCCCCAAGCCACAGCCTCCGCGAACCAATCCCAAGGCCTCAAAGCAAAGCACACAGCTGACACGGACAGTCTCACTCGAGACGCGGCAAATCGCCTCCAACATGCCAAATGAATGACGCCGTCCCACGCAAAGCTCGCAAGGGCACCAAGTCGTGCACCGAGTGTCGCCGGCGCAAAGTCGCCTGCTCGTGGACGTCGGAGCACGACGCCGCGTGTCGACGGTGCGAGGAGCGCGGCTCCAGCTGCGTTGCGCAGGTCTTCGCCTCGCCGTCGACGTCGGTCCGTCGCGCCGGCACGCGCGATCGCGTCTCGCGCCTGGAGCAGCAGGTCGCTCGGCTGACGAAGGCCGTGTATGATCGTGAGACAACGCTGGAGGCCCAGGGCACTGCGTCGCCGAATGGCCGCCTCCGGGATGATGTCGTGAGCTCCGACGCCGGCACCGACACCGAGTCGCAGGTCTCGGACGTGCCAATGATGGAGCCGCCCAGCTATCTCAACTCGCTCTTCAACAACAACCTCATCAGCTCTGACAACCAGAGCAGCGACAACATCCAGGAGCTGCGCGCCCGCAAGGCCTTGGCCCATCTCGCAGACACGGCTAGGGCTGCTCTCCAGCCGCTCATCCCCTCGAAAGAGGATGTGGCCGTGTTTGCGGGCCATGCCTCAGGGTGGCAGCTGCTTCTCCATTTCGTCGTTCCGGTGGCCTCGATGAGCAAGCCCGGTCACGAACTCCTGGCGCAATACGAAGACATGAGACAGCCGACCGTCGATCCACTTAGTCTCGCTTCTTGGCTCATAGCGATTGCCATCACCGTCGAGCAGATGCCGAGAGAAGTCGCAAGCGGCGGCTTCACGTCAAAATGGTCTACCAACACGTCACGCTTTTCGACGGCTGTGGCCGAGGCCGTGGAGAGAACCATTGTCGCGCGCGAGACGTTGTCAGGTTCTCTTGAAGGCGTTGAGACCAACTCTCTCCTCGTCCGACTGTAAGCACTTTTGTGGCATGTAGTTGTAGGATGCACATTTGCTAAGAGATGCAGTTACCATGCTCGAGGAAACTTCCTCAAGGCCTGGCTGCAACTGCGCCGCACCATAGCCCTAGCTGAGCTCCTAGGCTTCCACTGCGCAACGGATGAAGAACGAGCGACCTTGTGGGAATGCCTGTGTTCGATGGATAAATTCAATTCCCTGCTCTTCGCGTTCCCGTCCGCCACCCGATACTACCGCGGAAAGGTGAAGCCTCTTCTCATCAATGGGAAGCCTTCCGCGCCTTCGTTTGTGTCTCGACTGTCGTATATCGCCGTCGAACTCCAGGAGGTAAGCGACAGGCAAGCCAAAGCCCTCTCCGATGCCGAACTGTACGAAAAGATCTCGAAACTCGACACCGAACTCCGCGAGGTGGCCTCGAGTAGCCCGGAATGGTGGGCGGAAGAGCAGGAACCGGTCATGCGCGGTCTCATAATGCAGTACTTTCATAGTTACATTACCATGCGCGTACACGCACCGCTCAGCCTGCGCCCGGGCTCGTCTCCGCAAGCATCCTACTGTCGTGCATCCTGCACCGAAGCGTGCTCGGGCCTGATCCGGCGATACGTGAAGCTCTGTCCCATGCTGCCGAGCGGCTTCTTCCTCCGGCGACTGCTTGACCTGCAAGTCTTTACCGCGGTTATCATTCTTCTTCTTGTGGACTTTAGCTCTGCCTCAGCGGTGCAGTCGTTGTTGCCGGAGACATCGTCGCAGAGAGCCAAGGCGTTGGCTGAAGAAGTCGTTGAATCGATGCAATCAACGATAAATCAGCCCAACTCGGATTACTCGAAACAGGCTATTCCAACGATACTCAGCCTCATCGAACTGCTCAACAAGAACGATTCGTCTCAGACAGACGGCAGCCTCAGCGTCAGAGTCCCGTTATTGGGCAAAGTTCACGTTCGGCGGAGGCAACACAGAAGCCCCAAGAGCGGTGAAAATAGTCAGGTCAACAGCAGCATCGCCGAGTCAACTGCTTTACCAGCCATAGGCGAGCCTCTGTCCTCTCAGTACCTGGTATCTGAGGATCCAACATTGTGGGAGCCGCTGTCTTGGTCAATAGAAGACGACTCGGAGAGGATGTTTCATGAAGCCACCATGATGGAGTATTTTAGTCCCACAGACACTTGGAGTGGGAACACTGCACTTGACTTTACATATTCTCAATTTTAATTATTCTCGTAACCCTGCAACTCCACTCACTGCGCTGGTGAGAACCACTGGAACATAAGTCAACGTGCAAACTGAGGGCCGCATCCTTAGAACAGGCACATCGTAACGAGTTCCTGATATCTGCTGTTCGATTCCGCATCTGAGATTGCTTAAATGAGTGAGACTGCCAATACCATTAACCAATACGAGAACGGTGTACGCGGGCGCCTCCTCAGATCAGAACTACCCGGGACCTCACCACACATGGCGAGCTTTTGACGAAATGCACGACGAACAGGACGGAAACATGAATTTGGTACACCTTGAGCATTTTCGACTTGCATTGAATTGCGCAAAAGTTCCTAAACGAAAGCCACCAAGCGGGCCGGAACGAGTGTTTCCTGTGTCCCAAAGTAGAAGTCGTCCGCCGAGTGTAACGATGCTGATAACGGATCCCACATTAGTACCGGAGGATGTGAATAGCCTTTGCGGCTAATCCAATCGGGTCGTTCGGCCGGGGGTTTCACTCAAAGTCCCGAGGCTGGACGCATTAGGCAGGACATCAACGCCGATCGCCGGAGGCAGTCTTATCGACAGGACGAATAGTCAAGGTAATTCGTAAATCACGTAACGCGACCCTATTTATGCTTGACAATTAAGGATTAAGCTTACTACTTTGTTTAAGCTGTATAAATGAGCATTAGACACGTCGAAACACAGCCCATTCTATCGGACCTTTTCACCACGCCTCGACCTGCTCCGGCCTCCCCCTTGTCCCTGGAGACCTGGCGGCCAGTGCACAATTTGGCACCTGCTTTTAGGCACGTGCGGACGATAACAAAGGTGGACGACGCACATGCCGCGGCTGAGTTCGGTCGCGGCTCGACCCATTGCTCCTGATTGACAGCGGCCGGAAATACATTTCCCGTAGATGCTCTGTCGGACTGCTCTAAAGAGGAACTTTGGCTAGGGCTAGCTCGTATTCTAGCGTTGACGACCTTCTGGTAATGATTAGTAGCTCCGACAACCACCGCACTTAGAGTGTTGGGTGTCGAATTGAGCCACAAATTCCGGGTTCCGGTGTCGTTTCTATAATGATAGGGTCAATGAGGGCATAGTTGGCCGGGAACTTTTACGTTGAGCACTGCTGGGGTAGGGGTGTAAGCCTCGAGAGGTCTGAACGAGAGATAGACAGCAGGCCTAGCTGACAGGTTTAGAGTAGATATCTTGCTAGGATGCGTTGACGACGGTTCCTGATTGAGAGACAGAATGTATAAAGACATGAGGAGTCCCAAGACAAATCTACCAACAGACTCACACTCCAGACCGGCCTCTTCAGTCTTGTATACCTACCTCATCCGTTGATCATCACTCCATCCACCAGCATCATGCATATCAAGAGTCTCCTGCTCGCCGCCTTTGGCGCGTCAACAGCCTTCGCCGGAGTCTCCAAGAGAGCCGGTGGACGCTTCGGATGTGGTACTTCTGAGCCCTCGGCCGAGCACATTGGCATGTCCAAGGTTCTCGCTGCCCAGGAAGCGAGAGCCGAGGAGTCGGGCAACTTGACGACGCGCGCAACTATCAACGTTGGTGTCTACTTCCACGTCGTTGCCAAGTCCAAGACCGTTGCCGGAGGCTATCTCACCGTGCGTATTAGCTATCCATTCCCCCTCGCAGACCTGTGACTAACTATTGCACAGGACAAGATGCTAAGCGACCAGCTGGCTGTTCTCAACGCCGACTTTGCCCCGCACAACGTTGCCTTCAACTTGCTCGGCACGGACCGAACCGTCAACACGGGCTGGGCCGCTGACAGCGCCGAGCTGACCATGAAAAAGTCTCTCCGTAAGGGAACATACTCCAACCTCAACATCTACTTCCAGTACGGCCTGACCGACGACTCCCTCGGATACGCCTACCTGCCGACGTCGGTCACCTCCGGAAGCACCGCCTTCTACCGCGACGGCGTCTCCATTAAGGCCCAGACGGTTCCCGGCGGCTCCGAGACCGACTTCAACCTCGGAAAGACGGCTACCCACGAGGTCGGCCACTGGATGGGTCTGTACCACACATTTGAGGGAGGTTGCACCGGCAGCGGCGACTACATCTCCGACACTCCTGCCTCGGCCAGCCAGTCTTCGGGATGCCCCGTTGGTCGTGACTCGTGCCCGAGCGCGGCTGGAGCGGACCCTATCCACAACTACATGGATTACTCTGATGAGTAAGTTGCTACTTTCTTGATTGAATATGGAAAACCTCTAACCTTTATCGCAGTACTTGCTACGAGGAGTTTACCGCTGGCCAGCAGACTCGCATGACCAGCTACTGGAACACCTACCGTGGATAGATTGATGAGACTGGAGCTGTCTGGAAAAAAATTGTGATATACTAGACTGCTGAAGCTGCGATAGACTCAGGAGGCGGAGAGGGGTGGCTTAGACGATGATGATATAGTTGAGGCGAACTTGACGCATGATGTAGATTGGCACGAAGAGCATGAGCATTTGAAAACTTGATAGACGGGGTTTATAGAGGTTTTGTAGTACTGATAACGTTCCAGTCCCCTTTGTGTCTGTTCTTTCGGTGGCTGAACGACAGGGATAGTGTAGCTCGAGGCAGATGAGATGTGAATTGGGAGCAGAGCTGGGAACACAAGATAATGAACAAAATCATCAGACCGGTTTCTCTCTAGTCACTTTAACCTCATTACAACCAATTATCGCGAGACAGCATCCGTCGTCGGGAATTTCGACCGCCGTGACCGCCATCGCGACGAGGATACATGCCCTGTGGCGAGACGGGGCAAAGACGTCGCCCTCGCAGGCGTGTCTAAAAGCCCATTCTCTAGCCCTGAGCCGTCTCCAGAAGGCTCTGAAGGACGGCAATGAGTTGGGCAGTTAGACAACAGTCCTCGCCGCCCTTGTACTGCAAGTTTAGGAGAATATTTCGGCTACTTGGAACCGAAGAAGACCGGCTTCTACACACCATGAAGGTGCCGTGGCTTTAATGATGGCCCAACCATCCGACGACAAGTCAAAAAATCACTTATCCGGGTCACCTCTTGGCCTACGTTCTGCACAACGAGGTCTCATCTGCCCTGCACGAACAAGGCCCCGTCGTACCGCGCATCCGCTCGTGGATCAGCCACGACAATATCCCCTTGACTCTAAGCTCAACCTTGAATCTTATCGGCATCTCAGTTCCCATTATGCAAGACAAAATCTCACGCCAATTAAATCAGGCTCAGCCATCTGATCTTGAACAGATGTAGTTGGGCCTCAAATCCGTCGAGGACTTCGTCAGATGGATGGAAACTCTGCCCAGGGAATGGCGACCATTCAAGATGAGACACGTAAAGAAGGCAAATCCACCCATCACAACCTACTCCGCTAGCTATGAAGTTTACTTTTCAGTTCAAATTGCCGCGGTTTGGAATACCTAGAGATGTTATCGACTGATGATTCTCAGCATTGCCCTCGTCTTGCACCACGTCAGGCCAAATGCTCTCCCGAAAAGTGCATCCGATGGCAGCGTCACAGATGTAGAGCTACCGGTCATCTCCTGTGTCAAGGATAGTATCCAAGAACTATTCAACTTGGCGTGCGAGAGCGTTGTTGCATGCGTCGGTCCACCCTCTACGACTTCACCGGCTCGGATATTGTATTTCCGAGTTACCACGACCTGCCGCCGCGCGATGTAACTTTCCTTCAGCACTCTAGCAGCGGTCGCTCTATGTCACTAAGAGACCTCAGGCACCACGTGATAGCTCTGGGGGCATGGCACATTCTGAGTCTATTGGGATATTTGGTTCAACTGACATCTACTAAGCATGGTTATCTGCTGGATCAAATGCCAAGGCGCGGCTTAAAGAAACGGATTCACGAGTAAATAGTCCGTACGAAAGTGGTCCTGGACTTGGGGCCTTTGAGAAAGATTGAGAAAGATGAATAATGATTGGGAATATAAAGCAGAATCTGGTTACCCTAGACCGCTGTGGCGGAAGCTCCTACTCATAACATGAGGGTCCTAAACACGAACGCGAGCCCTCGTATAACAACTAAAATATCGGCCCGTCTTCATGCCCTTCTTAATTGCCAAGCCAGAAGTAGTTAGTCGTAGTAGGCTCTGGTAGGTAGAGTTATCTCATTGTAACCGCCGGTATACCGGTAGCTACCTTCAACATACTGAGGTTGTTCAGCCTTCAAAACCAACCCGTTTTTACCCACATTTTTGTACGTTGAAACATGGTCGACTCCAGTTAATTGAGGCTGTGCCTGAAGATCATTACTAATGGCTGCAGAAAGTTACGTCTTGTTTGTTTTTCTGGTAACGTCCGAAAACTCATATCTGCATAATGACGTTTTTGGCGTCAGCAACACGGTCGCAAATCATGCACACTTCAACTCAGTGCACAAACAACCAAACAGCACACCTAAGCAGCGAGTTCCATATCATTACTAAAGCACAAATTGTTTGATTGCTTACTTGAATCGCTCGCGGTTACCTCCCAGGTCCGACACCTGGCATGTTTCAGTCGGGATATTCTTCCACGTTTGACGCATTCCTGTGAGGACGCCACGTTGCCATTCCCCGATGCTGTCTGCGTCACGTCATTCACCGTCTGACTGTTTATTTTGCGTTTGAGATTGCAGTCATTGCCAAGGCTACCCGCCAAGGTTTCAAGTCGCGTCGCCAAGGGCCACAATACGCGAGATAAGCGGGGTTGTGCCAGCCAACACGAGGTCGATCGAAATTATCCCCTGAACGATGACAGGTTTTTAAAACATCTCAATCGACACCTGAGAACGGGCTCCGGCGGGTCATTGGGCTTGCACCACAACCGCCATGAAACGGAGTCCCATCTTGAGAAGCATCGCTCTGCTGTTGCTGGGCGCCAGCTCAGTCCAGGCCAAGACAGACGACGACGATGTCAAGGTCATTTGCGGCCAGGAAAGAGTCGGCGATGTCACCAAGCCGTTGATGTGTAAGCAAATGCGCATCTCGTCTCGAGAGAACTCATCAAGCTAACTTTGCACTCAAGACTACCAAAATGCCTGGAATGACAAGAGTCCAGATGATGGTTTCGCTTGCATGAGAGTCGACAACAGTACTCCAGCCTACGATACAACGTGGAACTGGGGCGAAGACATCCAAGATGTACACTCGTTCCCGTACGTGCGGTTTGGAAGCAATGACCTCCCCATGCGCCTCAGCAACATCCGGTCCATCCGTCTATCGACCGACTGGATCATGACAGCTGGCGCCATCAGCGAGCCTCCACGCACCTTCAGCGAGTCTGTGTGGACCAAGAACAAGAAAAAGCTGGAGAAGAACGAAGTCCAGGCCAACGCGGCCTGGGACTTTTTTCTCGACAATGATCGCAACAAGACGCTCTATCCGCAGGAGGCAGCCATCGAGTTCATGGTGTGGCTCGGCAGCGTCGGCGACCCTTGGTGGCTTGGACGTTTGAACGGCACAATCTTGTCCAACGTAACGCTTGGAGATGCCGAGTTGTGAGTTTCCCACTAATATGTTCCTCCAATGGTTATGAATATGCGTTGACAGCCTTAGCTCTCTGTACTACGGGCGCAACTCAGGCGGCACCCACGTCTTCACCGCCGTGCCCCGCGACGGCGAGGACATTCTCTCCATCGACGAAGACTTCTATCCTCTGTTTGAGTTCATTCTCAAACAAGCCCACAACAACCCCGAGACTCCAGACGACCTGCCAGTGGACCCGTTCCTGGGCATCGTCGAATTTGGCACCGAAACCTGGTTTTCCAAAGGGAATGTGACTTTCACGGCTGCGAACTTTGGCATGAAGCTGGATGGGGACGTTGAACTGAACGACAACAACTCCAATGAGAACAACAGCACTTCGTCAGATGAGGGCGATTCTTCGAGCGAGAGCGACTCGTCAGACGAGGATGACGAAAGCGCGGCTGTGACTTTGGTTAACTTCTCGGTGTTTGGATATACCATGGCAGTTATGCTACTTTCCTGGTCTCTCTGGTAATAGCCGAGGGATACCGATTTCATTTTGTCATATATGTACCCAAAGTAGTACTTATAACAATCTTGTAGTTATGTGCTATCGGACCATGATGCGTTGAATGAGTAGAGTTCATCGATCTACAGAAATACAACGAACAGAATTGAATACGGTAAACAGTACTTGGAATGAAAACAATGCCAATCCTTCATATCTTCTCATCCTGTCCAACATCTCAGTTCGCGATGGTAGAGGAGCAGTCAAAAGCCATCAGCCTCAACTATCTGCTTCCCGCGCAGCTTGAATCTCATCGTCTACACTCTCCAGAAGCATCTTTTCATTCCACTGAGGCTGCCAGCCAAGCTTATATGCGTTGACGGGGACAAGATTTGTGCTGGGCCTCTCATTAGTTTTCCATGTCTAATCACGGGCAGGGGGTACGTACCCGTGAGTGCCCATGATCCGCACTATCTGAAGAGGAACTCCCAGAGATTGCGCTGCCAGCTCATCACTGGGCCATGTGTGTGGTTCTGGCTCCTCCACCAACCCAAGAGCATAAAGCCGATCGGCAAGGCGCTGCATAAAGTCCCAGCTGGACGTCTTGTGTGCTACTGCGAAGTAGTAGCCCTTTTCGCCGCTCGGAATTGGCATTTTCAGCAGTATCTGCTCCACCAGTAGACCATAGAGGGCTGTTATATCTGAGATGTGTGCTGCGGCGGGGCTCTGTGTATAGTTAGCATCTTTTGAGGAAGAGTGCCGCGGCGGACATGCGGGAAGCTGCTTAAGCCACTACACGTGCATGTGTAGTGCGCAATAAACTCTCGACTATTACCAAGACAGAGATTGCAGGAAGAACTCACCCCGTTCTTGTCGAATCGATGCACAAGTTTGTTCTTGATGCTGGCTCTGATGAAGGCTGGAAAGGCAATAGAGAGCGTCTTGCACTCGCCTGTTCCTCTGCCGTCTATCACGCACATAGAATGAGCTAGAGCCTCAGTAGCTATGATTTGTGGACGAGCTTACAGACGGCTGGTACAACAACAATGAAGGTATTAACTCCATGTGCTTTTCCTTCTTCGATGACTTGGATGTCAGTCTTCTCATATCATTAGCATGGTGTTACTATAACTTGGTGCTGCAAGCAAGCTGATTGCATACCAGTCGAATAGGATGGTTGGCCGAGATCTGCTTCTCCGCCTCGAAGATAGGGTCAGTATCCTTCATTTCCTCAGACGGCCAGCCAGCCTCAGGGGCAAATGCAGTGGTTCCCGAAGTCTAGTTCGTCATTAATTAAGCTCGAGTGGTGCGAAACCGACTTTTGACTCACATGAATGAAGTAAGTTTCTTTCCCAGTGATCTTGCGACGCTGGCCAAGGGCCTGGATGAGATGGGACACTATATGGGGTTCGTGAGAACTGGCAGTGTGCAGGATGATATCAACTAAGATGAGGTTAGTGGGGCAAATACCCAGGTCCTTTTACCAACGCACTCTCATTTTCAAGCACTGCTTCCTTTGCCGCTCTTTCATTCGCAACGTCAACCTGAATCACGTTGATGCCCAATTTTGACAGGCTTTTGACTTGTTATTCCGAGCGACAGGCAGCGCTGATGTTGGCCGACTTGATCGGTCCCCATGTGCGAGCTGTGAAGTCCGCGAGAATAGAGCCACCGCTGAGAAGAGATTGGTTAGGGTGTTCTGAATGGACCAGACTGGCAAGTCGGGGTCATACATGTAACCGGCGGCGCCGGTGATGAGTAGATTCCGAGTCATGATAGTTATCAGGCAAAGCTCAGCTTTAGTGTTATAGTGAGTGTTTCCGATTGCTGAGCCAGAGGCAAGGGACTGAATGCTACTTATGATCCTATTTCTGAAGTACCTGAACCTTGATCGGGTTTCCGAGCATCTCCAGCGTTTCCTCTAGGTGTGCAGCAACTTCGTAAGTTGGCCAATCAGACCGCTTGTGCGTGTGAGTGGGGATAGTGCTTGGCACTGGACGGAATCCCTCGCGATTCCGCCGCGAGTGATGTTTGGATTTGTCATCTCACATCGTCCGATCTTCATCGATGACCATATTCTCAACATTCTGCCAAGTCACACTGCGCCTAAGTCATGGAAATCCGCGGGAATCATGCTGGAGAGAGACGCAGGATCCGACCGCCAATTGCTCGTCGCTCAGTAAGCTTATGAGGAATATCACTGGTACCTTCGCTAATGCAGCTTGATCTAGTGTGACTACTGTCGAGCTCGGAAGGTGTGCGCCTTATGCCAGTTGTTCGCATCTTTGAAAACAGCATGAAGAAAACGAAAGCTTACCAACAGCCAGATCGGTTGTGACAGAGGGTCGCCTTGTTCGAATTGTGTATCTGCTAGACTCGATTGCACCCATAGCTTAGTGACGTCTACTGCAACCACCAAGCAGAGAGTGTTGGTCTCAGCGCAATAGTAAGTTCATTTTCTTGAGCTACACAGAGTGCTTACAAGTTTCTGCAGTGAAGAGAAACTCGACGACATTGCAAAAGGAATCGATAGCATCAAGCATCTATTAGCAGAGCGCAACAAACCATCGCAGGGCCAAGAGACTGAAGTTGGCTTGGTACAACAATTGACAGCCCAAGGTGTTTCAGCAAAGCCCTCGACCACCCACCAACCGATAATCTTCACTAGCAACAATCATTCATCACAAGACAGGTTTGCTGGTATCATCGAGTTTGTCAAATGTGTGGTGGGCTTTCCAGACCCAGGAAACCTCTCATCTGGCATGGCTTCCGTCATTCCATCCTTGAAAACACTTTTAGAGGCATTAAAACGCTCTAATGATTGCCAAAGCCTTGCATTCGCCAAGACCAAGACCACAATAAATGAAACCAGCACCCCTCGCATGCCGTCCTTGGAGAATGCTATAGCAGTGTTGCGGTGGGTTGACGGTTCGTTCCCGACAAATCCATGTGTGTCATGAGCTTTCCTGACACTACATAGCTTACAAAGAACATCCCAGAGTCGCGTGGATTTCTCACATTCTGCCTTTTCATAAGTTTGCAGACATCTGCACAAAGGTGTATTTTGCACTAGAAGACTACAGCCAGATCGACTTCATCCTTGCCAATGGGTACTTGTCTTACATATTTGCTGCGCATATTGCTATATCTGGAGCTCAGACGTCCTTATCAGACTGCGATCTTTGTAGGGACAATGTCCACACATCCCTCTCAAGGCTGCCACTCATCTTGCCTGCATCTATGGATGTCGTTGCAGCTTTGATTATCGGGGTGTGTACAAGAGATTATGACGTGAATGAAACTCACTGATGATGTTATAGACTCTGAGCGCCCTCGAATATTCTGACGTCAGCACTGCTTGGACACTCATCATAAATGCCTCCAACATTTGTCAAACATTGAAATATCATCGTCTCAAGTCTGATACGGGATCTGACGAAGCGGAACGGCTAGGTGAGAAACATTTGTTCTGGACTCTCTATCGGATAGAGAAGGCGCTTTCGCTGCGGCTCGGTCGACCGTCCACCATCTGTGATGCTGATATCACACTGCCTTTCATCAAAGACGCACGGCTTGCAACCCTTGAGAGACTCCAGAGCAGTGTTGCTGAGCGACTAGACAACCCAACTTCCACCCCAGGCGACCTGGCATGCCACCAAGCCCATGTAGTCAGGGACCTCAGTGAAGAACTTCGAGCCATGACTAAAGGAACACATCATGACGCCATGGTAAGCTCCCGTTGCCGTTTTATTATAGTATCTACTCACCTTTACTTCAAGTCTGCTGGCTCTGACATGAGCCCGATACAAAGTCTTTATCTACAATGCGAACTTGTCTACGAGTCTTCGATACTAGCTTCAATCTTGCGGATCATATCCACTTCGATTGGTTCTCCAGATGCCATTCCAGACGATTGCATTACCGTCGCTCGCGATATTTTAGATACTTATCACCAATGCAACACCAGCTGCAGAGGTAATCGACTGACAGTACTAAATTATCTCGATTGGTTAGTTATCCATGTTTAAACTTTGTTCGGCTGTACAGCAACCTGTCCTGACGTCTTCCTCAAAAGGTCCAATCAACACACCTATTTTACCTCATGTACGCTCATCTTTACCCGCGTTGTTCAGCTATCAGACTTGAATGATTTAGCGCGCTTAGAAAGCTTTGCAGACTCCACGAAACCTATAGAGGAGGAGTCTTCAGGATCGACTACTTGCCCCCACCAACTTTACCAGCTTCTTTGCCAAGCTGCTCAACTCTACACTCAAGCGAAAGCCGGCCCCTCGATTTCAGACCAAACTGGGGCCAATACCCTTCCTAGACTTTCTGGTGAATTCAATTTTGCGGCTCTTGAACCGAACCTTGGAGGTGCATCGCAGGAAGCTTTTCAGGGCGTAGACCCTTGCACGTACAGCATAGACGATTGCCACGCGGGTGCTGAACAATTGATGGCATGGCTTGATGGGGATGATGCGATGCTTCCAGCATCAGCACTTCCAATGTAGAGATATGTCTGTACCCCCCTCTACTACTAGGAGTGCGGCTGGCTCTGGAGCGCGGCTGCTACTATCACGGTACCCCCCCTCATTTGCCGCATTAGTATAAATCGAGCATCCGAATCGAAATGGGAATTTGTCGACATGAGAAGCGGTGACAAGGACGATGAAAAAAGAATAGACGGATGATCTTGATGTTATCTACAGCATGTGCAGAGCTAGATAGAAGAATGAGCACAATAACTATCGTTAGAGAGGGAAAACATTGAAATATCAAGAATGACAGCAGTATCTTTCCCCTAGCAACCATCATATAAAAGATCTCAAGCCTTAAGTGCCGGAATTCTCCGACAAAGTGTGTGGAATAGCTCAAAGTAAGAATCAGAAACACCGTGTTGAAAAACAGCATATAGAAAAGCTTTTGTTTTAACTTTCCTGATCCTAGGTTTTCTTTAAATCTAACATATAGACTTTTTTCTAGTAGAACCCCCTAAACCTTCTACCTATCTTATTAAGTAGTCTAATTTAACTTCTCCTTATACTAGACCTTATATAGTAGCTCTAATATCTTCCTTATCTAAGGCTAGTTACTATAAATAGCTTTAGTAGCCTTTTTATTATCTTTAGTTATCTAATTATAGTAGATAGCCTAGGCTAGCTTATATAGCTTATTCTACTACTTCTGGTAGCTTAGCTTAGTAGGCTAATTAGAGTTACTAATCTTAAAGGCTTTATAGCCTAATAGAGCTAGATTAATCCTATTAAAATAGCTTAGCTAGGCTAGCTAAGCTTCTATTTCTATAGTATTATCTATTATCTAGACTATAGCTAGTTAACTAAGAAGAAGCTTATATTTAAGGAAGGTTTTAAGTATAAAGGGTAATAGGTCTATCTAGTAACTATTATAGGCCCTATAGGTAGAGCTAATAACTATATAGTTAAAAGTAGATATTTTATAGGAGGTTAAGAGATATAGTATTAGATAAAGAGAAAGGAATTAGAGCCCTAGCTCTAGAGCTAGGGAAGTTATATATACTAGATTTCTAGCTTTTCTATCTCTAAAGGCTAGAAAAGCTAGATACTAGGTTTCTAACATTTTAGGTTAGAAAAGCTAGATATTAGGCAGCTGTAGAAGCATTAGGTTGTTAAGATGCTTAAATTGTGGAAGAAAAAGTGTTTTTTTGAAGTCGTAATAGTAGCAGCTATGCCTAGAGCCCGCCGCACTCCTAGTAGTAAGAATCAGAAAGTAATTAAGAACAAGACTGGACAGGTTTAGATCTGTGGTAACCAAATCTTAGAACCAGTAAGCTATCCACTTCGCTTCAACTTGGTTTGCGCATGGGGGAATTCCAGACCAACAGCGTTTCCCTCCGTATTGAGAAGAAAGTTGAAGCTCTGCTCGATGCCAGCAACCGCGCCGACCTCTTGCCAAGTGATGCACGTCGGAGTTCCCTTGTCAGCCGGGGCACTCTTGTCCTGGAATACGGCGATGAACTGGTGCTTCGTGTCATTTTGCACGTTTGTCGGGTAGATTCTGAAGTCCAGATCCGCGATATTGATATCCAGCTTCTTGGCAACCTTAGCCCTCACATCGATCTTACCAACGACCAGCTTTTGGACCTCCAACCCTGGTCCGTTATCGGTAATGTTGAAGGCGGCTACAGTGCCGCGGCTGCCCTTGTACGTGCCTGCATAGCGGAGTGCCGTTTCCTTGGCCGCGAACGCCTGCAGGTAACCAATCGACTCGCTAACAATATCGGCGTAGACATTGAGATCGAGCTTGCGGTCCTTGACGGTGCTGTCATGGGCGAGGATGGCGAAGCCAGCGCCAAAGTCCGGTACAAGTCCAAAATAGCTTGCGTATTGTCCGATGGTACCGCTCTTGGTCAAGGCGTCGATAACCGGCGAGATGGCCGAGGACCCAGCACGGTACACCTCCCACGGACGCCCGACACCGTTGCGCAGGTTCGAAGTATCCATGTTAGGGTGCAACCAACGTCGAGTCACTGCTGGTGTAAGAAGCGTCGACGACAGCATGGAATAGCCGGCCCGTGCAAGATCCTCGATGGAACTGACAAGGGAGAGGGCACTGCAATACAACGAACAAGTTAGAAAACAAATAATCTCGAAGCTTAAGATGACACAACCACATACCCTGGCTCACCAATCTGCGAAATGTTCATGCCCTCATTGGCGAAGACGTCCTTCGCTATCGGGGACAAAAGACTACTAGAACTCATATTCAAAGGTCGTAGGAGGGTACTTTCGAGAAGAGAAGCCCAAGAGCTTTCCCCTCGTCCATGGTCGCTTTCCCTTTGCATCGCAAATACAAGGAGCTGAAAAGCTGCGTAAGAGACAACTGGGGTAGTGTCCGGAAGAAAGATGGGAGACTTCTCGGCAAAATCGCTCGCAAAAGCTGGTGTCTAAGTTAGGGCTTCACTTCATTTAACTTGACGGTGCATAGACTCACTCTCCCAGTCACAAGCCTTGCTAATGACGCATGCTTGGGCTGCACAATGCCGTTAGTACAATTCGAGGAAACGCGGTAAAATTGCAGCTCACATTGACGACTTAGTCCCGACATTTGGCCTGCCAACGACCCAATCGTGACATCTTCCCAGGGAACTGTAAACGATCCCTTGATATCAGCCAGCTCCGGGATGTATCGCGTGATGGGCTGCTCCCATTGCTCGCCTTGATTTGCCAGCCACGCATAAACTGTGAATACCGTAGTCAAGTCGCCGAGGGGAAATTTTGTGCTCGAGGTAAGGTTTCTGTTGGTAAGAGACTGGTCCTCGGGAGAGGTATAGTGGTATTCAAAGAAGATAGGATCGTCGTCCACAGAGTTGGATCCGCCAAAGAGGACCACGGAAAATGAGGTTGTGTTGGGCATAATCTCACCGTAGTCCTCGCTGCCGCCGTTCTCGATGAGGTCGTCAAAGGCATCGGTGAATTTGGACCTGAGCTGACTGAAGGCATCCGAAGACTTGGAAATAGTCGGCGGGGGGTAGTAGGCGCCGATAAGAGGGCACGCCGAGAAAGGGATGTCGTCGCTTTCTTGCGCAAACACTACTATCGGCAGGGTGCTAAGCAGCACTATCGCGAAAGGAGAAGGAAGGGACAGGAGCATTGTAATCAAGGGCTAGAGGAGGCTTTATAGGTGAGGATCAAGGTAAAAGATGGAGTGAATAGGAACTGGTTCTGTAAATGGTGTGCTGCCTTCTCATTCATATATGGGAATTTGAACCGGAGTATTTACATACTCGGCTTGTTCTACAGTTCATCCTGGGGTTTGAAAGGAGGCTGAGCAGGAGAAATTACGAGGCTATAGATCAAATTCCTTGATTGTGTCAGAGCTTACAGAGTAATTCGCGGGAGATTAGAGGTTCTTACAAGTGTGCGCAGCTTTGTTTCTTATTCCGTGCCTTAATCCGTGCCACAGTGCGGTGTCTTTGCCCTATTCCGTGTCTTATTCCGTGTCTTATCCCGTGTCCGCTCTGGTATTGTGGGTACTTGGTTGATGAGCTGCGCAAACCGCGTCCATCTTTTACTCCGAAAGTCCGTCCATAGTTTTAGATGGCGAACATGCCCGGGAAGTCGACAGGGTCCGTAAAGAGAAACTTGCCGATATCAAAGTCCGGGCTCTGGTACCAGTTGGAAGCTCCGTCCCAGGCATTGGGGCCCATCACCATCAAGGATGGGTCAACCACTAGGTCGGTTGTCGTGAAAGCTTCTTCGGCCAACAGCCGATTGACATGAGTAAAGTACCACTCCTCGAGGCGGCTCACTCGTTTGGTCAAGTCCTGAAAAGGGTGATGATCGCCAGCCGCAGTATCTGCCTCAGAACTAGCCGCTGCCTCTAGCCGCAAAATAATTTGTCGAAGGGTGTGAGGCATGTCCAGAAGTTGGCGCAGGTGCTGGCCGAAGATGGAAACGCTACCTTTTGCAGCTGTCAAATCAAGGCGGACCGCCAGCGACAGGCCACAGTATATCACGATCCAGCCAATGTTTGACATGGCACCCTCTTCCCCTTGTGGGAGGACAAGTACCATGCTGATCAGAGAGCGAACAGCGGATATACTAGAAGACAGCCAATTCATGAGAGGCGCTTGTGGTTCTGGTTCGTTCTGGTTGTCTTGAAATTTGTCAAGTCCAAAGGGTGTACCTCGCGGTGATGACTGGCTGAGCAAAAGTTCTAGCAGGTGGAGCTGCAAGGACAGAGGAGCTTCGGAACGCAATGAGAAATCAATCAAAAATGAGGTAGCGTCATCAACTTACGACTTTTGCTGAGAGGAAAAGGCAAGGCACACTTTGTCTCGGCACACCTTTGTGCAATCTGCTGGATTTCGGCCTCAAACTGTACGGCATCGTTGGAGGTGGAAGCCTGCCCTACAAGATCTTCCAGTTTCTCGGTGAGTGTCTGTAAATTTATGATATAGGCCAGATGTTTGTCCGTATCGTATTGGCCCTGCGCAGCAAGATGCTCGCAGCACCTCGAGATATATGGCGTAAAGGAGAAGTGACGCGACTTTTGCAGCAAAAGAGATGAGCTAGGAGGGATATCAGCATAGATAGACTGTGTAGAGTTTCCAAGTCCACTTGCCTAGATGACAAGTAATACACGCCAATCAATGCCCTCATCTCATCGGGACCCCAATCTGGTTCATTCTGATCTTTGCCGCCATCAATACTCCACAGTTTTGGTCTCCTTTTTCCGCATTAGCACTGGTGATATGATAGGCGAAATGTCTGCCATACCTAGGTCTATCCAACCGCAAATCGCAGACAATACTCGTGGCAAGATGCAAGTGCTGTGTGTATCTCTTGGGCCGCGGCTGGTAATGTGCCCTGCAACATCTCAGCCACGAGGCCTCACCTTGGAAAATTAGGTTTAACTTACCAGGCCAGGTGTATGAGAAGCCCTTGCAGCAAATCGATGTCGTTGACATTGCCTGCAACCATTCTGACCGCAACAATTTGGTTAAATAGATTGCACAGGGCCTTCTGATTTTGCGGTTCCGAATGCGAAGCAGCTGCTAGGGCGGCCAGACAGGCACACGGCCGTTGCTTGTTCAAATCGACGACTGAAATATCCCAGGGCAGCACAACGAATGGGCAATATGGGGCCATCCTTGTTCTGAACCAGTCAATGAGTTTGCTAGCGTTTGCGGTGGACATAATGCCGCGCTCAAAAGGGTCAAGTGACGCATCTTTGTTTATAATGTCTCCGAGTCTCCCAGTAACCGAAGCCGGAGGTGAGAGACGCGAACCTGACGGTGATTTAGAGGCTCTGTTGGGTCTTGTTCTCACTTCCAGTCTGTGTGATGGCCTGTCAATTTTTCACGTCACCAAATTAAACCCATATTGTTTCGGTCATGATATGAAGCTCACTTACCCTTGTCGACTAGCCTTTGGGCGGCGACGAGCTGGCGCAAAGATGCATTCTTTGCCAAGCCGCAGACACCGGACGCAAATGTCCTCATCCTCATCCTTGTCGCAGCGGATCTTGGCGTGAATACAAGTCTGGCACGATTTGTGCACGTGGCTGCTAGATGCCGGATGAGGAGTATTTGATGCGTTCATAATGCTCAGGTCCGGACAACATTAAGGAGGATTACTGCAGCAATTCGCGGCCCTGGATGAAATCGTCCGAGGGTGAGAAGACAGCATTATTAATGACAGCCTACCCACCGGCTAATCTACGGTGAGCCTGACTAGACAGGTTCAGTCATGTTTCTCTAGGGTAGGGAACAAGTTTTTACCTGCCTGTTTGATAAGAATATTAAACTAACATAGGAGCCATCAGCAATTTTGACACATCTCGACCGCGTTGTCCCCCGCCGATTCTTTACTACGTAGTAGTGGCCGTTCAACACCTCATCAATCGGCCCTAGGCTTACCGGGAGAGTTGACTTGTGCGCTGACTTGTTGACCGAGGTGTAAGGAAAAACCCGAGCCTCTCCTTTCCAACTGCTCACATCATGGTCTCTAAGTGCTGGTGAACCTGCAATAATTGATCATGTCGGCCATACCGAGAGAGTTGGGCGTGGCACCAACAGTCTGGGCGAGCGAAGATTAGACGACCACAGACCTCGGCTACAGTTTTAGAGGCGTCGATCTGGATGAACAGCATGTGTGCACTTCCGTAAGAGCACTGAGATTGTACAATGATACCATCAAGCATGAGCTTGTTTGTTTGTCAGGGTCGCATTTCCCCAATCGGTCTTTAAAACATCCAAAAATCCCCCGAGATCGACGACAGTCCACTTGAATAGCGTAACATGACCAACTAGCGCAATACGAGGCGGCCGCCTCTACAAAACTAGCTCGAGATCTGTCTGTGCGGGTGAAAATGCCTCCCAAAGTAGCTTCTATACGAATCGCGCTGCTTTTCTTATCCCCAAAAGAGAAGTCCACTTAGCTATAAGGTTTCTTAATCCCTTACTCATGCACTGAGCTCATGCAGAGTAGTTCTGTCATCGACTACTCAGCATCTCAGCCCTCTGAGTGACGTGACTGTAGCATGAGAACCTCACTTCCATACGGATCTGCAGCTGGCGAGGATGATAGTTGCAAGGCAAGCTGTAAGCTACACGAGATAAAATTCTGCTGGATTATTGCAGTGTCGTCACAGTTTACAAGTAGGTATGAAAGGTACAAAGAGGGCCGGCTTTCGCTCTGTTCTCTCTCATCACCAACATCGTCTCTTCACATAATACCACTCCCATAATTGCTTCCATCACACTTCATACCACATCTCCTGGTAAGATTTTACTTTACAACTGAGGGATCGAGGAGCTTTTCTGACCTATACAACCTTAGACCCTTTGCCTACCTCAACAACATGAAGGTCTCGTCTACCATCCTCATGCCCGCCGCTCTCGTCGGCAGTGGCCTCGCCATTTCAGTCAAGGACGCTGGCATTGCTTCCGGTCCTAGTGGAAGCCCCAATTGCATTCGGCAATGCCTGATCACCCTCGGCCCGGGGGATGGAGCCTCCTCTCAGCGGTCCGACGGTTTCGCTGGCTCGTGCAAGGAGTACGCCGACCGCGCCCTCAGTGGAGCTAATCGTGCTGTTGACGGCGGTCGCCTCAACATCAACGGCGTCGGTGGCAACCTTGTCATTGACTTTGTCAAGAATGGCCGCGATCGCCGTGCCTCGTTCACCAACTGCAAGAATGCTGTCTACACGGGTGGTCAATGTGTTCCCCGCCAGGGAGGTTGCGACTTTCAGGGCCAGTCCGGTTAGGTAGCTGTACTGTCTTGTACATGTCGATGATCAGGTGTCTCCTAGGGTTCTTGGTGATTTAGCTTGAGAAGGCCTACCACAAACGACGTAGGGCCAGCATTTAGTTCAGTTAAATGGAACCATCCTGCAGGAATTCCGAGCCTTGATGATCTCATCCGCAAAACCAAGTGCAATGACGCAGTAGCTGGGTTCCTTGAAACAGAAGGTCACCAAATGCAGCTAGACGGGGACAATCACTGTTATTCTGCTTAATTGAAGACGCGCAAGGCCTGGGGTGAGTGGGTAGTGTGGATTTGGATCTAAAGGAACATATCATTGTGTTAAAGACCTTGAATTTTGTGTCTATAAACTCCCATAATACGATCCATCCTGTTACTCCAAGAGTATGACGCTTATGATTTGAGTAGCTATCTTCTGTGCATCAAGGTGGGACCGTTGGAGTCTATCGGCCCAATCCTCACTCGGTACGCGACTTTCGCGCCGTTCTCCTAATACAATACTCGGCGAAAATGAGATTGGGAATCCAAGACAAATACCCAGTGATGCTGAGGGCCAGAAAGGTGTCCACCCCCATCAAAATGAACATGGGAAGCTGCCAGCGGAGCATTACGGCCGCATAAGAAAGAGAAAAATTCCTTGTCATCCAATCTCGGTGTCCCGCCGCATCGTTGGCCCAAATAGCACGCATGCCTTGGCCCATTGTCCAAAGCCAACACAACGCCAGCGCCGCAAAGCCGACTTTTCCCCAAGTGTTGGCCAAGCTGTGGAAGGTGACGTAGAAGGCAGCCACGCCGCCAATGGTGTTTCCAACGGTATAAACCCGTCCGACCCATCGATGAATAACGGGGTGGTCTCGTCGGAGGCCGTGGAGATATTGAATTGGGCCAACGCCAAGAGTGATTAGCGAGCCTGAGATGTGCACAATACCACTCGTGGTAGAGAGGATTCTTTTTACAATCTTGGGGTCGCCAGGGCTGTTTCCAGTGAAGAAGAATATCGCATAGACTGAGATCAGAAAAGAGGGCAAAGCCATGAGCCACCATAAGCCACCAGGCCCGCGCGTTGCGTCCGTGTTCCCAACTGAGCCTCTCTTGTCCGAGGGAAGAGCAGGAGAGGCGGTATTTTGTTTTTGCTGGACGCTTTTGGCCTGGGTAGTTTTTCCAATAACCAGAGACATGGTTTGTCGGCTGGATCTGCGTTTGCGTGGTGTGATGGAAGGATGGAAATTTGAAGAGATATTTCCCGTGACGAGCTGCCGGGTTCAGGCCTTCTGCCTTATTCAGATGGTGAAAGAGTAAGCGACGTCGGAAAGTAAGGTGTCAGTTGGCTTGGGGCTCTCGAACTAAGGAAATGTGAGCCTTCTCGCACTCTTATAGATGGAGAGATTTGCCCATGGCTTCAAATGGCTCCACTCCTTCTTTCTCAGCACAGCGCACAGAGGGCGGCATCTGTACGAATGGAGGAAAAGTGAGCCCCATGATGTGAATGTAACTTTGGTGCTCGGGACAGCAAAACTACGTAGACATCCCAAAGCGGTAATTCGATACCCCATCTCGGTCCCTGTAACGCTCCGACAGTCGTGGTCTTGCGGAGCATGATGGAGAAGCATCCTATGATCTTGCTGGTTTAACGAATAAGACAGCCGTGACTTGCCAATGCCGTCATGGCACTCCTTGTCTACCCGTTGGATATTCGCCTTGTTCGGAATCGCATGGCCTAAGTTTAGCGTGCGTCAGGGCTCAAGATTAGCTACCCGATGGCGAGCGGGACCGGAGAAGTGGAAAACTCCGAGGCATGGGGCAAGCGAGGATAGTGTTCCAGACGATAGAATCGCACGAGACCTTTGTTTAGTCCAATTCATTCAAAGCCATTCACGCCGGCATAAACACGCGTCTGATTGTTGTCCATTCACGGTTCCCGTACGTCAAAGTATTCACTCGCGATGAGAACCCGGCTCGTATACTCGGTGGAGCAACTACCGGGCACATCCCCACAGCCTGTTACTCAGCGGCAGCCAACCTAATCTGCGGCCCCGAATCTGGTGGCGTACTTTTTCTCGTAGCCCAACGTCCGATACATACAAACATCATCTTCTTGATTTTGCACATAGAGATGCTGTATATTGGCAACCAGCACGCTTCTCGCCATCGACTCTCAGCCGAGGCACGCCAATGCGTTTTGACCCGTCCATCCAGGTGTCGTTCGACGCCAACCACCATTCACCTCGCGTCCTTCGGCCCTCGCGGCGATACAAATGCAGCCAATGCACGAGGGCCTTCAAGCGCAGCGAACATTGCGCTCGCCACGAGCGGAGCCATACTCGCGAGAAGCCCTTCTTTTGTCGCTACTGTCCAAAATCCTACTCTAGAAAGTCCGACCCCTAGTAGCTTGTTGTAAATGCTCTCGCACACACCGTCACTGACCTCTCATGCCTGCTAGGGATCTTGTTGCCAAACATGTGCGGACCTTGCATTTGGACAAAGTGGAAAAGGCCGTCTCCGACTCATCCGAGGCTGTTGAGCATTACTTTTCACTTGAAGCCACTGAGCCCACCGCTTCATGTATGAACGAGGACACATGTTCAACTCCGCTGTCCCTTACTGCTACAACTACCGCCAATCAACTCTCGACAGGAACGACATCATTGATCCAGAATCCCCCAGATTTCCAGCAAAGACTCCTAGTCAGTCAAAGTCGGAATTCGTGGGCCGAGCAGCATCAGTCTCCGCACGACCGTGAGAATATCCAGCCCACAGATGAAGCCTCCAGCATGATGGCATCGCGTGTCCCCACACTCGGCTTACCATCTCTGGCTTGGCCCACTCGCTCAGATATGGATACGGCATGGGCAAAGACCGTTTTCACGCCTGCTCCCGAGCCAATAATGGAAACGTCCTGGTTCGAGCTTCAGGGAATTGCATACCCTAGCCCAGACACCCTCCATCAGTCGTTCATGTCTGAAGTCCCCAACTACGGTGCTGAACGGCATAGGTCAATTGCTGCCACTGCCAATGCAGTCCAAGAGACGTCAGGATCCGTTGTACACCGAAGACTGCCCCATCTCTTAGACGAAGAGCGGCCTCCTACCCTACTGTTCAAAGTTGATCACCTCATTCACTCTTGGATACGCCAAGACCTTTTCAATCGTCATATAAAGTTGGAAGCTATCCAGCAGATGCCATCGCCGTGGATATACCAGAGCTACCTCTCCAGCTATGCCATGTGCTTCCACTGCCACTTCCCCATTATCCATTTACAAAGTCTCGGCTTGGATAAAACTCCGAGCCCATTGATCCTTGCCATTTGTTGCATTGGTGCTCTTTATCGCCTCGACCGCTCGCGGGCAGGGTACTTGTACGATTTAGCCGTCCGGTCTACAAAGACTGTGAGATCAGCTCCCGTCCAGAAACATCCTTAAGAGAATCTGACATCCACCCAGGCCCTCGACGCCATTCGAACTCTCAACGTAAGCTTCAAAGACTATCCGTTATGGCTTGTACAGGCGAGACTACTTCTGAGTTTTTACGCTCTCTTAAGTGGCGACCGTCGCTTGGTCTTATCCTGTCTCGGAGAGGACGACTTCTATGTATTCGTGAGTAATGAATACTAATCAATGCCTGTACGCGGCGAAGACATCTGACACGTTGATTCAGGTTTATCGGGGAATTCGCCCGTCGCTAGATAGAAGAGACTCTTGTTTGATTCACAACACTTGGACAAGCTGGACATGGCGGGAGTCCTGGAAGAGAGTGCTTGGTGGAATTTATATTCTGAGCACACTCAAAATGGTTCTATTTGATATCGGATTCCCCTTTAACACAATTGACGATTTGGCCCTCGAGGTATTCCATGACGACAGCCTTTGGAACGCTTCATCCGCTAGCGAATGGCAGCGCATTCTACCACCTAACTCTCGAGCGCATCAAACTGTCCAAGACGTTCTAGCAGATGTCATGTCGGAGGATTTCCACAGGTCGTGGAGCGAATCCTACGGCGTGTCTCCCTTTTCAACCCTTCTTGTCATGCACGCTGTTGTCGTCAAAGTTCAACAGAGCTATCAGGTCGCGCAGGCTTTCACAAGAGAATCCTTACAATCTCCAAAAGTTCGTCATTCGCTTGTCTCGTCATCACTCCTCGATGGAGTCATGCGATCCCTGGCGAGATGCCGGGAGCTCCTGGATCACGCGCAAAAGCAACGCTATCCAAATTTAGACGACAACTTGGTTACTTCGATGATTTTCAGCTGCCAAGCCACCCTCAGGATTGCAAATCTCCGGCTTTTTTCGAATCAGATTAGATTTGAAAAGTTGACCCTAACTGAAGACGAGACTGCTGTTGGGGAAGCCGTCTCTGGCTTCCTATCCGCAGACATGGAAAGATACCCAGGTTTACTCGCAGAAGTACAAAAGTCATTTGAGTATCTCCAGGCACCTATCAAAGTAGGACATATCATAGTACGAAAGACGGCAGCCTTTCGATGGAGTATCGAGCACGCGCTGGCTGGCTGGGACTGTGGTTAGTGATCTCTATCCCTAGACTTCGACCATATCTTTTACTAATATGAGCATTATAGCAATGCTCGTCGTTAAGTGGACGCATTCCATGGAAACCATCAGTGACTCCGGGACATTACTTAGTGATAAAGAGAGAAGTCTTCTCTCAGACATAAGAGAAATTCTCAGAGAGGCGGACTGTGATGTAAACGTTGGCAAGTCTTTAGCTGCCGGCTTTGCCAGAGTTGCCAGCCTATTTCTGAGAGATGTACGTTGACCAAACCTCTAACACTTCAAAGAGTCTCTACTGATTAGGGTTATTTACTGTAGGTATGGGTGTGGGGAATTACACCGCGAATTGGTGCTGTCCTCGACCAAATCGCTACTAAGTGCGAGCGAGCCCTTGAGGCTGGCACGCCCAGCAACTTTTATAGCAATTAGACCAGTACTGAAGCAAGATAAGAAGGTGTTGAAATGATTCCACGTCATCTACGTTTGTTCACCCTGTCTTTGGCACAAAGTATACTCATTCACTCTCACAGTTCAATGGTAGCGCAGCTACTCCAGCCGCAACCTCGAGTAGTTTCAGTTCCTTTGCTCCAACAAAGTGATTTGCAGACTTGCCAGAGAACATAGAGCGCGCGATAGTTTCCGACTTTGTCTTCTTACGACCCCATTGTCGGATATGCCCGGCTGGTATGTAGTGCATGAGCTACAGCAATCTGAAATAGCGAAAGATGAAGCTTTTGTTTCAAACGGATTCAGCGCAGCACAGTCAGACGGACAGTCGAGAAATACCTACATGAGTCTCCGCTAGGCAGTCGCTTGACGCCACGTCTCGTAGTTGACACTGCAGTGTAGAAATAATATGAATAAATTCAGACTAAAGCGTGAAGTCTTGGACCAGCCGTCATTTAAGCCTATTAAAGATCGTCCACCCTATCGTAGAATCCTTGCCCTCCAATAATTTAGCCAACATGCTCAGCCGATGGTGCAACCTTTTCCTGAAGAACGTAATCACTGTTCTGCGCAAATTCTGCGAAGGCAGGTTAGCCAAGTCCTGGATAGGGAGCACTGGGATCTTACGGTCAACTTTCGTGTCCTTGAACTTCCTCGCCGGAACGCGATTGTCAAACAAAATATCAATCTCTCCAAAAGTCCGGTCCTTGGTCTCGGGCAGGCGGAACCAGCACCAAATGAAGCAGAGTAGGTTAGTCCCGGCGTAAAAGAGACCAGTCTTTGCACCCCAGCCCCAGCCTGAATGTTTGGTTAGTTTCTGCAAGCCACTAAAGTTGAAAGGTGAAGATGTACCTGAAGCAGAGATCATTCGTGGCGTGACGGCGTTGTTGAAGATGGCAGTCAAGTTGTAGACGAATCGGCCAATGACAATAGTCTTGTACCTGAGTCTCCCTGATGGCGTCTCGGCCACAATCGGGTAACAAACCGGTCCGATGGTGATCATATTGCAAAGTGTCGAAACCACAAACAGTAATCCGACAGCGAGGTAGGCGTCTTTGCTGTCTGACCATCCAAGACCACCGATAGCCAAAAGGCAACAGAACATAAAGGCCAAACCGCTCATGTAGATGGTAGCTCGTCCAAAATGGGGGAAAAGAAGCCAGCAGATCATACCCCCAATAATGTAGCAGGCGGAAAGGCAGATGTTCAGGTTGAAGGCTTGGACTTCCGACCAACCGGCGGCTTGGAGGAACACAATCACGAACCCGAGAATTGCGTTGCCGCAAAGGATTTGAGCCGCCCATACGACACAGTTCTAAGTCATGGCAATTAGTGCTGGTGGGAAATGACCAGGTAAACAAATGTGCTCACAATCTCTGTCCGTCGCAGGTTCGTGCCCTTGAAGCACTCCCAAAACATGGCACCACTCGTCTCAGCTTTCTCAAGAGCAGTAGTGTGCTTGATGTAGGCCAGCCTAGCCTCCACCTCCACCTCCTGGTCCAGTGAATCTTGAGCGAGGCGTTGCAAGCTTTGTCGGGCGAGATCCATCTTGCCTCGTCTGACCGCATTCCAGGGCGACTCTGGAGCAAAGTAGGCGACAAAGAACAGCGGTACGGGCCATATCCACTGGAGGTAGAAGGGCAGCTTCCAGGCGAGGTCGCCTTGTATGCTCGAAGTCGCTCGGACGACGCCGGATGAGAGGAGGATGCCGAAGCCCCAGCACATGCAGACCCAAGCGGTGACGTACGGTCGTAGGATGGTGGGGACGACTTCGCAAGCGTAGGTAGTGGACAGAGTCTGCATCCAAACGTCAGCTCCGGTAGGCTTAGGAGGGACAGGCTAGGGCATTTATACCTGGAAGACACCCCAAGCAATTCCGCAGAGGGCCTCACCAAAGGCGAGAACCGATAGAGAAGGAGCAAAGGAGATGATAAAGATGGTACCGCAGAGCCACGTCATGAAGACCATCATGGTCAAGCGAGCACCGAAGCGATCCTGCGTGTATGCGTTGATCAAGAGACCAGCCAGCTGGCCGACCTGGGCCGAGTTGGAGAGACCAGACTGCCAGGCAGGAGAAATGACCACCTTGCCCTCGGCTGCGCTGTATTTACCGAATCGTTCTTGGAACTGCGTTTGGCCGTAAAAGGATCCGATCTATTGCAATCGCGCGTTGGTGAGTACTCGGTCAACCGGTTAGCGCAACAAGACATACCATGACCAAGTCATATCCCTCCATGATCAAGCTGACGGACAAAAGCGCAGCCCACAAGACGGCCTTTCTGTACTTCTTGAGAGCCTGGCGGATGGTGAGCTGCTTGTCGGCAATGTCGGCATCTTGGGCGCGTTGGATCAGTTCAAGCGTTAGGGGGTCGTTCAAGTCCAGGCCGTCGAGTTCGCGCTCGGTCGGGATGACAACTTTCTGAGCCATGGCTGGAGAGCGATTGCCAAGAAGCTGCTTGGGGCTGGTGATGGTTTCGCTTGGGGTTGCAGTGGGTGGTGAGACGGGCCATGGCAGCCCAGCGGCTGGAGATGTATATATACTCGCAGTGTCGCAGGCATGGTCTTCCCCATGGGGATCAAGGGTCTGAATGCGGTGCGGGGAACAGGCCAGAAGCGCTCCAATGCAGCTAATAAGTGGCGTTTACCCCTTGAAGAAACGCCAGTCGACCACTCACGAGCGTCTTCTCCCACCGGGCGGATTTGGAGTTGGTGTTGAGCACGTCGAGGGGAGCGGTGGGAGTCGGAGAGTAGCGCCCGTAGTAGACTACTTGGAGACGTCGACATGCAAGCCCACTGCAATGAATGAGACGGAGTGAATTGGACAAGTTGGATTGGCATTCCCGTGTTGAGCACTAACCATCGCAGTCTTGCTCCGCCATGTGTATATCCCCAAGGTACTCCTCCACCCACTCCATCACAGGCACAGCATGGAACGGAGTAATGACTGGTTGCGTCTCGTGATTTTCCTCCAAGCTCTCTGCCGCAGTAACAAATTGCTGGCTTAACTTATCCCACCGGAGCTGTTAGTCCCATGATCTCCGCGTTGCACTAACTACTTTCTCCCACCGGAGCCACGCTTTTATCCCAGTCTATTCCAGATTCTAGGCCCTTAGATTATTACTCCCGCCTCCCACCGGAGGAGTTACACTACTGGAACTGCCATATCCCACCGGAGCTGCACCTTGCCCCGCAGTCTTGGCGTCGTACGGCTTTATCCCACCGGAGTCCGGCTTTACCCCACGATTTTGACAGTGCACTACTCTGTCCCAATAAAATTGCTCTGCCTCGGAACTGAGTATGGATTTGCTGCTGAGGATCGACCGCGGGGTACGTATGCGGGGAATGGCGTCGTGGATAATGGCATGTATAAGTTGATCAAAACGTCATACTATATCTAATAAGTTCATCTCGATGCAAGGTGATACTCGATATCCTGATCATGTAATCCGTGAAGCGATCGGTCGCTGAACATACTTCCCAAAGACCCAAACACACCCTCACCTAACTAGAGTCTGCATTGGACCCGGTGCGCCTGATTATTCCCAGTGAGCGCTTCATTGCTTCGTGCAAGTAGTCCATGGGTTCATCATATAGCCCTTTCGGTGCTGACGCAAATTAGGGCAAGCAACGCTTCCTTCTGGCCGTGAGAATTGTTTCAAAATGAGGGGAATTTCACAGGGGCATGCTACGGACGATAGGGTGCATAGTTCACAGCGGATTTCCAGGGTTTCACCGGCATGTCTTGGTGCATTTGAGTACTAAGAAATAAGAACTCAGAGTATCTATCCCTTCCCTCATCTCCCCCTCGATGACCCCTCATCGTCCTCAGCTTAGTTGGACACATCAACGTAGAAGTTGAGGGAACACCCGTCAGCCAATGGCGTATAAATCTCCAGTCTGTCTAACACTGGCCTTCGTTGGGGTCCGAGCTATCAAGGACTTGTTAGCAATTGTTGGCCTCCTACATCGAACGCAGGGGAAAAGAAACCGGAACTTACGTGAAAAGAAGGTTTCCAGAATTCACATTCCCGTCTTGGATATAGTGCCAGCTTTCACCGCCGTTATCACAGCCATTGATCTCCAAGTGGAGACGAGTTGTGCATGCACCAGCTTTGAGGGGAAGTTCGATGCCATCAAATGGCAGACCATCAGCCCTAACATAAAAGTTGACCTTCTTCAGGCTGCTCAAATTCACGCACGCCGACTTGACTTGCAGAGGAGCGTACCCGCCACTCAAGGTGCCGTCTTCGCACAGTCTCTGAGCAGCTTGCAAAGCAGCAAATTTATCGGCTGACCAGGCGACGCCATTGTTGAAGCATCCAGCAGAGACGAATGAAGTGGCATAGCCGAGAAGGAAGAGTGAAGCACGCATTATGCTTGATGATTGGCTTTTTGAATAGGCTGCGGGAAGAAAAAAAGAGTAGTGATGTTGTGTGATACCGAGAAGATGCTGCTGGTTGGAAGAGGAAGGGCCTGGAAGCGGTGACTTATATCTTGAATCGGTTCAACCTGACGCCCATCGCATAAAGCAAGTGGCGAGATTACCTTGAGTCCAACAACTGTAAATAGATTCCTTGCTCCGTAGTTTGACCAAATATCTAGTAAGCACATCTTAAATTAAAATCAGGTTCTGTCATGAACTAAAACTCCATCCCTACACCGACGCCGATCTACAACATTTTGACAACTGGAATAAAGTTACCAGTGATCGAACTTTAAAATTCGTTTAGAGGTTAGTGCATTGCGCTCCATCTATGCAATTGGTCAGCTCGGCTTCACTTCGACGTCACGAGTAAGCTGACATGAAAATCCCCTTGCGCTAAATGCCCAACGCGGACGTATTGAGCATTCACGCGTAATCAAATCCAGGATCTTCCAAGGCTAAGGAAATGACAGCGGGGCAGCCCGTCGGCTACTGTTTGGTGGGATTACCAGAGATATGAACTAACGGACAGTCAACAGCTACCTGATACGTGTCTATTATAAGTGCGTGGAGAAGCCCGTGTTACTCAGCGTTCGGCAGATGCTATCGAGGTTGATGGAGTATCTGTCAGCACTCAGGCAAGGGGCTTGGCAAAGGAAGTGTCGTCACTGAATGGCAAGGAGCAAGTACAGCATCAAGCAGTGTATAAAAATATGAGACGTGCATGAAGACAACTATATAAACACCCAGAGCCCATGTACAGAGCCTGCAGAACAGCCCAACAGCAACACCATTTATCTCATAATTTCTCCAATCATTCTCACAACCATGCGCGTCTCGAACCTCTTTCTCGGCAGCTGCGCAGCTGCATCGGTGTCTGCTGGCTGCTTCAGCTCAGGGTTCTCCTGGGGCAATGAGAAACAAACTGCCATAGACGAGATCAAAAGACTGTGCGACGATGGCATTTTGAGTGGCGCCTTCACCCGCAATGAATACAAGATTGCGTGCATCAACCTAGGCACTGGAGACGGTCAGGGAAAGAAGGCCGACTTGCGCATCCAAGCCGACGGGTTGGACGCCATGCCAGACCCCCTGGTAATTGTTGGTGCAGGTGACTGTGCCAAGTACCTTCACCTAGAGGTCAATGGCTGCAACTACGGTGGCGCGACAACCTACGATTTCACCGATCAGGGACACTTTACATTCGTGTAAGTCATTCATTCTGGTCTGGGCTCGCGGCAATCACACTGACCTGATGTGAATTCTAGCGCCGATCCTAACAATGGGAACTGCGCCTAGGTGCTGTCGCTGCTCGGTATACTCAGATTGAAGGTGGGAGATTCAGTAAGGGGGTGGGGATCTAGTGGCGGACACTGTTGATCGGCATCAAGACTAGATCAGATCAGTATGTGGCGATACTCACCAGGAGTTTATGAGGACTCGTCCCAAGTACCAACATTGATGTGTGCCTTTTTTTTCTTTCCTACATTGCTTTTGGGTAATGTGAAAATCAAGTATGCTGATGTCGCGGAGTTGATACACAACAACCAGTTTCACCCGTTTTCGCTCCAACCTGCCAACACATCTACCAGCCAGATTGCCCCGCCGAAATCGTTGCACATTCAATAACGTAACGAGAAGGTCTCTTCGATGCGGTTGTAGTCGTCCGTGCAGACCTAAACTCCCGATATCGGCCTCAACCCAGTGGCAAAGTGGAATGCAACATGGGGCTACTCCATGTATTCGAGAACTAACCCCAGAAACCGCTCAGCTGCCCCGTAAATACCAGAGCGAGCTCCGCACTCTGAGTCTTGGCCAAGACGCCGGAGCGCATGCAGGGCAGGGAAGTGAGGAGCTAAAAGGTTATTACTCTTACCGTACCGAAAAACTCTGACAAACGTATCTTCTCTTATTGCTTCTTGCCCGTTGCACACTCCTCTTTTCCGAAAAGTGCACTGCTTTGTGTCTCTTCCCTGACTAATAGCAGCCATGTTTGGGGGAAAGAAGAACGAAGATCTCCCGGATCAGATTGTCGCTGGCGAAGTGCACGATGATCCAGGTCACGCCCACGATGCCGTGTTTGGGACACTAACCGAGGACGGCCCAAATTACCGCAATGTTAGTCAATGCCTCGAGCAAATCGATTATGGTAGTTGCTGATACTCTGAGAATCAGGTTGGATGGCTGGGCACGGCGGGTCTCATGATGAAGACGCAGCTTGGTCTCGGCATCCTCTCCATCCCCTCCGTCTTCGACACCCTGGGCATGATCCCCGGCCTCATCTGCCTGTGTGTCGTGGCTGCCATCACAACCTGGTCGGACTGGATAGTAGGTGTCTTCAAGCTTCGCCATCGCAAGGTCTATGGCATTGATGATGCCGGTGGGCTGATGTTCGGACGCATTGGTCAAGAAATCTTCGGGTTTGCTTTCGGTCTTTGTAAGTTTCAGAACTAGCAACAGGTCTTGTTTCATTGTTGTACTAATACAAAAAATTCTAGACTGGACTTTCGTTTGTGGGTCAGCTATGCTGAGTGTATCGATTGGGTTGAACGCCGTTTCCAGCCACGGTACTTGCACTGCCGTCTTCGTCGCCGTGGCTGCCATCACTGGCTTCATGTTTGCCAGTATACGGACTTTGGGTCGGCTTAGTTGGCTTGCTTGGATTGGCCTCGTCTGCATCATCTCGTCCGGTACGTGCATGCACACATTTGCCCTCGACGTTCCCCGCCTCAGTTCTGACAACAAACCTGGCGTGTAGTTATCATCCTTACCATCGCCGTTGGACTGCAAAGCCGCCCAGCCGCAGCTCCCAAAGATGCAGTTTGGGTATCCGATTACAAGCTTTTCAACACTCCGAGCTTCACCGAGGCTATATCTGCCATCTGCGCGCTCATCTTTGCATACGCGGGCACACCGGCTTTCTTCTCCATTGCGGCTGAGATGCGAGACCCCAACCACTACACAAGATCGTTGATAGTATGCCAGACAGTCATCAGTGCATGCTATGTTGCGATTGGCTGTGTGGTCTATTACTTTTGCGGTTCATATGTCGCCTCGCCAGCTTTAGGGTCTGCTGGTGTCTTGATTAAGAAGGTCAGCTATGGAGTGGCCCTCCCTGGCCTGATCGTTACCACCATGCTCACCTGTCATGTAAGTCCACTATTTGTTGGGGCTTTTATGTTTAGAGACCGACTAATTGTGCACAGCTCGCAAGTAAGCACGTCTTTGTCCGTCTTCTGCGAGGATCCCGACACTTGGCTTCCAACAGCTTTATACACTGGGCATCTTGGCTTGGCTGCACATTTGGCATTACAATCATTGCCTATGTTATTGCCAGCGGCATCCCTGTCTTTGGTGGACTCGTCTCCCTGATTGGTGCACTGCTCGCTACATCTTTATCGTTTCAGCCCATGGGCTGCATGTGGCTCTACGACAACTGGAGCAACGGCAAGGAAAGTCGATTGGCGGGGTGGATATTTGGAGTGTGCTGGAGTATTTTCGTGATCATCCTTGGGTCATTCCTGACAGTGGTAGGTACATATGCCTCGATTGTTGGTATTATAGATTCGTACAAGGTATCTGGGGGGTCCGCAGCTTGGTCATGCGCGGATAATTCCGGTTCTGTTTAGGCTTTCATTACTTGGAGAGTAAATGTGTTACTCACTCATGGCGTAGTTGAAGAAGAGCAGCTTAGATAATTGGTCTAGTCGAGAACAGATTATTCATACTTTCCGGCCGTCTTTGCAATTCCCGCGACTGGTGATAACCACGCTGAGGGAAACACTTTCCATGTTTGGGTCAGTTTCTGCGAGCAGGGGCATTGCTTTTACTTATGTCGTAAATAGCCGGTAAAAACGCGGTTCGTAGTCCCAGAGTAGCAGGCCTACAAGGGCTATACTTAATACTATCTAAGCAAGCAACCAATAATTCATTTCACCAATTTTGCCCTTGTCTCCCGCGTCATAGCATTAGAAAAATCAGTCGCAGCGCTACCTACCCTGAACCAACGCGCCAACGCGCCAACGCGCCAACTTCCATCTTCTCGTTCATATGCCTTCCTTCATTTTGAGCCAGTATCGCTTGATTAAAGGCACCCGAATTTAGTTCAGCTTCAACTCGTACCTTGGTGACGAGATTCAAGGTTGGTAGTAGAGTGTAGCTGAGCGGCTTCACGTGATTTCGCGTGATTTCGCGTGATTTCGCGTCTCGGACCGAGGGAATTTCTCGGCCGCGATAAGATCCGCGATACTTCACGCGCCGCCCTGTCAGGTCAACTCTGTTTAGCGTTGAGACGCGTACAGAAGGTATTTCCTTTTCCATGGCGTGATAAATCCGGTAATTGACACCACAAACCCTGCCTGTCCTGCACAAAGTATGCTCATCACACAATAGCTGTTTCGGCATTTGTTTTGCTGGACTTTCGCAAAAGCAACGTGCGCTAACATGGGTCATCTCACCCCTTTCCACGGGGCCCACTGCCCATCAATGCCGTCTCGCGTTATCAGGGGCCTCTGGATCCGCCCGTGATAACCGATTTCTCTTCTCTTTTTTCCCTTCCAGTTCGTCCATCGTCATCCAAACTTCAGGCAAGACCATCGTCATCATGTCCACCGCATTCGTTCAGCGTCCCGCCCCGGACTTCAAGGCCACCACCGTCTTCCCCGGAGGCGAGTTCAGGGACATTTCCCTGTCCGACTACAAGGGCCAATGGTGCGTGGTCACCCCAACAGTGCTCAATCATCGCTAATCCGTCCTTCTAGGGTCGTTCTCCTTTTCTACCCCATGGACTTCACCTTCGTCTGCCCGACCGAGATCATACAATACAACAACGCGCTTGAGCGCTTCCGAGCCATCAACACGACCGTCCTCGGCATTTCTACCGACTCGCACTTTTCGCACCTCGCGTGGATCGAGAAGCCCCGGAAGCAGGGCGGTCTCGGCTCAGACCTCGAGCTGCCTCTTGTGGCCGACAGGTCGCAGAAGATTGCCCGCAGCTACGGTGTTCTTATTGAGGAGGAAGGCATCGCGCTGCGTGGTCTGTTCATCATTGACCCCAAGGGTACTCTGCGACAGATCACGGTCAACGACCTGCCCGTCGGGCGCGACGTCGAGGAGACCATTCGTCTCCTTGAGGCCTTTCAATTCACCGATGAGCACGGCGAGGTCTGCCCTGCTGGTTGGATGAAAGGCAGCAAGGGTATGAAGGCTGATCCCAAGGGAAGCCTGGAGTACTTTGCTGCTCAGGGTGAAGGAAAGGAGACGAATGGTAATGGCGTGAACGGGAATGGCGAGTCTAGGAAGAGGTTGCGGGAGGAGTAGGGGATTTGTAGCCCCAATATTGTTTACACAAAGGGTTGCTGCTTCTGGGAGTCTAATACTAGCTTCTATTGCGCAGAACTCCTCAAAATTGGACCAGAACGAAGCTGACGTGGGTACATTCATTATACCTAATTGTACACTAGTTAATGCTGCGCGACTGGTGTTGAGAGTAATTGAACTTCCCTGATTATTCAGAGCTGTGATAGTGTAGGGGAGAACGCAACGTTGACAGCCATTGATGTGAATTTGCTAGTGATCTTGCCGTAATGATCCTACTGGTTTATTGCGCCATATGGGCTGTGCTGTCTAATTCCCGATGCTTCCGAACTAGATTTTATCTTCCTTGCGGCGTCTCGTGTCCATCTCATCGGTAGTTGTCTACTGCTTCCTGTGCAGGCCCTCGGAGTCACCCGTATCGTGAATCGCATTGGGGACGGCTCTTTCAACCGACTCGGGCAACTTCTCTTGGATCTTCTGGGGAACAATCGAAGCCGCGCCTCCGCCCTTGGCGTGCGACTTGTTCGTGGACTGACCTGGCTCAGATGCAGTGGATTGAACCTGGGTAGCACGTTAGAACATGGTTCGATATATGGCCGTTGGGACATACCGAGTCAGGACCAGAGGTGCCCTGGGCATGGTTGTTCTGTACTGGAATACCGGACATGATGAAGTTGAAAAGTAATATGGACTTGGTGTTGCTGAGGTTTGTCAAGTTGTATGAGTTGTGTGCTGGATGCTTTCCTTATTGTCAAATGCGCACAATCTGTGAGCTTATATAGTTCTAGGGACTTGGTACACTGAGACCTTGGACGTCATGACTTTGGATGGCATGGTAGGCTGGGTTGAGTGACAACAGTGTACACAGTTGTGCATGTAAATACCGTGTCGAAAGCAGTACCCGTAATGTCTCTTGAACAACCTCGTTCATGTTGTGGTCAGGCCTTTGGTTGATCGACGTGTAATCCATCACCACTGGTGATGCTATCTATGACGTACTTCATCATTGTGGCTGACACTTGGAATTTGAGCCTACTGACGTGCTGTGACCGACACCAACCACTTAAAATAGGAAACGTGTACTAATCAGTGTCATTGAAGCTTTCATTAAGCGAGTGGCATGGAAGTACCGCATTGAACATTCCGGATCATTTCTATCCCCTCAGTGACTGACCGCTTGTTACGATTCGGCTCCGGATACTCTCGTCAATGACATGTCGATGATGATGTGGCTTATGCTTCCCGCTGCAATGACCAATGGCGTCGCATACGGAAAGCTTCTTTAGTTAGACCGTTCATTAGAGATGAAAGTAGTGTATTGCTAGACTTGTGCGATTTGTGAACATAAGTCCGAAGGTTGCCGGCGCTCGCAAACATGGTGGGTTTATTAGTCTATGAATCACTCACAAACATAGCTGGTGTCTCGCATGTCTTTTCTACCTCGTGAGTCTTGTTCATTATTCTAACATTGTGATGAGCAAAGGGTCACTTCTCGCATAATATCTATTTCCACAGGTTGTTTTCTAGTGATGACGACTATAGTAGCACCAGGTGATACTGCATGTCATCCGGCAGTTCCGGCGACGGCATCATCCGGGAAAAGCTTACCCCATGCACTATATCCACCCAAAATCGCTTGCAATACCAATGAGCTTGTTTGGAAAGGAGTATGTGGCTCGTCAAGCAAGGGGCTTCCCGCACTATTCAAGAAAACATATAGATGACATCTACGCAGACGAGGCTTTTACCCTTGAAACCATTGGCAGATCATGGACGTTATCACGAGCTGCCTGGAGCACAACGCCGTCTGAAGTTGGCGACCTAGAGACTGCAGGAATGCTGCTTGATCGTCAATTGGTGCTTGTACATCGCTCTTTCTCGCGTTCCGAAACCTTACCCATCGCCCACAACATCCGTGCATATGGTGCACATGTGGAATGTCGCCAGAGGGCTTTGTTTCTCAGATGCATTTGCGTTGCTTGACTGTGTCGACATTGTGGTAGCGAGGCATACGTAAATTTCGGTTGACTCGTGACTAAAAGTTCATTTCTTGTCTCAGCTGAGGGGGGATAATGTGTTGTTTGGTTACGTTCAGTTCAGTTGCCACTTCGTCGTATACAGCACTCAAAGTCAACCATGGCCCAGCAACCAACCAAGAAGCAAAGTGATGTGAGGCCTGGCTTCGGGCTACATTCGCTAGCAAAAGGACATCTCCCTCCGGGCTCGACCGCGTGGTGAAAGGATCACGACACCACAGCAAATGATGCGATTTAGAGGATAAAATGTTTCATGGCTAAAGAGGTTAAATTCAATGCCTTTGCGGATTTAAAATTGCGACGTCATCCCTGGCAGCTAATCTGATCGATTACCGAATCACGATGCACAGAGTGAGACATCAATCACAATGCGACGTCGCACGTGCCCTATAACCGTCAGAAGGCACATCATCACCATGCCCTAAGAAGGAGTGTAGATCAAGATCTGCGGAGTAAGATCACGTGAATGTTCGTCTGATGCCCTGGAAAAACAATCATTGTTTGGGAAAGCGCAACTCCATCGTACATAATGTAGCATCGTGCATTTTGACAATCACCACGAGGCTCAACCTTTAGTCTTTTTAACCACAAACTCGGCCCGATGGCTCACATGCGTGAGCCATGCGTAGGCTTGAGCAACCATGAACAAAAGCAGGGGTCCGTTTGAGATTGAGAAATAGGCCCGCTTTGCTTAATTGCTGCCCCTTGTTTCACGACGCGCCAACCTGTGAGATGCGCAGTTGAGCGATTGAGCGAGCACGCTGAATGGGATGCAAGAACCCTCTTCTGCACCCCTATTGAGGGTCTATCATGGGAACAGATAAGGCACATGATAAAACAATCTCACGAATGGACCTCATTCTGCGCTTGGTTCCAGTTCTGTATTAAAGAGCTTAACTGCACGGTGTCGAACAAGCCGGGTTATTTCTGAGGCCTTGAACTGACCACCAGCATGCTCGTAGGCCAGCAAACTTCCTCGCGCAGATCCTTTTATATCTTTCTTGTTGTGCCTTGGTCCTCTCTTACCAACTGCACCGATGATTCTTTTAGTCTTGGTCCTAATGGGCCTTCTTGCATCTGGCAAGGCAGCTGACAATTCGCCTTGGACCGACAACGTTCAGGAGCTTTTCAGCGAGTCTATGGAATGGATGGATCGATACTACGACAGCAAGCTTGGCTACCTGTACGACCTTGACAGAGAGGATGCCCTGCGCCACAACACTCGGAGCTCGGCCTGGTATGCACTTGGGCTACTCTCCCGAAACGAGGACAACGACGTCGACGAGGCCGAGAAAATCATCGCCAACGTCATCGGGGGCCAGTTCACAGACAAGTCAAAGCAGTGGTACGGCACGTACCAGAAGTATCCAGAGGAGCCCGAGGTTGGAACCGCGGTCTACCCTTCTCGGATTTACAGCTCGTGGGACCCCAACTGGCGCAGCTTCGTGGCAACGACATTCATCGTTATGCTTGAAGAATACTCCGACCGGCTCTCTGACGAGACGCAAGAGCTCATCTTGGACTCGCTCCATCTTGCGACGGTAGGAGACACGTACAGGTATTTCCCCACCCTCTCAACAGCTCTCCAACTCTAATCCATCCAAGGGTCGGTGGTCTAAATGGCGATAATCTCTACCCTGCATACAGCAACCCAGTAAGTCGCACCCCGATCTTGCTTGACCAAAGGAAACATGACTAAGCAGTACAGGCTATCATGAGGGCATTTGTGTCAGGGTGGTTGGGACACAGGATCAAGGACGACAACATGACAACTTCAGGCGAGGCATATGCTCAGGAGATCATCGAGCTCTTCAACAAGACTGACACCTTGTCCGAGTTCAACAGTGGAACATACACTGGCGTTTCTCTCTTTGGCCTTGTTCTTTGGAGTACATATCTCCCCGAAGATTCTGTCATGTCGAAGCAGGGCCCCTTGATGCTCCGTGAAACCTGGGAGGCCGTTGGCCAGCTTTGGCATCCTGGACTTAAGAATATGGCCGGCCCATGGGATCGTGCCTATGGCTATGATATGAATCGCTATTTGAGCGTCATGGCCCTTTGGTTTTGGGCTTATCTCGGCAAAGATGCCTCATCCGTCATCGACCAGGTAAGAATGTCTCCTAAAGCAATTAGTCAACACTTCTCTTGTCCTAGAAGTACTGACATGCCAAAGCCCGAGATTATGACTCACTCGGCCGATTACGCCTGGGCTCCGCTGGTGGCCGTGCTGGCAGGCAAACAAGCAGCACTGCTTCCTGACGACTTCTTTGATGATCTTAAGACGTTCGACAAGGAGCGCACATTCGAAGCGCAGGCTTACTACCCGCCCTATGACCTTGAGACGAGGAATATCACGACTTGGCTGTCGGATAAAGTCACAGCTGGCGGCATGTCCTACAACCAAACCCAAGTCGGTGGACCAACTGGCAGCTCCACGTCGTTTACACCCGCAGTCATCCAGTGGATCACAGATCGCGAGGTTGCTTTCTTAACGGTGAGTCGAAGACCTGTCTAAATATTAAAAACAGATCTAATCAAAAAACCAGCTACGTCCTACGGAGCGAGCATTGCAGTCCGAGGTATCACCGGGAAAGCTCAGTTTGACATACCCAGATGGGGACTCTTCAACAGTTTTTGCGGTTGTTGTATCAACTTTTCTTGAAAAACCGACGCTATCGAACTTGGGTGACATCCCAGGCTTGGATGTTTCGGTATCTGGAAACGTCAACACGTCGTATAGCCTGGCATTTGCAGGAGAGAACGGCGGCTCGGCGTCCCCGGCGCATACTTTTGAGTTCTGGAGCTTCACGTTTGCCATGCCAGACGAGTTTGAAGGCGCGCCCAACTTGGTACTTGAGTTTCAGCCAAAGTAATAGACAGGGGGTGTTTTGGTCAAATACAGTCAATGAAATGTGTCACATTATTTTGGAGCCCTGTGCACGTGATGGGTGTATGCTCAGGATCCTTGATGGCTATGTGCGATTATTACGCAGGAATGTATGGTAAAGACTTTAGGAGAAGAGTGAATAATGGATGAATTTTAACTTCAGCTTTGTTTTGACCTCACACATGATAACTTGATGTCTCAAGATTGGGTAACTGCAGAATGTTCAAAAGGTAGCAATACGTAACTTCATAAGACCAGCGCAAAATTTCAATCGACTCTAACCCGAAATACCGTTTCCTCCGGAAGATCGTTCAGCTATCCCAAATAGCACCGTAAGCTGGGACTCCTCTCGTCTCAAGACCATAAACAACCTTCTTTGTAATCTTCTCATTCGCAATAATAATGACTGCCTCTGCTCCAAAGCTCTTTGCCAAATTGAAACCCATCTTGACGAGATCCGGGCGACCGAGCTTCTTGGTATCATGGATAACGGCATTCGGAATCTTTGTTGCGATTGTGTTGCACAGATCCTGTCCAAATGTTTGTTCTGGGCGCGACGTTGACCATATCAACTGTGTGGCGCACGACGGGTTGTTAATGTGACCTAGCACCGGTCCGATGCCAGAGCCAGTTGCAATGAGAACCACGCGGTTGAACAAGGTTGCGATCCGCATAACTCCGCAAGTGGGAACTCCGCGAGTCCAAAGATGCGTGGGTGGCTGGTGAATGGTCGATTTCGTCCAGTCGCCCGCGTTCGACACGACAAGGGAGTAACCCCTTGGTCGGCCATTGCTTGCTTGTGGAGCGGGGATCGTGGCAAAGGAGTGCCATTCTGTGAGAGGACGATACGATAGACGTGTGAACGAGCCATTGACCGGGACCGTGTAGTCAAAGTGCAACCTCACGGCGTGGTCTGACAGAACCTCGGCTTCCACGGGCACCTTGCGAAGGAAGAGCCACGAAGAAGCAACGCTCGCAGTTGCTACAGCGAGAAGCCAAAAGGACGGAGATTTCAAGCAGGCGCTACCCAAAGACATGTCTTCTGGAGCGCTGTCTCTGTTTGTGAGCACAATCTGGGCCCAGAACAGGGCCAGCATCGTCCACCCAACAAAACGGTGCGTCATCTCGAACAAGTTGTGGTACTTCTTGCGCACTGTCGGCCAAGCAAGACTGATCATGACAGCAAAGAGCACCGCCAGTATCCAGGAAAGGACTTTCGCCTCGACCGACTGGTGTCCCCAATTCGGGCAGCTTGAGCCCGAGCTCATGCAAACGATATCTGCAATGTTGGAAGCCAGCAGCCATCCACCAGCACTTATAGCTGCACCGGAGTGAACGCCGCCGAGGTGGTAGATCTTGCCGCACCGGGATCTGATGAAGAGAGGCCACGACTTGGGAACGCTGCAGGCGATGGTGTAGAGAGCGTTGATGACGAATTCTTGGCGGACGAGAACTGCTGTGGCTAGGTTGATGGCGGTGATATTGCCTAGCCACTGCCTGGTGATACCCGTAAGCACCAAGGCAATGGCTGCTGTAATGTTGAACAAGCCAACCAAAGAAAGAAGGCGACGGTAGACGATAAGACCGCGGTATCGGAGGCCTCGGGCGTACTTTCGGTGTTTCTTCTGAGGCAAGGCGGCCTCGAGATCAAAACCGGCGTCCTTTTCAACCAAGGTAATATCCGACTTGTCGGAATACGTGGAGACTTGAGTGGCGCTTGAAGACGAGGAATCAGATCGCAAGTGTGCAAGAACGGCTGGTTGAGGAGAGTCGACAGCACGACTGAGCATCTTTTCGCACTTTGTGCCGTCCTGCGTAGCCAGTGCAAGAGTTCGTAGTGCTTTCTTGTCGACCTTTCCATTCTCGGTCATAGGCAAGATCTCCAATGGGTGATACTGGCTTGGCAAAGCGTAGTAAGGTTGACGGTTCTTCATGTGCTCCTTCACCACCGGAAGAGGACAATCATGAGGCATCACAAAGGCATGGATCTCGCCTTCAACAAGCAGTGCCGTTGCTTTTTGAACGGAGGGGCACGAAGTCAGGGACGCTGCAATTCCATCGAGCTCAACACGGAAGCCCTGAGAAAGTCAGTTTACTGGAATCTAGAGCAGTTGGGGGTTTCAAACCTTGACTTTGACCTGGTCATCAACGCGACCCAAGATATGGACGGAGCCATCAGGGTTTAGTCGACACACATCCCCGGTGTTATACATCTTGGAGCTGATTGATGAGTTAGCTTTCAACCAAGGCATCGAATCTGGGTTCATGAGCCTTACCCGTCTTGAGCGAATGGGTCAGGGACATATCGCTCCGCAGTTATCTCTGGGAGTCCCACGTATCCAGCAGAGACACCTAAGCCGCCAGCCCACATCACACCACTCTGTCCAACATCGACGGGAACAAGGTCTTTGTCAAGTATATAAACAGTGTTGTTTGGGGTTGGCTTTCCAATCGACAATGGTAGGCCAGGCTTGTGTTGGTGCATCGTGTTGACGATGGTGGTCTCAGTGGGACCACAGCAGTTGAAATATGTTGCATGAGCAGCCCAAAGATCGGCGAGTCTGAATACAGTCAGTGATATACCCCAGACGTTAACTTGGAGACCCAATTACCTCTGCGACGACGGCTCGCCGGCAGTAGCTACAGTCTTGATGCGTGGGTAATCCTGGGGCTGGTACAAGGATAATATTGTTGGGGTACAGATCAAAACGTCAATCTATGGGGTGGGATTAGAATTGATAAGCTTCCTGCGTTGCACTCAGAATTACCTCTTTCAGAGTGCGTTGCCAGTCCGAGCCGCGGATGATCAAAGTGCCACCGTTTGATAGACATCCTAGAGTCTCCCAGGCCGCTTGAAGATTAAGTCAGTGAGTGTGTCTGGTTGTACTATAACAATTCTGGAAGACTTACCCATGTCAAAGCTGATGTTTAGTACCTGGCCGACGCACTTTCCTGGTGAGATGCCCAAGTTGCCAGGGGCTTGACAGATCAGATTCGTCACATTTCGATGGGTGACATTGACCCCTTTGGGTTTCCCTGTAGTGCCTAGGTTTCAGTGCGTTAGCTCGCAAAGTCCGTAAATGGTCAAGACTTGCACACGTACCTGAAGTATAAATCATGTAGCACCCATCGTCAGGGTTGGCCAGATCCACAGACCCTTCTTCTCTATGAACCTTGTCCTCATCTCCGTCGTCCAAGTCATCAATCACAACGACATTGGCCGTGTTGGTGCCTGATAGACGATGGATGGTGGATTTGAGGGCCAATGCTGCATGGGCCCCTGTTTGTTCCAAGACAAATTGCAGAGTCTCGTCAGGAACAACAGAGCCGTCAAGAGGGACATACTGAGCTCCGCAGGCCAGTATTGAAAGGATTCCCACTAGCATATCAGTCCCCCGTTTGACGACAAGGGGCACCCGGCTCCCTGGGGCAACCCCCAGAGTTTGCAGCCTGCGTGCTAGCTGAACACTGCGCCGTGAAAGCTCACCGTAGGTGATCTGCACAGGGGGCTCGACTGACAGGTCACGAGCCGCCACAGCCCCCGGCTGACTAGAAGCATGATGGAAGAAGGCTGTCGTAACCGTTGAGAACTGGGGAGTGGCAACGAGGCCAAAGCTAAAGGAGAGGGGGCACGGTCTCTTCGACGCAGAGACCGGGAGCAAGGACTTGTCCATGATTTGGCGTGGAGATTCAAACGAGGCCAATGTAAGATAAGATGAGGATTGTCGTTGCAAAGAAATAGCGTAGAACTTGGGCGATAATCTAATATTGTTTCTGGGCCAGACGTCTGAGCTATATATCACATCCCCTTGGGCGTCACCGTAACGTCTACTTAAGCACTTCCTTCGTTTATTGTCGGACCCGGTGTTTTTCTCACAGGGTTGGAGACATGCTTCTCACCGTCTCTCATCGACACCTTCTAAGCTGAGGACCAGCCTCCGATTTCGCGTTCAAGGTTGGGCCCAAATCCTGATTTCTCTTTAGACTTGCATCGAGCCGCCGCGGGATGCAACACACTACTACACGAAGATGTGACAGCCTCCTGCGTGGATCTTTTCACTCGCCTATAGCAGGACACGATGCCAGGTTCTTTGGCACCGATGGCGATGCTCGTCGACGTATGCGTTGGACTAAAACACGGAATGGCACTCGAGGCTGCTGAAGACGACACACTAGGCAGTTAGCGCCGAGCAACCCAGCTGATATCCGGCACATGACGGCCTAGGAAGCTGAACGGACCCTCTGCATTGGAAGCCTTGGCCCCCCAGCCTTGTTGTATGCAGCCGGGGTAGCAGCCGGGGCGGGTGGACCGTCGGAACTTCTGTAGACGGATCGCCGGGCCACGAGGGCGGATGCAGCATCGTGCTTCGGCATTTGCAAAAGCGGACACTGGCGCGTGCTTGACAGGGACCTCGCATACATGTACCGAGCAGGCAGGAACAGATGGGGGTCCTGGCTAGGCTTTGGATCGACGCCGCGAAGCCGATGTCGGTCTGGTAGGTGTCACTAGCTAGGGGGGCTTACCTTGCTAGCCGCAAAGGACAATGATGCACTGGATGAGACTGACTGTGTCGAGGGACGTGGAGTTTAGCCGTGTTGCTTGTTGCCCATAGGTCTACCAGGTACTTGGTGTGAATTGTGAACCTTGAGCCGTTGGAAATACCTCTCCAATCCAGCCAGCCAGCCAACCTTCCTATTCAGGGAGCTGCTTCGCTGCGTAGCCGAAGGCGTAACTTAGGCTTTCCAAGATAACATCCAAGTCGCCATCTCGTGTCTGAACGGGGAAGGACACATTGCGACCGAATAGGAAGGACAGTGTGCAACTGATTGGTTGATGCGTACTTTGACAGAAACTCGGGATTGACGCAGCCTTGGCCGATAGCGCGAGTCCATTATGGATTCATGGTTCATGGGGGAGTGATCAGCCGGAACCATGCCAAAACAAGGCGTTGAGCCAGCAACACCAACCACTTCCCGAGGACTCCGTAAAATATACCTCAATTGGATGTAGAGAACCTCACCGGGGCCTCAACAAACTAGTGGTTCCGTCCCACAGCTGGCTGGAAAAGGAAATCTTGTCTCAGTTGGGTAATCGATGGTGCGAGATCTAGACACCACAACTGAGACAGTCGCGTACGTGTCAATTGATCAACAACAATGGCTTTTCTTTTTTGGCGCCGTCCAACTAGTACATATGTTAGCCAACAACGCGGTTCCGTGACCAGTCCAATTGTCAATCCAGCTGAAAGAACTGCTTTGCTTGTCCTGCAGCACTCATCACTATGACTGACGAATTGGTTCTGGCCACCACGCCGGCCGAGGGCGTTCGTGTTCTCGCCTTCAACAGGCCAGCTAAACGGAATGCCCTTTCCCAGGAACTCATCGCCGTCTTCCTGCAACACCTGCTGGCGGCCTCGCGCGACAAGGCTGTACGTGTCGTCATCCTCACGGGCAGCAGCACCTTCTTTTCTGGTAAGGACAACAAGTCAAGACCCTCCCTCCATCTCCCTCCTCCTTCCTCCCAGCAACACCCCGGTCGTTGGCTGACGGGCCGTGATTCGTCCAGCCGGAGCCGATATCAAAGAGATCTCGGCGCTCGATGCGGAAGCCGCGCGGGGTTGCCGCTATCTCGCCGACCTCTGCGCGGGGATGCGAGCCGTGCGCAAGCCCCTGATAGCCGCCGTCGAGGGCATGGCGGTGAGTAGCATTCCGTTCCCAAGGCCGTCATGGCTCCGTGAAATCCAGATCCAGATGTGGGACTGACACTCTATTCCCGACAGCTCGGTGGGGGCTTCGAGGTTGCCCTGATGGTCAGTGGACAGGGAACACCAGGCCGGCGTTGCGGCGCAGCAGCCCCAAACCGGCCGGACGACCTTCTTAACTGACACATATGATGATAGTGTGACTTGATCTTTGCATCCACAGCCTCTCGATTTGGCCTGCCCGAGGTCACCATCGGGCTTATCCCCGGCGCCGGAGGCACTCAGCGATTGACGAATGCCGTGGGCAAGTTCAGGGTGAGTATTGCCCAAGGGCCCCTCTGCTTGATGCCACGTGCAAGCCTGCATCTGGCTCGGCTAAACAGACGACCTAGGCCATGCAAATGATTCTCCTGGGGTCCTCCATCTCAGCAGCAGAGGCCACTTCGGCCGGCCTTGTCGCTCAACTGTTTGAGCCTGGGCAAGTGCTGGAGAATACCGTGCAGACAGCATCGAAACTGGCCGGACTTAGCCCCGCGGCGCTGTCGCTGGCGAAAGAGGCGGTTTGTCGCTGTAAGTCTTTTTGTCGTCCATCGCCTACGAGCTGCCATTACTGATACCGCCTCTTAGCTGACGACCTCGGCTGCGATCACGAGCTGGAGCGGAGCTTGTATTATTTCGCCTTTGGAACGCGCGATAAAGACGAGGGAGTGAGCGCCTTCCTAGAGAAGCGACCACCTTCCTGGGATGCTTAGGTTGAAGCTCTCGTTTCCTCGACGTCGCCGTACTGATCACGTCATCGCCAAGGATTTGGACGATCTCATGCTGAAGCATTATTCGCTGACCGCTGGGACGTTATTTGTTGACAGCTGAGAGGTTATTTCTTGATAGCTGCGTCTCATCGGCTTTGGCTTGTTGACAAATGACACAGACCGGCCAGCGAAGACATCATGTGCTGACGTCAGGCAGCAGGTCTACGGCCGTTGTTACACGCAGTCGACATTTGCGAGCGGTTGCTTGGCGAGGATAGTGGGTATCTTCAGTTCGAGAAAGTGACGAGAACCTCTCAGAATATCAATGTGGACTTGACAAATTTACTACCGTTTTAACCAGTCTTGCTTTCGTTTAATGTCCATGATAGGATTTTATCCTTTTATTACGATAACCCCGGATTTTTAATCCAACATGCTCAGAGCGAATTAAGTGATTACTGCCGCAACAGGGTGGCAAACTACCGGTACTAGGTACATCCACCGCGGGGTGGCGACCTGGCAGCATAAAATCTAGGAAAAAAAGCGTCATCACTTCCAACTCCCCACTTTCTCCCGCACCTACTTCCGCACAGAAGAAACCGTCCTTTGATAGCCTTCGTTGTGGCCCGACGTCCAAGACTCAACCCTACGCCAACCGTCCCTCCTAGGCCGCTCTATATCGCCCGCCAGCCATGTCCGACAACGAGGGCAAAGGCCAAAGCGGCGGTGGCAAGCCGTCCGCCAAGGACAAGCTCAAGCAAGAAATCGAGGCACGCCTGGAAGAAGCCAAGCAGCTGCAGGAGAAGTCAATAGACCTTCACAAACAGGCCGACGAGGCAGAGGATTCAGAAGTCGCCGAGAAGCTGAATGCCGAAGCCCGTGAAGTCGACAAGAAAGCCGCCAAGTTGATGAAGACGGCTGAGCGGTTGGAAGCAGGCTGGCTTCAAGGAGGTGCTTTCGGGACTGGCATCGGTGCTGGTATCGCAAGCGGCATCGGCGTCACTGTCGGCACGTTGCTCACAGGTGTAGTCGCGGTTCCAACTGCAGGCTTGGGGATGTTGATAGGTGCTGGCACGGGCTTGGTGCATGGCCCCTGGGTGAAATACACCGAAGCGTTCAGCACGGAGGAAACGGACACGATCAAGAAGGAGGCTCAGGAGGAAGCAAACAATATTGCCAAGTCAACAAGTTGATTTCGCTCACGATGATTCATGCGCTGCCATATTCCGCGTTGGATTAAGCCGTTTGTCGCCTTTCTTAGCTATCCAGAATGAAGCCCTCAATCAGAAGCTCTTTATCTTTTAGTCGGCATTAGTCGACCATCCATAGCTTCCACCATCATCCAGTCTTCACTTATACAGTCTCAACGGCCGCTTCAACATGGAAACGAAATCGGCTTCCATTAGCTAAACTTGACAAGTCCTCAGTAAGCCCGCCTAGTAGATTCCATCGTCTACGGAGCAGCAACGGGGTGCGAGATTCTACCCTGACTTTTCGTTGTACGTGTGTCCCGTCATCTAGTTAAGTGGTGGTATTTTAGTAGAAGCTCTGATGATGTTTGTTTAACACAATAGTTGTTGCTGTACTTACCAGGAAAGGACCGAGGTACGTCAGGGGGATCCCGGCGTCACTGCTGTGGTACAGAGGAACTCCCCAGCCTCGCTGACTGGGGCAATCAAGGAACTCGTGAGGATTGTTGTGGTTTCGGATCTCCTGAATTGGGTTGTAATCAAAGTTGAACTCGCATACTGGTGTATTTGACTAAACGCCAAGTTGTCAGACAAACTACAACAAACGAGTCGCAAGGCTTGGAGCAATGGAAAACTTACAACACAGCTCAAGGAAAGGTCCTCCACGTCGAACGCTTCGGTGCCATTCTTGCCACGACAGGATTGAGGATCAATGTAAAGCTCCTTCGGCGTTGTCCATTCGCGTTCGAATGCGACGCTAAGGATCCCTTCCATTTGATCCATGCCAATGTCTGTGACACGTTAGCTTATGCGATGCGAAAGATTAAATGTCTGGGAACGGACCGTCTGCCTTGGCGAGTCCATAGGAATCTTTGCCATCATACCATATTGGCCCACAGATGCCATCATCATCAAGCTTGGTGCAATCAAAGGCAGAGATGGGGATCTTTGTGGGGTCCGTGCTAGGACTTGTAATGGTCAGTGGGAGAGACAGAAAATCAGGGAAATGAGGTGGCTTGCTTCTTGACAACGAAATAACCGGAGGCTTGGAGTGCCTGGTTGAGTACCCATTTCAAGAGGTTGTGAAACATGAAGCTGGTATCCTCAGGGAGACTAGTAGCCATTCGCTGTTTTGAGATGTCAGAAATTGCAAACTCTGGCGTAGGACGAAGTTTGTACCTGGCTGAAAGCACCATTGGATGTAAGGGCGTAGAACGTATCAAAATCCGTCTGGATCTCTGTCAATGTGTTTCCAACAGCCTTTTGAAAATCGTCGACATGCTGCGACAGAGCCTCGGACAGGCCCTCCCAAGGAACTTCTTGAACTTCTGTCTTTGGAAACAAGATGTTGAACAATCCAGAACCACCCCCCAAGGCACCCGTCAAAGCACCGAATACCAATGGTGCGCCTACTCCAGTGAGGAGAGCACCCAGGGCCTGTGGCATGACAATAATAGTCAGCCTCTAGTCTTGTTCATCTCATTACATTACTCACAGCAAATTGGCCAGTTGCAACAGCCCAGATAGGACCAAACAGAGGGGTGTTGGGGTTCTTCGTAACAGGCGGCGAGACAGTCTTGACAATCTCAGCAACGGTTCCGCTGATAGGATAGTTAGTTACTGCTACTGATACTGGAGGCCAAGTGAATCATGCTTACATAGCTTCAGCTTGACCGTTGATCAAGGCCTGGTGATAGTTTGAAAAGAATTGGTTGATCGCTATTCATCGGTAAGCAAGTTCTACAGTAAGGAAGTGTACAGACATACAGTAGATGTTCCAGAACACCTAAGCGAGGTTTGTGTTAGACCCATAGTATTTTGTGAATGATCCAGTATGACGGACTGTCAATCACTTACATAGAACTCATGGTAAGATATGTAACCGGCGTTCCGTCCACTTGGAGGGGGCGAGCAACCGTTGATGGAGATTATGTCGCAAGTCCAGGTGATGTATCCCTACTACATGTTAGTTCGAAGAGTGCGAGGTGGAAGCTCTGCCTTGTCTTACAGCACTATCCAAGTAGCAGCGGGAGAATCCCTTCTCAGCAGCGGTACAATTAGCACCGTTTTCTGACCACCAATCCTATGGGGTGTTAGCTCCAAGGTCGAATAGTCACATGGTATTGAACGCACATTCAGGTGATTGTTGATTTCTAAAATCTCCCAGCATTCCGGATTGATTCTGTTACCGTTTTCATCAGTTACTGTGTCAACACCATTGGAGACATCTGGATGCGGTGTGAGTACCCAGTTGATGAAAAGTAAGAGCAATCTTCCACGGTAAGGTCTATCAAAAACAACGTTGTTAGTAATCATTGAACACTGGTGTTGGCCTGAAGTTTGTCTCACTTTGAGCTTCCTGTGCTAGTGCTGGTGCCAGGAAGGTGGTTGAAAGGGCCAGCCAGAGCGCGGCCGAATGAACGAAAACCATCTCAAGTGCTGAGATGATGGAAGAGACTTGAAAGAGTGTAAAGAGAAACGAATGGACCAACCAAAATTATCGTAGACCTTATCCCATACTAGTGGGCTCACAGCGGCGTCTTTAAGTATGCGATCGATCAATGCGGAGCATATCTTTACTAGAAGTAATGCCGATTGAGACGGGAACGCCGGACACACGATCAAGGATTAGCCTGCTCAGGAGTCACTCAGCCCCATCTCTCCGCAGCGTTACATTCTTAGCTCGTATTCAAGATCATCCCATGTGTGTATGACGCAAGCCACAGGGAAATCCTGCTTATCAGTTGCAAAAAAAGATTAAACGGACAATGGCGATGGGAACTACCCGCATGTCAAGTCAATGTGGCTATTCGTATCGAGCTTTGGAAATAAATTGCGGAAATTGTCAACAGAGTGCATGTAAGTGAAACGATTCAAGGAGTCTTGGCGACCAAATTAGTGCTATCCAAATCAAAGCATTGCAAGAATAAGGTTCATCCATCATCAGTTCTCCACTTCTGGGCGATATGCATCCCGAGAGTAGCTGTTACAGATTCCTGACAGGGGCACCCTAGATGCTAAATCCAGCTTCCAGAAAGGGCTTTGAGTTCTGGCAAGGATTGTTGGTCTCCAGATCGAGCAAGTTATTACAAGGGTCCGTTTGGAGTGCAAATAACTGGACTTAACAAAGTAGATCACCTGATGCCACCGAACGGGAACTCCGGCGTTATATCTTGTCGAAATATCATACTTGACTACGCACGCGAATAAGAATAGCAAACTATCCAGCTATTTTCCCCTTGTTCCAAACACGCATATACAACCACACATTGTCTCTCCTTCCTCCCCATCCTTCATCATGTTCCCTCGGTCCATTTACGCTATTTGCTCTGTTTTAGCAGTCACTACACCTGCAATGGCGAATAGTTGCTGCTGGGGCGACTATTGGGCCGGCGAATACTGGCTTGCTTTGAAATGGGATGAGCCTGCGGGCACTGCCAGATGTGGGCTCTCGGGCAAATTCCCCGAGGGGACCAAATGTTCGATCGAGACGTCCAAGACCGACGATGGCTTCCAACAGGCGGTCGCCAACTTGACGTTTGGCGTCGACACCACCCCGTTCAAGTTCCGAATTGGCATCAATGCAGACGGCTGCCAGTTGTGGAACAGCGATGAGGTGCTCACTGGGTGGGAAGGCTGGGGAGCATATCTGTTTGAAGGCCACTCACTCACCTCTCAAGAAATGAGCTTTTGTGACGGTGCCATTTCCGCATAGATTGTGTAAGGAACTCTTAATTGTTACTTTGAAATGGTCACTAATCACGTCTTTTAGGCTACGGCTAAGCAAGGCTTTGGTGGGCAACGCCTCAGTAAATTGGTTTGCTGGAAGAGCGTAGGGCGGGGACGAGCGATAGTAGTAGAATCTTTTAGTGCCTGCATACGTGTCAAAGGTTTTTGAATAGAATGGTGCAAAAACTACATAGAGACTTAAAATTTGGATTTTGATGCGTCGCTTGATAAGTTGGATCCGGGTCGTTAACGGTAAACTGATCACAAGTCAATCTCTCCCTCGTCCCGCGTGGAAATGTCTTATCAATTGTAGCGTCAAGAGGTAAAGGCTGTGCCTCCTCCCCGCGATAAACCCGGATAGATAACACACGGAGTATCATCATCCTTGATAGCTGTATCCGTGGAGTACCGATTTTAGACTTTCTAGAATATTATTACTCGTTTTAAGGGGTTAGTATCCGGAGTTGCCGATCCCACAGTGGGCTAAAGTTATCCCACCTGAAACCTGATCATCACATGGGACTTGGCATGATGGGGGCATGATGACGAATGGAAATTGCTTCTTCGAGATGCCTGTAATATTTTCTGCAGTAGACATCCCGCACCGGGGCTGCCCTGGTAATTGAGGATTAAGCATCTCCCTCGCAGGGTTATAAGAGACCATCAGACCTTGGATTCAGAAAAAAGCGCTCACTTCATTTTTGGTCTCACAGAAATTAAAAGAGGTCTTTGAAATGTTCGTCAAGGCTGGGCTTATCTTTGCCGGTGTGGCCTTCCTCGCCCCCCTGTAAGTTGAAAATCGAGGACAGCAATCGAGATCAGGAATTATCCTAACCTAAGTGTAGTGCGCGCGCAGATGATCACTCAAAGTGCTATTGCACTGCAGATGATGCGTCTTACAAATGCGTCACTGAAAAAGCGTGTGAGCTTTACGGGGCGGGGATGCAAATCTTTGAGAATTACAATCCGGATCTCGTCAATATCACGATGTTATGGCATGTAAGTCGACTTCATCCTCGAATTCAAAGAATCACCCAAAATCTAGCTGACACTTCGCTCTCTAGGTATGTGCATCGTTGAATGTTGACAAGGGTGGGAAAATGGCGTACGTCTCCGCTTTCGGCGGTGATGAGTTTTCAGATGCATGCCAACAAGGGGCAGCGGCATGCCCGGAGGTAGAAGGGAAGAAAATTGGTTCCAAGTGTGATTAAGAGCGTGCATAGCTCTGTTATTTTGGGGGTCTAGAGGTGCATGCTTGCATTAACTACAATCGGTGAAGGGCAAGGAGTTTTGTTTCATGGAATTAAGTAGTAGGTCAATTACGACATTAACATCAACTCGTCTTGACGGCTGAAAAGCCCCCCATTACTGAGAGTTGGACTGCTGGCCTAGACCTTGGCCCACGTTCCAGTCCAGTTTAGATGGTTGAAGCTCTACTAGACCACGATACTCACGGGTAGCCAAGCCACTAGGACCTGGGACTCGGGAGATGACCGGTGGACGTGACATGAGTTGAGAGTGCGGGGTTGTCTCTGGGCAAAGGATTTGAAAAGGACGTCGGACGATGTTCCGGACATTCCTCCGCGGCCGTGATCGCGGGGAAGTCTGCAGACCCAGGGGTCTCAATGACCCTTGTTTTAGATGGAAATGTACATGTGCGAATTATGTACTCATTCGGAGCTGTAGGGGGATCTATAAATATGAACATGACCACTTTGTCACTCATCTCATCACTTTTCTTAGCTTGCGCATGCTGATACACGCATCAACATGAGAAAGGTATGTCAGATCTTCGTCGACACCAGTTGATTGCAACCATCAGTAAAGATGAATCCCAAGTTCCCGATTGAGCTGATGGTATTTTTCCTGTAGGTCTTGATCGCAGTTATTGCCTCAGCACTGGGAGCAGTAGTAGATGCCACGGTCAACGGCGTGCCTGCACTGAATGGTAAGCATTAGCAACCCCCCAGCGATTTCTAAACATTAGTTAACCCTTTTACTCCAAGGCCCTGTCTTCCCCGTCAATGACATTTCAGGAGCAAAGAAACGCCTTGGTGAATTCGTCCACCCGGGTCTTTGGCATACCCACGATGACTTGGAACGTATTCGCTCCAACGTCCACAGCAACGAAGAACCCTGGAAAACGGCCTACGAATCCTTCAGCACTGATCAATACTCTCAGAGCGACTATGTCATGAAGGGCCCTAAAGCCATCCTTTGCCGCGGACCCTGCAGCAACTACACTAGCTTCACGGCAGATTCTCGTGCGGCGTGGCAGAACGCTTTGATGTGGTACATAACCAAGGATGAGAACCATTGGAACCGTGCAACAACCATTCTTGATGCCTGGGGGAGTAACTTGACAAACATCGTCGGTACCGACACTTCTCTTCTCGTTGGCCTTGAGGGAAGTCTGTTTGCCAACGCTGCTGAGATTATGCGATGGGAAGGGAACTGGACAGAGTCTGGTGCGAAATGGCAGGGGGGTGCTGGCTTTTCGATCCAGCTCTATTGGCTTTTTGCTCGCCAGTCTATCATTATTGGCCAGGCAAACTATGGCATGGCTAGCATCATGGCTCTTCTCAACTTTGCCGTGTATCTGGATGATGTTACCTTGGTAAGAGAGGAGGCCGACCCTGAATCAGAACGACATATTGACTCATGAGCAGTACAACTATGCTCTCAACGCTTACCTCAATGACCCCTGCGCTGGGATTTACGGCAATATTCAACCCAAGACTGGTCAGGGCGCCGAATCAGGCCGTGATCAAAGCCACGCCCAATCCGCCCTCGCCTGGGCCGCCTACGCCGCCCGCACAATCCAATCCCAAGGTTACGACGTCTGGGGCGAAGGCGATGATCTGCTTCTCAAGGGGGCCGAGTACGCTGCCAAGTATAACCTCGGCAACGACGTGACTTACGACAAGAAGTTCTACCGCTGCGAGGCTGTTCTCGTGAACGGTCCTTGGGCGGAGATTGCCGAGCAGAATCGTGGTGTGGGATTAATGGCGAATGGGAAGCTGAGTCCTGCGATTTGGGACATCATCTACTACGCGTACGGTCAGGCAAGGAAGAAGAGTGCCCCTTGGACAACGCGGGCGAAGAATAAGTTTGACAAGGACGGAGGACAAAAGGCTGCCCCGGGGAATGCAGATCATCCAGGCTGGGGAGACTTGATTTGGAGTTATAAGAGGGGCGAGTCTACAAAGTCGAACAGCGAGACTATTTGGGGTGGAGGAGAGATTGGACCGGACAGCGAGGGTATGGTCAACGTCTAAAGTATACTCATTGCCTATTGCAACTGGTTGCTCAGTTAGAAGCAAAAAGATATAACGTCAAGAGTTTCCACGATATTGCTTGTGTTGAACAATTCAAATCCATCGATTTCTGGGTTTGCTATGCTTATAATCAAGTATTAGAAAACAACACTAAAATGCTGGCTGGGATAGACCTGACTTGGTGTCAAAACTTGGATCCCTAAGATGCTGGGCATAAATAGAAGTCAGGGACCGTTGGTTCATGGGTGCTGCCATCTCGCCGTGGTTCCGGGCCCATAGGAACGTGAGTAGTGAATATGGGAAACGAAGACGTGGGTGACTTCAGTAGGATGCGGACAAACAACCGGGCACTGCAGGCAGCCACTAGTGGAAACTTTTCGTCAGATGACGGGAATTTCCCAGGGATTCTCGGTTCCAAGTGATCCAAGGCCACATGATGACATACCTGAAAATTTTGGCGAGCCCTGCATTAGCGGGTCACAGGCAGAACACAGGCTTCTCCTAGTCAAGACCTGACTAGGATGTCTTAGTAAACGCAAAACTTGGACAGTGGTGCGCTTCTGCTATCCCCGCTTCGTCCACGCGAGTTTCGGTGAAATTCCAGGAAACTTTCCTGCGCTAATAAGCCTTAGACTTCGGCGTCGGAAAAGATACCGGACCTGCGCCGAAGTAAAGTCGCAATAAATAAAAACACGAGATATAATGAAAGAGCTATTAGCCATATTGTTATCGAGCATCAGACTTGATACTTTTCGGGCCAGTAAACAATGGCCGCGCTTAGTCTTATCTATACTGTCTGGACCTTCTGGCTGCTGTTAGTACCATTGCCAGTCCAGGCAATCTGGAATCCCATCATCTCAGGATGGAATCCGGACGGGTCTATTTTGCGTGTAGGCGATGACTACTACATAGCAACGTCGTCATTTGAGTACTGGCCGGGTATTCCAATCTATCACAGTGTGCACCACGCACCAAATCCCAAACTTGACTTATGACTACTGACTCAATGTGCTAGGCAAAGACTTGTCGGACTGGAAACTCAAGTCCCATGCCTTGACTCGACCAGAGCAGCTTCAACTCTACGGAACACCCACTGGAGCAGGTAAGACATGCATCGAAAATCACAGGGAACTCTCACTAACACCGGTCTAGGGGCTTGGGCTCCGAGCCTAGCCTTCTTCGATGGTAAATTCTGGCTCTCAGCCATGACTCGCTGGACCTACGACCCGGTTGCCCGTGTCTGGCCTCGCGTCTGGTTCATGTCCTCGCCCGACCTCAAGACCTGGTCCAACCCCGTTTGGGCGGAACCTTGGGGCATTGATCCAGAGCTCTTCCACGATCCTCTAACTAACACAACGTACCTGAATTTGATGGCACCTAATAACAACAAAGACCGTCTTTGGGGGTTGTATCAGTGCGAGGTTTCGCTTAAGACGGGCGATTGTGTGGGTGAGTATGTAAGTCTCTGGAATGGGACTTTGACACACAATGCAACAGCTAGGCCTGAGGGGCCGAAGATGTACTACAAGGACGACTGGTACTATTTGCTGACTGCCGAAGGTACGTGTCTTTGAGTAACTTGAGTCGTCCTAACAGTCTTCAGGTGGCACTGATCAATTGCATCGAGCAAGTATCGCTAGAAGCAAGTCTCCATCGGGTCCCTTCCAAGCGAACCCTCACAATCCGCTCATGTACAACGGAAAATGGGGCTTCACAAACTTGACCGTTCAATCTACCGGACACGCCACCCTTGTAGAAACTGCCAAAGGAGAGTGGTATGCTTCGTTTCTGGCGCGTCGCAACATCAATGGGTCTTCGCCCTTAGGTTGGTTCTCCACTACCGTAATACATTCACATGTTGACAACTTCCAAGGCCGTGAAACCTTCCTCGTTAATGTCGACTGGAAAGACGGGTGGCCAGTACTCAACAAAGGCAATCCCATCTTGTTAAGCGAACAAGTTGAGCCCAAATCCGGCCCCAAAAAGACCCCATCGAGATGGATTGACAACTTCTCCAACCACAAGCTCGATCCATCATGGTATCAGCTGCGTACACCATACACCAAGAACTACGAACTCAAGGCGGGTCGCTTGGTTCTTAAGCCTAACGTTTTCAGTTTGAGTGAAAGGGACAGCCCCGCTGCACGGTTGCGTAAGCAAAAGTCTCTTAACATGACCTGGTCCGCGGAGCTGTCGAGCTTCAAGGGAAACTTGGGTCCCAGGAATAGACTAGGTATCTCTTCATATCTTTCTGAGTTCCAGCATCAGGACATTGGAATCAGTGGATGTGTAAACCAGACTGGGATTTGCATCTACACAGAACTCAACAAGAACGGAACTCAAGAGGCAAGTCGTCCACCGCTTTCGAGAATAACAGTGTCTAATTATCTACAGTATTGGCAAAAACCACTCAAGCAAGCTAAGGGTCTTAGCAAGGAGCTCAAACTTCACATTAGAGCTGAACCTCTACGATATCGTCTTGGCTATAGTTTCGGAAGCGACCAACCAACTTACGTTACTTCCATCGCCTCAAAATGGCAAGCCTTTGCGCCTCCGAACTGGTTTGTCTTTTCTGGTGCTTCTTTTGCCTTGTTTGCGACTGGTGGTGGAGAGCCTTGGCCGGGCAATGGTCCCGAAGTGGGATTTGAAAGGGTTTGGGAAAATTACCACGAAGAGGATATTCCGGATTATGATAGATGGTAGGCCTAGGCAGATTTAATGAGGTGGTAAACACATAATCAAGAATGAGATTAAAGCTTTCTGTGCAGGCTATTCCTAACATGATAGAAAATTTAAAGTGAGCTAGATGGTGAAGAAATTTCCCATGTAGTAGTAGCAAAACGCCCTTGATAGAGTGGACCGTCAGAACGAAGAAATAAAAGTTAGTGTTGTGCTCACGCGCCTCTAAAACCAGATCCTCATAATCGTGTGGCTAATTTCTGCTTCTTGCTTATTGCATATTGATCAAGATCTCTAGCCTTGCTAATCCTGCCTTATCGGCTCGCTCGCGCACTATCTACTTGTCACACGTTGGCCAGTCACATTTCTCAGCTCTTAAGCTTCTTTCTCCATATTCCATCCTTCCTTTCCTTTGAATTTCAACAATACGGCAGAGCAGGATTTGCACAGCTTCCAGGAATAAACTTCTGGCTCGTCTTTGGCAAGTCAACCTGGAAGATCTGAGCCGAAGGATCCAGAATGTGGTCAATTATATGAACAATGCCCTGTACCTAGTCAGCACTGACACTCCCACCTTTGCGCAATCACATACATTGGTAATTTGTATATCAGACTCAGTCACGACGGAGGCGTTATTTAAGACCAGCACATCATCTACCACCTGAGTACCAATGTACAGGAACGTGCCTGTCTGGATTCTAGTGCCATCGGTCGAAAAGGTGGATTTCTTGAGAACTGTGTTTGGCACGTAATGATGCTGGATTAGGTTTCCTAGCCACCATTTACCCTTGGATGTCTCTGCAAATGTCTCGAAATACTGCCCGGTATTCTCAAAGGCTTTGTTTGACGGCGCGAAAAAGGTGAATTGCCAGTTGGTACTCGTGTTGAGTGCTTGTACGAAGCCTATGCATTTTGTTAGACTTTGCCCCAAATGGCGGGAGGCCACCATTACCATGAGCTTCTTTAACGATTAAACTTAACATGGATAGGTCATCCCGCGACTCGATGAACTCGAGTAGGGTCGTTGTTGAAGAAGAAACTGGAGCAACATAAGTGCCTTTTGGTGTGGGGGCGTAGCTCAAGGGCGGGCGATCTAGAGTCTCACACATCGCAGTCCAGGCCACTCCGAAAACTATAAGGGCATGAAAAAACTTCATGGTCGACAATAAAAAGTGAGTGGTGGAGGCGAATCAAGAAAGGGTACGAAGATGTCTCAAAGATGTTAAGAACGGGTGTGGGCAGACACGAGAGGCAACGCCGGGAGCATGAAAGTCGAAAGGTCATTGTAGCCATTAAGTTATTGAGTGGAGGCCTTCTCAGAGTAAGACACGCATCTACCGATACATGCTAATTCGGGGAAAGAGTCGGAATCTTGGCCGAAATTTGTATTTAGCCTAGTGAGATGTTGTTGTGATCCGCAGGTCGATGCGAATTTGCGGGGAAAGCTTCGGCGTTGGCCCCCGAGCATTATCCCGGGAAAGCGGTGACGCGACGCTTCTACAGTTTCGTTACAGGGCACGACAAGGAATCGAGGAAACAAATAGAGCTTTCAAACGATAGGTTCTTGAGAAATAAACGCAATCTTGATCTACATCATGGAAGGCTTCGCAATGTTGCTCGGCCTCTTGTTTGTCATGCCAGCCTTGGCTGCAGATCTAGGTCAAAAGCCTCAGATGGGTACTTGAACCTTCACTGAGATTAATTCTACATACTCACAGTATCTTTAGGTTGGAACTCATGGAACACCTTCAAAAACAACGTCAGTGAACAACTCATCAAAGACACAGCAAACGCCTTGGTGAGCACTGGTCTTGAAAAGCTGGGCTACAACTATGTCGTTATCGACGGCGGCTGGCAAGCCTTCGAACGAGACGAGAACAATCGGCAGCAGCCAAATGCTACCAAGTTTCCAAACGGTGTCAAGGTTGTAGGCGATGAGATTCACGACCTGGGTCTCAAGTTCGGCATCTACAGGTAAGTCTTTTCGCTCATCATATCTCAACACCGACAACATGTGCTTACTATATGTCAGTGACGCGGGAATCTACGACTGTGGCTTCAGCCCCGGAAGCCACGGCTACGAAGAACTGGACACTCAAACGTATGCTGCGTGGGGTGTTGACTACCTCAAATACGACAACTGCGGCGGTTTTCAAGCCAACACTCTCTCAGTACAGGAGCGCTTCCTACGTATGTCGTATGCGCTCAAGTCATCGGGTCGTAGTATCCTCTACTCTCTTTGTGAATGGGGTCACCAGTTCCCCTGGTTTTGGGCGGACCAGTTCAGTGAGAGCTATCGTATGTCGGGCGACATTCATAGTGCGTACAGATCGGATAGCTCGGGAGTGTGTACGACGGCGTACTGTCTGAACACAGGGTACGCCGGGGTCAGTGTTTTGACCATGATTAGGAAGATGAGGGAGCTCTCTAGGTTCCAGAAGCCTGGATCTTGGGGTAAGTAAATACAAGTATTTAAAATGAGATTGGTCTAATATTTGGGAACAGCGGATATGGATATGCTCGAGGTCGGAACTCACACCATGACAGAGTATCAAGAGCAAACCCATTTTGCATTTTGGGCAGCTCTCAAATCCCCCTTGATCATCGGAGCAGACATAACTAACATCACCGATAATTCGCTATCTATTCTGAAGAACAAGGAGATCATTGCCATCAACCAGGATGAGCTCGGTATTGCTGTCAATTTTCTCCCGTCTCTGTCTCAAGAAGGCAAATACCAAGTGTGGGCAGGCCCATTGAGTTCTGGAAAGTCTCGCTATGTAATTCTGATTCAGAATTACGGGGATGAAGCTGTCAATGTCTCCGTTTCGGTTTCCGATCTGCCGGAGTTGGAGAAACTTGCTGGTCAGACCAAACTCCGTGTTCGAGATATCTGGGACAAGAAAGATCTTGGACGCCTGGGCAAGACGATTGAGCTGAAAAATATTGAGGTTGACCAAGTAAAGGTTCTGGTTCTCACTAGGAGTTAAATTACTACAAGGACAATCAGTCCACACGAACGGACAATGGCGTATCTGCTCATCGTGCTAAGTATATAGGCATTCGTTTGTAACAAACGACACTATTTTAGTGAACAACTACATCGTAGATAAATTTGACAGGACTTGCAGTTCATTTCAGTCTATTTGAATGGAGCTACAAGTCTTGGGAGGTCGATATTGACGAGGGCTGTGGTTTGGAGAGGTTGACGCAGTTAAATGGGCTTATTAGGAAAAGTCACTGATACATCTCTGCGTTTATATGTTGAGGCTAGAAGTAGGAGAAAATCCAAGGTTTCTTCAAGTATACGATATAGTAGAGTAAATTCAAGGACGACTATGTCCCTTTCAATGGCTTACAGTCAGCAAACCATTTGAAAATGACCCTTGTACCCTGATCTGGCGCCTTGATCCCTTTAAGTAATTCGAATATTGATGACAGACAAAAGCAATACACCTTTTTAACATGTCCTCCCTTATCACTATATGTGCTTCAAATTTCATTTACCTTAATCTTAAGGATATACCCTTGAATCTCCTTGCTACTTCTAGACCTCTCGATGCTCAATGGCTACTTCCGATTCCTCCCCAGATTGAGTCTTCTTGTCCGATCCATGCTTGAGCCCTACTTCCATATCCGATTGAAACTCATATGTCTTCCACTTCCTAACAGGAACTCTCTCTGAAAAGAACATAGAAATCTCGACGGTTGACTTGCCCGCCGTTTCACCGACGCAAAACTATGTATATACAAGTGCGAGACCGGTAGTTCCTGCGTAGATGAACGCGAGCATGGGTCCCAAGCCAGCATCGTAGTATAGATAAGGCGCAGTAAACGAAACAACCCAGGTAGTGAAGTAGAAAATGACAATGGAGGTTGACATGATTTTGTTTTCATTGACGCCAACAGTGGGCCGAGGCCGTAGTTGAAGGCAACAATGACAACAAAAGAGAAGACGACAATGACGTATTGAGAAGCTTTGGTAGGTGTTCCTTGCGTACCGATGCTGCCGATGACAATAAAGGCAACGACCATCATTGAGTTTGTGACGAGGAGGTTAGCTCGCCTTGAGACCTTATTTCCAGTGATGACAGATGCGCCCACGGCAAAGATCTGAAGAATGTTCGTAATGAGCTGCATCATGAAAGGCTCGGCTATGCCAATTGATTGAGCGAATACAACGCCGTAGACGTAGAAGAAGAGGATACCACAAACTTGTTGGGAAAAGAGGGCACCAGAGGAGAAGATAACTTTCCTGCGCTCAACCGGGTCCACGAGGAGCGATCTCCAAGAAGATTTCTCGCACGTTTGCTCGGCCATTGCCTTAGTCTCATCTAGGACTTGCATGTCTTGGGCAGGATCGTATGTCGATTGGCCCCGGTTAATCTTCCTCAAAGCGGTCTCGGCGCCGTCTCGGTTGCCTTTCAAAATATACCAAACAGGGCTCTCGGGTATACACGGGAGGCCCGCAAACATCATAAGAGGTAGGACAATAAGACCTCCCATGGGGATCTTGTACGAAAGAGAGCTCTTGATGCCCTCAGTTCCTTGCGTGATACCCGCGGCGATGAGCTGGGACCAGGATTGGAGGAACTGGAACATCATCAAGACTGGCCCGCGGATGGTGGTCGGCGCAACCTCTCCCATGTAGAGTAGAGAAGTAACCGTGAACTGTCCGACACCGAGGCCCATCAAGATTCTTCCGACAGTGATGACAGGCTCATGGTGGTTATCTGAAACTTGGGCGATACCACCAACCAAGATGCAGACAGATGCCAGCCAAAAGACGGCCTTGCGGCCCCAGCGCTCATTGACAGGAGACGCAATCATGGCGCCGAGAAGATCTCCAATGTAGATTGAGGATGCTGTCACTGACTGGAATGAAGTCGACAGTGCTTTTTTCCCGTCGATGTAGTAGTTGCCGTAGTTGTTCTTGAACTCTTGCATGGCCAGAACACCATTGTAATATGTGTTGTCGTATCCATAGCAGAGGGCACCGATGGCAGAGATGGAGCAGTAGAGAATTGCCCATTTGTGAGATTTCCAGTCGAACTTGAAGTCGTCCAACATGGTGAGTTGCAAAGGGAGGCAGTGCGATGGAGGGTTGATGTTTGAAGAGGTAAGAGAGATCTGAATTGGAAGTCTGGGGAAGAGACCATGGGGAAGAGATTCTGGGGAAGGAATCACGGGGTAACTATTTAAAAGAATGCCCGCCATTCGTTCAGCAAACACATAGCCAGGGTCACTTGCTGGTAGGGTTGCGAGTCAGTGAGGAAAGTTGGCGGGGACTTCCCGTTTAGGATAATCCTCACTCCGCCCCCCGTACGTCCGGGGACTTCTCCACACCCCCGGAGCAGCTAACACGCTCCTGGAAGCCTTCCCCAGCAAGACGTCGGGTGACTCTGACCGTATACGAATGGGAATGCCTGGACTCGCAATTTCCATGTGTTGCGGCTTACGGATCGCCGAGTCCAGAGCGGTTGCTCCTTGAATTCTTGCAGCTAACTGTTACAAACAGGCCCACGTAAGTCAAGGTACCCACTTGACCATAAACCCATCAAACAAGTCGTCTCTTATAAATTACAACAACCAACTCTTAATTTACCCAAGCGTTCGCAAATGTTTTATCGTCAGATACGCAAGGTGAACGTGTAAAACTATTCTTGCTAAATATGATCAGGCCGGCTGTGCCATTGCTCCCCTTGTCGAGACTATCAAACATGCTGATGTGTGCAATCCATCGGGGTTCCATCTGTCTCGCCACTCCTAAGCATTAGCTCAATCTGGACAAAGTGTCAGTATTTTAGCAGTATTTTAGATTGTTGCGGCAGTGAAGCTTACTAGCTCTAGGTCTGCCAAAGCAGCTTCAGGCTTCTGCTCCTTCAAAACCTTCCCGACGGCCAGCGCTTCTCCCCAAGCACGAATCTCAGGCGGGACCCCTGTTCTCTCATTTAGGATCTCTTTCCTGGTCACTTGCCCGTCGCGGCAGAGAATCACCTTCGAATCTTCAACAGTGATCCAACCATTCAGACATGAGACGGTCCACGAATCCTCGCAAAGGCTAGTTCCCACGGAGAGTTGAAATGTGCCTGTGACGCCCGACCTGGTCTTCAACACCGCGTTAATAGTATCGGCAGGCGGGAGATAATCTCGGAGTTGATTAGTGAACGCTGACAGGCGAACGATTTCGTTCCCGGGTTGCGCCTCAAGAAGCTGTCGGAGGCCAGCCATGTAGTGAACACCGCCATCGAGGAGGTAGCCTCCCTGGTGAGTAGGGGTCTTCCGCCATTCAGTCTCTAAAAGAAAGTAGGCAAGATTAGATACTTCAGTCCATATCAAAGGATCATGCTGCCAACTTACGGTAAAATTTTCCACTCTGCTAAACGAGGGCATGCTGGCGCCCTTGGAACCCCAGAATTGGACCCATAGACCTGATTTGCTCGCGCGCAAACGCATAGGTGTTTAGGAAACGCCAATTCTCTGCAACGCACCAGGATGGGCCTCGGATCTCCGAACGATACCAGTTTATCATATATTTCGCATCTTGGACGTTTTCGCAAACAGGTTTCTCGGAGAGCACATGCTTACCCGCAAGTAGAGCAGAGCGGATATACGTCGCTTGGTTCTTGATAGGCAGACTAGTCGCGGCTTTCCATCAACAGAGGGTTCCAAACGGAGGGTCGGGGCAACTCACGATATGATAAATGCGTCAACGTCGGAACGCTTCAAAAGCTCCTCATAGCCTTGTTCGCTGTCGGCTGAATACACATCTACCTTATCGGGAACTGCATCGGCGATTGCCTTGGCCGATTTCAGCGTTCTCGAAAAGACGGCAACCAAGACCAGATTTTCGGAAGCTTGCACCGCAGGCTAGTTTGTTCAAGGTCAGCACAATCTCAGGGGCTCTTGTATGGGTCTTGGCCATGTACCAGGTGTTCTTCCCTAGCCCAAATACCTATCACACAGCGTTGAGCGAGCATGTCATCTTGGGTTGGGCGAGTACATACCACCTCCAATCAGTGCGACCTTGATCGACATTTGAGAGTAATGTAAATAAGATGTCACTAAAAACAAGTAGTAAAGTAGAGGGGCTGCCTGACCTGAATACCAACAATGAAGTAGAAAGGGGGGTGAGAGGGGACTCAACATGACACGGACATTTGCCTGCGTATACGAAGGAGAACTTCAAGTATCTCATTTGCCTCTGCCCTGGCCTCTCCTAGTGCCGCTCGAATTGGATGGTTTGCCATTACTAGGTTGTGGATAGTTTCGGGGTAAGTTCATCCCGTTGGAAGTCGGACCTGTCCCAATCCGGAAGTTCCGACATGTGGAACTCCGCAGATTACTCCGCAACTATCCAAGACGAGCTAAGTTTGCTAGTTTGGCCTAGGTCTAGGGTATGCGGAGCTGGGGACTTCCGCATTTGGTAGTTTGACAGGGGCGGGGTGACTGGGGAGAGATCCTCTCTTCCTACCCTTCGTTGTTACGCCTGAATAATAAAATATCACATTTCGTGCTACGTTTATTCAATGCAACGATCATTATTATCTAATACTCGTTAGCAAGACTCCCTCGAAATGGGAAAAAGAGTTCTCCAGGTCGGCATCATTGGAGCTGGGGATGTTGCCCAGATTGTCCATATCCCAACACTCGTTTTACTCTCCAGACTCTTCAAGATTGCCATCATTGGTGACGTCTCTATGAAAACTGCAGATCACTGTGCAGCAAAATTTGGCATTCCGTGGGCGACGACTGATGTCGCCGATATTTTCCAAGACGCCTCTATTGATGTGGTCTTCGTCACCACATCTGACGAGTTCCATGCCCCGTACACCATCGCGGCTCTCAACGCCGGCAAGCACGTTCTAGTCGAGAAGCCTCTAACTTTGAGTCTTCAGACGGCACAAACCATCATCGACGCCGAGCGAGCGGCACCCAACGGTGCTCGTGTGTTCGTTGGGTACATGCGGCGATACGCCCCGAGTCTCCAGGCCTTCAAGCGCGAGGTTGCGACGATCGAAAGCATCAAGTACGCGCGAGTTCGCGACATCATCGGCCCGAATGCCTACTTCATTAAGCAATCGGGTGCGGACCCTCAAAAATTCCTCGACGACGTCCCGGCCGAGGCTGGCCAAGATCGCAAGCTTCGGTTGCAAGGCTTGCTCGAGGAAGCCTGGGGCACTCCATTCGCCGACCTCAGTGCGGCGCAGATGGATTACTGTACCCTCCTGGCCAATCTCGGTAGTCATGGCCTGAGTCTCATGCGAGAGGTTTTGGGTGGCCTGCCCGAAGAAGTGCTTGCCTCGACCGACAATGCCCGTTGGTACACGAGTATGTTCGACTATCGCAACCGCACACCCCCCTACGATCGATACACTGCCGTCTATGAGACTGGCATTGACAGTGTCCCACGATTCGATTCCGAAGTAGCTGTTTTCGGAGAGAACAAATCCGTTACCATCTGCCATCAGACACCGTTTGTCAAGGGGCTTGGCATCACCGTTGAGATTGATGAGCTGAATGAGCATGGCGAAAAATGCCATCGAACCCTACAAGCATCGTACGAAGATGCTTACACTGCTGAATTGAAGGACCTATACGCGTGCATCGTGGAGGGAAAGGATATCAAAACAACGGCGATGGATGCTGTTGAGGATCTGAAGTTGTTCAAAATGATGATGGACAAGTACCCTGCCTACAAGAGAAAGCGGAGCGATGAACAGGACGTCGGTGGGTTTCTCCCATCCGGGCCTTGAAGTGTAGTGACATACATTGGCGAGCGAGTATAGAAATAAAGATACTGGAGCCTCAATGCATTGAGAGCTCTGAGATGTTGATTGTGACGGTGTAACGACTCCGTTCAATAACAGAGAACTACGCCGATGCTGGTTAGGTTAGTGTGTTTACTAATGGCTCTGGCCACGTGACTACTCACGTAGAGTTCCTTGCCACTTGATTAAATGCCAAAGCTCATCCTATCTCTCTTACTGCAGACAACCTCAGGAGTCAGGCCAGCACAAGTATGCTGGCATATGTCCGTCACCCTCTAGATATCGGCCAAAGACATTTAAATAATGTTCAAGTTTGTATCCGACAACGTTGGCGGCCTCGGATCGAAGCGCAAACTCACACAGAAATCCTGCAAGCCCTGCCAAAAGCGTCATGTAGGTTTCTTATAGCCGTGCAGAGACACGCCTATCTTGCTTACACATCGGACCGAGCAGAAGCGCTGCGTGCATGTAGAGCGATCAGGAATTAATCAGCCTCAAAGCGCGTTGCCGATTTCCCCTCCCCAAACTAGCAAACCACATGGCGACCTTGACGAGGCAAGACGCGAGCCAACATCAGTCCCAGATGCGTCTACACCATCACAACTCTGCTCCTCCGAACCAGAGCAGCAGCTCCAACTGCCTGGCCTCTCTGAAGACGCATATTTGCACTTCATTGGAGATCTTAGCCCCGAGGCGTCTTTCCGTTCCAACGGTGGTCGGGAAGGCGGCGGCCAGAAAGGCTCAAGGCACGCAGACGTTGGCGTGTGGCTCGGTCAGAGACCTGAAGTCCACAAGCTCACCGGAACAGAAGACCCACATTCTGCAGGGCAGTCGCCAGGTCCCTCGGCTATCCAGCGATTCGGCCTCGCTGGCATCCAGGCGCTTTTACCCTATTTGCGGAAAGAATGCATGTCTGTTTTGCCTCCCCAGCATGAGTTTGGCTTCATCTCGGACCTGTATTACACCAAGATCGACCCCATCTTTCCCATCCTTCATGGCGAGGTGTTGGAAAAACACGACACGATGGAAGCTGTGGCTCTAAAGCAATGCATGTGCATCATTGCAGCTCTTGACCCCAAGCTTGAAAGACACCTACGGCTACCCCACACCGAACGCCTGCTCTCGCCAATTGACTTTCGAGGATGCGTCGCTGCTGCTGTTAAGCAGTCTCTTGATCTAGGGTTCATCCAGGACAAGATGGTTGTGCTCCAGATTTGTGCCTTGATGGCGTTTTACGTTGACAAAGGAAAGCACAGCGACGTTTCCACATATTATTCATCTCAGGCTGTTCATCATGAGCAAACTCTAGGCCTTCATCTCGGCTGGCCCCAGGACAGCGCAAAATGTGACAAGTCGAGCCGCATCTTCTGGTGTGTATGGGTTTTGGATCGGCTCAATGCCGCTACGAATGGCCGTCCTATTCTCATTCACAGCCAAGACATGGACAGGCGAATCATGGAATCGGTACCGACGCAAGCTCCGCCTTTTCGGCTCCTTATTCGGATAACCCAGTTCCTGGACGGTGTCATCTCGAAATACCGACCGCATGCCCCGGCTGAACTGCAATCGTTACACAATGAACAAGAGACGTTTGAAGACCTTGTGGAAGAGACGGAGTCTGTCAACATTGGCAATGGGCTACTTGGTTTGTTGGTCTAACCTAACCCTACGCAAGACAAAACGATGAACTAACAAAACCCACGTAGCGTCTCTAGAAATGTTTTATCTTGCTGTTGTCATTCTGCGGGATCGACCCAAATCGTGCCAAGGAAACGAGCAGCGAACTTCGAGCTCAGGAATTCAATGGTCCAGCGCAGCAGAAATCATATCCATCGCATCCGAAGATCTCAAGTCCTCAATCACTCTCTGGCCTGTCGTCCCTTACGCTGTCTCGTTGGCCACCTCGGTTGCATACAAGACCCTTCGCAACAGCAACATACCCTACAAACGCAAGCAAGCTTACGCCTTATTTCACAGTAGTTGCGACGTTCTGGACGAACTCGGCAAAGCGTTTCTATCCGCACGTGCCATGGCGCAGTTGGCCACCGACACAATGCAGGAAGTAGAACGAGTAGCTGCTGGCAGGAGGACAAGTATCATGAATGAAAAAGCAGCAAATGGCCAGATCGGAGATGATCATTCCAGCAACGGCATCATTAATAATCTGCCAGGTGATGGAGGAACTGGCGGATCAGTAGCAGCAAAGGGGCAGCCGTACAGGGCCCAATGTAGGGAAGAAATCCACGACTCATCAACCCTTGATGTAACATTATTTCCGCAAGATGTCGGCATCTTGGACGATCTTGCGGGCGACATGGGGGTATTTAACGACTTTGACCCGACTTTTGATCTCGGCCGGATTGATGCGGTCTTCACGGCCACGTTGAATCCGACTATCCCGCTGCCCTGGGAGGACTGGATGGAGAACAACCAAGCCATGCAATAGGCGAGATAGTGGAACTAGGACTGTTGTTTTATGCAGTCACCGCTTATATGAGTATATATAGAATTTCAACTGAATCTGGCAAATTTGAAACATGCTTTGGCTTATAAGAGCAGAAATTATAGTTTTATATATATACTCTAGTTATAGTCTTATAGACCCTACTTATAAAGTATATACTGAACCCTTAAAAGCTACTAAACTAAAAGTATATATCAGGTACATACTGTAATAACCATTTCATGTCCAGACAACCCTCTTCCGTAGATATACACCTCAAGGCTGCATATCATGTGACTCGGCCCCAGTAAGCAAGGGCATGACAAATCGCTCCGAATGTGGATACGTCAAGCGTGAGCACCACGCTCACGTAAGGCAATCCCACTTCCCACCATTTCGTCTAGATGCCTAACAACCGCCATTTTCTTTGTATGGGGATAGCTTCGTAATCACAAGAGACCAAACCGAGCCTACGGAGTCTTCGAAAAACACCCTAGGGGAGCATGCATCCCTCGAGCGGTCGCAGCCGTCGCGATAACGGCGAACCACCACTAAAGTATTTTCGGCTCGGAACGCCCACCTCACGCACTGGGCAGCCTGGTCAGCGCCCTGCTCGTGATGCTCTCTTTCAGGGGCGCCCGGATAGCAGAACATCGGAAAGTGGAATCCTCTTTGTAAGCCTCCAGGACGTACCCTCTGTTATACCGCCATATTCTTCCGACGAGCCCATCTCTTCGTCGTTGGCACGGTACAAAAATTGGAAAAGTAAGCCACATCCCGTCGCACCCTAAAAAAGAACAAGATGATTGATGTAGCATGGCCCAGGAATCGGAGGACACCACGATCCTTTTTGTTTCCAGTGCAAACACCCTAACAATCTTGTGTGCTGTTCCACCTGCCAGCTATCTTATCATCGCGAATGCATGCCTGAAAAGGGGACATACTCCAAGCAAGGAGGGTCTTGGAGCTGGTTCTGTGATATATGTGTGGGTAGAAACTGGCATATTGAACCGCCTACCATCACGCCCCCGATATCTCCTATGCTCAGGCCAATCCGTCAGGATGTCGAGGACCTACAATTCGAGCCAGGATATCTTCCACCACTGCACGACACACAGAGCAAACCCGCTACAACTGGACACGAAATGAACTTGCCATCAATATCCCCGGAACAACAAAAGTCATCTATACCTCCGACCCCAATTTACGATGATCCCACCCCTCCACCCCTACCAGCAGACATGCCAGACTCGGTGCATCAACCGACGTCAGTCCGAGCACGGAAATCGCGCTTCACTACTCTGCCAACAAACGTGGACTCTGCAATACGGATATTGTACTCGGAGTTGGAGACCACCTCGATGCTTCGGGAAAAGGTCTCCGATCTTGAATCCCAGCTGTCTCATCAGCGCAAGGAACTTAGTCTTCGACAGAAAGAGCTCGAGTTCGCAAGGAAGATTGCCGAGAAAGCGCAGGTGTCAGATGATGAAATCGCGCGGTTGAGGGCCGAGGCATCCGGAAAGCAGGCTGCCGTTAAAGAGGCGGAGACACTGAGGGTAGAGAAACGTGGTTTAGAGATGGAACTGGACCACTCGCGGAAGGAATTAGGTAGCGTTAGCAAGACACTGCAGGACTTGAGGAGGAAGTTATCTGTTTTGATTGGTGAATGAATGAAATGACATTTTCTGGACTTATAATCTGGTCTTTGGGGCTTGCTGGTTTGAATCCGAGGAGCACATACTGTGCTTGCGGGTTGGGTGGTATTACACCTCATGTACTGCAGCCTGGAAAAGCACAAACAAAACAGCACATGACGAATGAAGAAGACTGCATTCGGCCGTCCCACCCAGCCCCATAAAGTGCAGTAGCCAAGCCCGTCTTCCTGCATTTACTCGAAAATCACAAGTCATAAAGGGAATCTGCCGGGGGAAGTGAGCAGGCATTGTGATGACAAATTTAACATCGCCCGGCCAGGGTTCTCCGATGGCCAATCCTAGTGCTTCAGGATGGGCAATGCTGCATGGGTGACCTCGATGAAATAAGTGGGCAAGTGGACTAGCGAAAGACCGGTGAGAACTAGACTTCCAGAGGAGAGGATGACAAATTAAGCAATCGGCGATGCTGGAGCGGTGGGCCTGAACGGGGCCTGTCTGAACCGGCGAGCCGTAGAGTGTTGGGATACGAATGGAGATTGTCTGGCTTGGGATGGATAACAAACAAGACAGATATACTGGTTATATAAAGTCAATACCAGAGGATGATAATATTCCTGGCAGCGTGTCTCAATTCTCACTCAACCTAGCAGCTCAGGCCTGTTCTTCAGTTCCGCAAGCAAATCTTGAAAGTCCTCGTCGCCGCGCTCTGCCCGCTCTTGGAAGGAGGTCAAATTCTCCTTCAGCCATGCACTCTCTGTTCCGGCCTGTAATTGAACCCTGTCAGCGCCATGTCAATGAGGAGTCAATCTTGCACTCACGGGCGGGATCGCAAGCCCCTCTTCTCTTGCCGTGATACCCGGGATAACAAACACGGCTTGCAAGACCTTGGCGTTGTTCGGCCCAATGTCAGATGACTTCCTGCCTACGACTTCATCCCAAATCGCCTCAAGTTCTTTGGCTAATTGAGCAAATGCCTCGTCACTACGGTTCGAGCCACTCCGCACATGAGCAAAGATCCGGTTGGTGTTCTTCTTCTGCTTTCCCCCATACCAGTACTCTTCGTCTTTGATGGGGGAAAATCTGATATTGACAAAGAGAGCGGGGGCGTTGAACATGGTGCAGTGCAGGGCTGTAACGCGTTCGGCTATTTGTTGGCGCTGAGCACCGTCAAGAGGATAAGAGTGGGAGACATCGTAGAAAGGCATATTGAGTGGACTGCGGTTCTTTGCAAGTTAGACTACATGCTCGTTCTTCATGCGCTGCCGATTGTCTTTATGAAGCTTCAGCCGTCCTACCCGGCTCACACCCGACGTATGACGCCGTCTCACCCGCCAGACATAAATTTGTCAGCTACACACCGGCGTCGGCCTCGTTTAACTACCAATAGAGTCTCTCGACTACTGCAAGAAGTCAAATTTGTCATCTTTTTGTCTCCCTTCCGTCCGGGTCCTTGCCTAATGTGGAAGACTGCATGTTCATGTTAAATTTGTCATCAACGTTTCTGTCTTCCCCGCACAACCAGCAGCGTAGGGATACCATGGACAAAGTACCGGTACCGTGAGACTGTTTACATGGCTTTCAGCTTGAACCAGCATAGATACAAACGATGGCTTGTCAAAGCAGTTGTTGAGTGGCTGGGGCTGCAATTTAATGAGACCAGCATGTACGCACACCAACAACAAATGCCAAAAGATACCTAGAAACATAAGCATGTGGTGAATTCGATCGAACGGAAAGGCAGTCTTCCGCTTGGAAGTGTGATTAGAAGAGACTGAAGTATCGCCAACTGCTGAGCCTGGGGTCACTCTCTCGCTCATTTCGCCGAGATGGGCGTTCATTGTGCGTAATGATTGGTTATGGCCCCGTCATCTTGCGTTGGCTTGTGGTAATGATACCCAACGGGCACCAGGCATGCTGGGTTGCACCAACACTAGCTTGCGGCATGTTGCAGTACCTACAGTGATTACTCAACACTTGCTCTCTTCCCGGCACCGGGGAGCTGCGGGTGCCCCATTGTCGTCGGCCACTCGACGATAAATGATTATGTGGCTCGCTTGTGTCCTGCAGCCCCAATCAGCACGACTCTCGTCAGTGGCTAGATTGCGGTCCTGAAGGAAGGTAGGTGGAGAGATGCAAGGACAGGCAGCGGTTGAATCTTGTTGCTTCGGAGAAATTATATACATGCCCGGTCTTGTGTCCTTTCCATCCCAGTGCGCCGAATTCTCTCTGCTGGGGCTGAAGTATATAATCATGCTCTCAGAACCGTCTTGTTGAGCTCCTGCCATCTTTCCAACTGCATCTACACCACTTACCAGTACCACTTACCAACACCACTCAAAGCCATGTCTCCTTCCTCGCTACCCAAGACGGCAATCGTCCTCATCGACCCCTACAACGACTTCATCCATCCAAAGGGGAAGCTTTATCCCGCCATCAGTGAATCTCTGATTGCAACAGACACTGTCTCTCACCTCAAAGAGCTTGTGACTGCGGCCCGAGAGTTCCACATTCCTATCTACTACGGGCTGCACCAGACTTGGAAGGAATGCAATTTTGCAGGCTGGGAGCATATGAACTCTTCTATCACTGCGCTCGGAAAGGGCAAGGTGTTTGAGGAAGGGTCCTGGGGAGCCGAAATTCTTGAAGGGCTTGAGCCGGATGTTTTGAACAATGGCGATGTGATTGTCAGCAAGCATTGGAACAGCAGGTAAGCTTGCTGATATGCCACCGCAGATGGCGAGGGATGAACCAAGCATTCATGCCCATGCTATCTCAGGTTGCAATCTTTTATGAGCTACAGCTAACACGGCATGACTGTAGTTCATTTGCCAATACGGACCTTGACTATCAACTCCACCAACGCGAAATCACTCATCTGGTCATGACTGGCCTGGTTGCGAACACTTGCCTCGAGACTACTGCCAGATACGCCAGAGAGCTGTACGTAACCAATTCATCCATCAATCTCATTAATACATAGGATAAATGGCTGACCAAACAACCCCGGACCAGTGGCTATCACGTTACCCTTCTGTAAGTATCAACCACTATAAGAAGACTTGCCTCGGTTGCTCATATTACTAACTTGACTCAGAACTGACGGAACGGCTGGTTTCACCATTCCTGCCAAGGACGCTGCGGTGAACTTGATTTGGCCGTTGATCACTGATCGAGTGATGACTGTTGGGGAATGGATTGAGACAGTGAAGAGTGGAGAGGAATCTGGAAAAGCCTAAAGATCATCAGATGGCCTTACAATGAATTCGACAACGTCTCAACTTTTGAAGCACGTACGTGTTTGGCTTAAGCTGTGAAAGAAAAGAAGAAAATGTGTTCTTTTGATGTTGTGATAGCAGTACCAGGCTCTTGACGGAGCGGAAATCCAGACAGAAGGAGTCGGACGTTTGCCTAAGCTTTCGGCTTAACTACGAACAATGAGGAGGGGCTGCACACAAAACGTTAATTTTCACCTAAGTACTTGCTATTTCTTGGTGCATGAAACTAATCATAGGCATCGTGGGCTATCTACACACGAAAGATAAGTAGGCTTGATGGCCGCTCTGGATGTCTCAGATAGACGAAGCCCCCGAATGAACATGAGTTAAAACAAGGAAGATCCCTTTCTAAGAACACCATAGGTTTAACAAACACATCGGTATAGCATTTTATGGCTTTTAGTGAGAGTGATTCGTAGCAGACATAAACATTTTAATAATGAAAGTTTGTTAAACAAAATAAATAGTCCCGAGATCAGAGAGGAGATTGCATACAAGCATCAAAGCTCTACCATGCCAACCCATCTTTCCCAGCAGTAGTCGCAACCGAGTCACACATGCCTCGGCAAAACGCCTCATCCTCATTTAACTGGGCATTGGCAACCGACCGCCGTGCAGGCCAAATTTCCCTACCCAATTTCTTCTCCTCCTCGACATGCTTGGTCAGCGCCGACCGAAGAACCTGCTCGAAGTACTCCACGGCCTTCTCCATGTACGGATGCAGGGGTCCTGCGGTGTACGTGTCACTGTTGAGGCCCTTTTGGGCATTGTTGCCGAGATACTTGTCCTCGCCCTCGACTTGCTTGAAGAAGTCGACCTCGGCCGGCGAGGAGTTTTTGTTCCGGTAGACTTCGTATCGCATGCGGGATGTGGTTGCAGAGGTTGGGATGATGAACATCATGTAGAAGAAATGCTTGGATATAGTCACGGACGAGTTGGGGAACATGTATGTCGGGCTGGCGACGATGCCTCCAGCTTCCATATCTTCGCCGAGGTGACGGATGTAGCACAGCACGGGCTCGACGTCGAACTTCGTGTCTTTTTTGATGTGAGGGGCAATTCCAGGATGGGCTGTGGAGCAGTGATAACACTGGGGTGATGATTGTGAGCACTTCTTAATAGCAGCAGCAGCTAATTCGACTCACCTCGTTGTAGTTTTCCACCAGTGTCTTCCAGTTGAAGTTGCAGTCGTCTAGAGACCAGGTGTGGTCGAACTCGTAGTCATCCATATTATAAACCTGGGTGATTCTTGCCTGCGTGTCAATGTCCTTGAACTGCTGTTCCCTTGTAATGCTCGGCGTTTCAGAGGCATCGAGGTTGACCCAGACGAATCCCAGCTGGTCAATGTGCATGTGCAGCTTGTACAAGGAGTAGTCGTTTTTGTCAAACTGGCTCTCTGGCACCGTGTCGAAGCGCGGTGCCTTGGCGAGGTTTCCCTTCAAGCCATAACTCCAGCCTAGAGTTTCAGTTAGTCTCGATTTGGATCTCCCCACTCTAAGAGAATTGAACTTGGACTGACCGTGGTATTTGCAGGACAGGACGCTCGCCTTGCCCGTTTCTTGGTGCACAATGGGAAATGCCCGATGCCGACAGACGTTGAGAAAAGCATTAATGTTTCCCTGGCGATCACTGACGACGAAAAAGGGATACCCGGCAACGTCGTAGCGAGCGTACTGACCGGGGGTGGCGAACTGCGACTTGTGCGAGACGATCAGCCAGGCCTTGGAGAAGATGGCGCGGCGTTCCAGATGGTAAAAGTCGGGCTCGCGGAACCAGGATGAAGGAAGTGTAGCGGAAGTCATGGCAGATTTCGGAATTGGGGGCGCTTGGATTGGACTATCTAGGTTTGTGATTGCAGGGTGCTGTGTTGCCGAGGCTACAGTTGGATGGTGGCTAGTAGACAATAAATAGATTCTCGTCGAGTCTATCGTTCATCTGCTGGAAATTATGGTGATTGGCCAGGGCGATCCGGACACCCCCTCCTCTCTGGTAGTTTCGAGCCGGGGCAGTTCATTGGGCAGCAATGATCCAGGTGGTGTAGATAGTCGACGGTAGATTAGCCAGAACGAGGGGTTCCGAGACAAAGCTAGTCGGCGTTGGTGTGTTATAAGCACGCCAAGAAAGGTCACTCATAGGAACTTGGCTGTATTTGTTTTGAATCCTCAGAAGCCATTTCCAACATCACCATCACAATGGCAGCCTCGTTCTCTGCCGAAGGCGCAACCATGTGCAAACACCACGCCGTCGACGATGACGGCGCCGCTCTAAAAGACGTCACCACCGACGACGACGCGCAGCTGGACCACCTGGGCATCGAGCCCTCCAAGCTGCAGCGCAACTTCAACATCTGGTCGCTGATGTTCATGTCCTTCTGCACCACCGTCACCTGGGAGGCCATCTCGTCGGCGGCCGCCCAGGCGCTGACCAGCGGCGGCAGTTCCAGCTTCGTCTGGGGCTTCGTGGCGAGTGCTGCGGGCGCCTTGCTCATCGCCTTGTGCATTGCCGAGTACGCCAGCATGATTCCTACAGCCGGCGGCCAGTATCACTACGTCTCGGAGCTGTCGCCGCTCAAGTATCGCAGGGTGTTTGCCTGGTTCGCTGGCTGGATCACCATGATCGGCTGGGTGCTTTGTGCGGCGGCGAGCATCTTTGCTACTGCCATGCAGATCCAGTCGTGGGCTATTCTGTTCAGTGAAGACTATGTGTATCAGAGGTGGCACACGTCCCTGGTACGTGCTCTGAGCATAGTGAATCAGCCGTGGACTAACGCCGTCTAGATTGCCATTGGCCTCACTACCTTCTACACAGTCTTCGCCATCTTCGAAATCAAGCGTCTGCACCATCTCATGTTCTTAGCCATGGTCTGCCACATCTTCGGCTACTTTGCCACGTCCATCTATCTTCTCGTCAAGGTCGACCCCAAGAACTCGGCCGAGTACGTCTTTACAGACTTTACGAATCTCAGCGGCTGGGAGAGCCCAGGCGTAAGACACCATACCATACCGAATGCTCAGTTCATACACTTACCAACTAGCTGCAGGTTGCTTGGTCGATTGGCTTGATGACTTCGGCTATAGGCTTCGTCGGATGGGATAGTTCAACGCACATGGCTGAGGAGATGACCCATGCTGCTAGAGATTTACCAAGAACAAGTGAGTACTAGAACGTACTCCAATATGAGATTTTGTTCTGACAACCCAAGTGATTGCCAACATCGCCGTGAGCGGACTGCTTACTTTTCCCTGGATCATCGCCGTCGCCTTCTGCATCATCGACATACAGGGCGTCTTGTCCGGACCCGTTGGACGCATCAGCCCCTTTGCGCAGCTATACTACAACGTCTCAGGAGGGAACCAAGCGGCCACCATCGGCCTCACAGCCTTTCTCCCCATCATGGGCTTCTGTGGAACAGGCTCTAGCATCGTCTCGGCCACGTCCAGAGTCATTTGGTCCTTTGCCCGAGACGGCGGACTGCCCGCTCGCTTCGGCAAGGTTGGCGACCGAACCAAGGTTCCTACAAATGCCCTTCTGCTCACGTGGGCTTCCATCTCCGTCATCTGCTTGATCTACGTGGGCAATGCCACGGCCTACTACGGCATCTCGTCGGCTTGCACCGTTGCGCTGATCTTATCCTACGGCTTCCCCTTGTTCATCAACGCCGTGTGGGGATTCGAGCACTGCACCATCCCGCGCGGGATCTTTACTCTTGGACGCTGGCACCGACCGATTGCTGTGGTGGGCTTAGCTTGGTGCACATACATTACTATTTTCCTGTCGTTCCCAACGTATTATCCCGTTTCGGCGGCCAACATGAACTACGCCGCTCCGGTCACGGCGTTTGGGCTGCTGATGGCCGTTATTAGCTGGTTTGCCTACGGAAAGTCAAACTACATCGGGATTACCCAGAGATTAGAAGCTCGTCGGGAGTAATTAGACAGGTGGTGTTGGAAGGGGGCGCGTTATCGCGATACCTGTTTGTTAGCACTATAAAGTCTCTAGAGCTTGTACCTCTTGCCATTGGACCTCCACGTACCAGATTTGCTACTTGGTCACTATCTCCATTCAAATCTGAACTCTCTACTTCTAAACTCATCGATGTCTCACAAGCTAGCTCAGTGCCTTGAATCCCAAGCCACGTACGCATCTCGGAATATCGGCATCTCCCGTAACCCGCAGGATCCGTGTCCATCACCGCCCCATGAATTGGATTGCTCTGGTCTACAATGGGACAAGCGTCTCTGATAAGCGTTGTCATTTCCACATAGAACCCAAAACGCGGGGTAATTCGAAGCTATCTCGGTGCCAATCATCATGGATCGAACCAAGCGTCCAATAGAACAGATCGGATTAATCTCATCACCGGCAACCAGATTGTCGGAATAGTCGCCGCTCGGAAACGTCGGAATTTGAACCGAACCCAATCGTCTGTCCCTTGCTTGGGCACGTCGTAATACACAAGGGTGGGAGACTGATACTCCACTCACATCCGAGATTAGCCTCCTGAGATACTGAAGATACTGCTATGAGGCTGTCAAGTGAGGTCGCAGGATGGTGCTGCTATCTGCGCTTCCGGTCTCTTTCGGAAGACGCTGATATGAGAGCCAAGTAGACGGCGCTGAATGATCAAACAAGACATAAGTCGTCAGGTTTTCCCCCACCATAGTTCGGAATAATAACCAGCTTTGGCGGGAATAAACCTTGGTAATCCGTGCAGGAGAATATTTACCTAAGTTTCGTTGCTGAAAAGGACGATTTGAATCAAAAGTTCACCTCAGTTTACGCCTAAGTGCTTCTCGATGACCGTGTTTGCCCAGCTACAAAATGCAGCAGCAGCTACGTTTGACAAATCGATGCTTACCCTAGAGCCAAAACTGGAGAAGTTTCGAGTATGAAGATATTGAAGCCTGCCAACGAAGACAACTGCTACTTGAACCGCTTAATTTCTTGATCTCTTCCTCGAATACCTGCTTTAAATTCAAGGCTACGGGATTATATTTGAATCACAGTCTTTGTACTAATACTGGGTCGCGGTCGGCTCTTGGGCGCGGTTGCCACTGTCACGAGTTCAAAAAAACAAAAAAAAACCCCGCGGTTTCAGTCACTCTATGATTAATCACGAAAATGGAGAGATGAAATCATGTCATAGTAATCATGTATTTCCACGATGGAGTATTATTGTATGTCTAAATCTAAATCACAGCACTGGCTTAATGGACTGAGGGTTCCTAAAGATATTCTTCGGGTCATAGTTCGCCTTGATGTTCTGCAGCCTGGGCAGGTTCTGTCCCCAGTACAGCGGCGGCGCCTCGCTCGAGCTGACCTGGGAGTCGGCGTAGTTGACATACATCCCCCACTTGCCATCCGGAATGGTGCTGGTGATGCTGCGTCTGAAGCCCTTCATCAGGGAGAAGCCGTCGCTAGGATACTTCTGTCCCTGGGGCACGCTGCCGTAGAGCTGGAAGAGCAGTAGCTTGTCACGGTGGACATAGGCCGTGTCGGTGGTCTTGGGCTTCGTCACAGCCGAGTGCTGGCCGCCGTGGATGTCCATCTGGATCCACCACGAGTGGCTGGTGGTCGCGCCTGTGGTGGAGACGTAGTTGACAAAGGACTTGAATTGGCTGGAGGTGAGAGCTGGGGCAACGATGCTGGTAGCGTAGAAGGTATCATGCTGCACCCGTGTTAGTTGGTGATGGAGTCTGCACGCGAATAACCACTTACTGCGTTGTAGGAGGCACTGGTCGGGTTGACATCTCCAGACCCGGCAAAGTGCGCCACGAGGTCAAGCCAGCCGAGTGTCTTTGCATCTGCGAGCTGTGTGCCCAACTTTGTCAAAAGCGGTTGGATCGCCTTGCGTAGACTGGCTTCATCGCCAACAAAGGCGCCGTCAAGGCGGTAGCCGTCCTTGGAGATGAAGGCCTGCATGGTCAGCTCGCCGGGCATGGTCTTTCCAAACTCCTGCACATTCAAAAGGCCCTGAGGGGCGGTCTGCTGGTTCCAGTTGAGGGTGATGTCGAAGTAGGTGACTTGCTGAGGGGCAGGGAACGTGTTGAACTCGAGCTCTGCGACGATGCCGAACGACGAGCCCGCGCCGCGAACCGCCCAGAAGAGACTGGGGCGCTGCGTCGCGGAACAGCGAACAATGGTGCCGTCGGCAAGGACGACAGTGGCACCCTTGATCCAGTCCAGAGCCAGTCCGTATTTTCTCGAGACCATACCGTAGCCTCCGTGGAGTACATGGCCTCCAACACCAACACTGCGACTGTTAGCACAATCCCTTCCATCACTGATTATATAGGGAGCTGCGCGATGACTTACCCAGGGCATGTGCCGTGTGAAATGGCCCTTTTGCCTTGGTTGTAAAGCTCGGTCGCGACGTGTCCTAACCGGGCGCCAGGCTGGATCTTGGCGGTGCCATCCTTGGCCAGCGTGACGCCGTACATGCGATCCAGCTCAATCACCAAGTGGCCATCCTCTCCGCCAAAGCCAAAAGACGTATAGCTGTGACCGCCGCTCTTGGCGCTGACTTTGACTCCGTGCTTCGCGCCGCAGGCGACAGCAGCAGAGATCTGGGACACCGAGGTTGGGACGGCGATGGCGGCGGCCTCGTACTGAAGCCGCAGGTTGTATGCCGTTCCATCCTGGGTCCAGTCCGCAGAGCCCTTGACGTCAAAAGCGACCTTGGCACTGGAGAGACAGCTCGTCAATGCATCGCGCTTGGTTGGGACGGCGAGAGACGTGGACGCCTGGGCAATGAGCCCGAAAACCAGCCAGGACAGTGTTCGGAATGCCATCTTTGCAATTGACAAGGTCGAAAGAAGACTTGAACGAGAGTGAGTGACGATTAAGGCCTGAGACATGGGGACTGGGAGCGATCTTAATGTCCTTTTAGCCTACCGTTTGCTGGCCGTTGCTTTGACGCTATTCCGACCCACCGCGTTCGAGACCCGCAGCGCCGTGCGTGCCCGATACGAACTTTGGCACTCGGGCTAGGCATTGCATTGCCACACGGCATCTGAAAGCCGAGGAGCCAGCGGCCGAGCAGCGCTGATTGGGACGTGTCTCAGGGGAGAGAAAACGCCATGCTTACGGTGTATCGCGGCGTGTAAGCACGACAGGACAGCGGCACTCCGGTGCAGGAACACTCCCGACCGGCACAGCCCTATCGGGTCCCCAGAAGACGCTCCTCGGTCTTCAGCTGAACGAAAACCCGTCCTCACCGGGAGATGACGCACAGAGATGTGACGCAGGGCGACAGGGGCCCTAAACTAGGGAGCTGGTAGCGTCGGTAATGACGATGGGCGCCCCGTAAAGCTCGGACGCTATATATAACTTGCTGCACGTACTATTGGTGTCACGAAGGAGCTAAAAAGCGAGACATGACCGGTCTTTGCCACGTAGGTCGACGCTAGGCCCTGTCTTGAGGCGGTTTGTTTTCAGCCGTCGGGTTCCAACTCGCGTGGCTTGAATTAATGCCCGGCCCGCGTGATCTGCAACGAGAACTCACGAAAATGCAGGAATGTTTGCTTTGTCAATTCGGGAACGACGAAACTCAAGAATAGCACAATACGAGCGTCGTAGGGCGTAGAGCTCTGTTGAGGATCTGTATGGATAGCGGCAAGAGCTGAAGCCAGACTGATGGCTTGCACAAAGGCGAAATGTGAGACTAGCAACTAAGGGATCTACGAATCACTGCACAATACCCTCTCCGAGGCCTCAAGCTCACTAAGAATTTAGTTCATTAATGTACATTAGCTTATGCTGTCCTCAGCTTAGCTTTTGCTCAGTAATCGCAAAGGCAGCAGAAAGCGCGGGCTGACCTAAGCTGAGGAATATCTCACGCAATGGATGGAAGTGACTTGCACTTGAAAACTAAGGTAGCCAGGCCGTGTTGGTGAAATGTAGTAACTCGGGCGTGCATGCTTATTACGGATGTAATTGTTTCCCACGCTGACTTGACTGTCGTAGACTATCTATAAGCATGGAGCCCAAGTCAGTTTTATCAGATAGATGAAGGCAATACAGTCAATCTTTTAGTAATACCGCAGTAAGTTACCGTAAATGGTCTGCAGTGGACTATTCAAAAGAGTTGTGATCACTGCAGCAAAGACTTATTGTTCTGGAGTTGTTTTCCGCCGGCGTGCTCCTTGAAATAGCACGAACGAGCCCAATTAGTAATTTGCTTATTTATTGTACAATTTGAAAAGAAAAATAACAGGAAGGAAAGGGTAGCTGATAGCAAACAGGGAGGCCAGCTTCTTTGGGCCATCAGATGTCATACATCTGCGTGGAGAAAAGGGATTGGAAGAGTATTACAGGGTAGTCTACCCAGACTGTAACAAAGAGAGAGTGTAGATACAACCAATTGTGAAGAATAAGATACGGCAAAATGGAGAGAACATCGGCTGCCGTAGGGCCGGTTATTTTACTGACACCCAAGGTATGTATGTGTGCTCCTTTCCCTCTCATTGAATTGGTGGCTCGAAACCTGAGGATTGTGATGTCAGTGCTCTCTCGTACTCCTCCGGCTTGAGGTTCATATCAATGGGTAGTTTGCCCGAAAATCCTCACGGTGGCTTACCTCGCCACAACTGTGCTCACGCTTTTAACATCACATATTGAACAACGTCTGACATTATGTCAAGTGAAGCGCCTGGTTTTTTCGAAACGCCTTGTTTGGCTTAGGTACCTCAGATCACGCAGATGGTGCAATTGATAGTCATCTCACGAAGGTAGTTGTGATGGCCTGTGGAACTTGCTCTTTTCAATCCTCATGGACAGGAACCATGGGCTGTACGAGCTGACGGTAGTGTGGCGACTTGCCATCGCACACTAATCTTACATTGAGCTTTTCGAAGATTCGAAATGGGATAGCGAGACTGAAAAACTTCGTGGGAGCTACCGAGAGGCGTCATTGATCTATGTTTTCTAGAATAAATCCGTCAGCCACTCATAATGCTATCCCTCTCATACTGGGCGTTTCTAATGGCACAGCTGCCAAGCCGTACTAGCTCGGCGACAAAGTTGTCCACTTGTTTGATATGCAATATTTCATGCGGTAGCTGATGTACCCGCATCCGCCTGATAAGCTCTGGGCCTGTCTTGAGAAGCTCCAAGTCGTCCTTGGCGGCTGGGTCAAGCGGGTTGAGCAAGATGTTGCAGAAAATAGTCGTGATCGCAGCTATCGGATGGAACAAAATGAGGCTATCAGCGGTTTGTTAGTGAACGGAATAATCAGTATTGAGCTTTTAAAGACTCACCAGAAGGCGCCTCCAAAAAGCAGATGGGTCGCCGCTCGCAGATAAATCAGCGTCGATCGACTCGCCTCGACGCACAGGGCGAGACTTGAACTGACGCCTTCAGTGCCCCCTCTGTTGACCTCAGGCCAAGCGCTGCACCTCCCACAAGCGAGATGAATCACGACCATGATGTAATGGTAGTCAACGTGCGTCATGATAATGCGTGTGCTTTTGAGAGGTGTTCGATCATGATCCAGCTGAGGCTCTCGGCAACGGGACAAGGTGGGACGGAACTTTAGCGGAACGGATACCCTCCATTGTTCCAGCTCGTCGTCGAGCTCTCGGATGTCACTGAGAAGTTTCGCGTCGTTCTTCCGACGGCCCTCGGCTGAGTATAGAAGCCGGCTTGTCTTTGATTTGATTAGACTCAGCCGCAGGTCGACTGGAAACGAAGGAATGGCGGTTTTGGGGTCGCGGAAGGGCGATGCGCCGTCTTCGTCATCGGCATATTGCGCTTCAAGATAGCCATCTAGAAGAGTCAAATCGCAGTGCTCGTCTGCAATACACGGCGGGTGGTCGGTGCGGAGAGCTAGTTCCTTGTCAAAGGTGTAGCACAGCCAAAACAAATCTCGCAGGTGAATCTTCGTCCGCCTAGCATAATCCGAGTCATCGCCAGGCTGATTACGCAAAGTAGGCTCGGAGTGGGCACCAAGCATGATTGCTATCCGACAGGCAATGGAGTGAGATACCACAGCTGCTGGGATCTGTCCAGCAAAGGCCTGATACATTGCCTGGGACCACAATGGTTAGATTGTATTTATTCAAGGGGACATAGGAATTCTCACGAGCATGAAAACTGTCTGAAGGGTGACCGTGTTCACTTCTAGGAGGACCTGGGGTAGTAGATACTGGGCTTTGGCAGCACAAGCATCGCCGTCTACCTGGGGGATGAAGTCGATGGCTTCCTCCTGCATGAAGGCCATGATGGTCAGAAATATGAAGACGCATGCTTTGGCTGAGATGTGCTCGTTCGAAGGCGGGAAAGGCTGTGATTCGTAGGCAAGGTTAATTGTCTGTTGAAATAGGATAGGGTCGACAAGTGGAAACTGGGACCAAAATGAAGACGAGAAGACCCGAAGGTGTTCAAGTACAATTTTGCGATCGGGAAGTTCCAACCACGACGACAGTTCGCCGTATCCTGCCGACAGCGACGGTATGAGTGGCACATGTGACGGCCTCTGGAGGCCCTCAGTGTCGAACGTGAAGAGCGAAGGAGTCTCGCCAGTTCGAGACTGGATCCATCGTAGGCCGTCGGGGGAGAATGAAGGGATACCGCTACTGGAGTTTATTCGGCCGAGAAGAAAGCCTCCAAAGTAGATTTTGGCAAACGTGAGTGGCGGAGAGTGGTTGGTGATGGCGAGAGGGCGAGACACTGGCGGAAATTGGGGCTGGTGGTTTAATAACGGGTCTAGATGGGGTATGAGTTGAGAGGGCCGATGGCGAGAGGGAGGTCTACTTTCTTTGTGTCTCGGATGCTCTTAGTTCCTTCACGGCTTGGGCAAGTGCCTCCTCTAGCCTGCCAATGCGGTCTGACAGAGCGGTGTCTGGCCTAGGTGAGCCGCCCCATCAGCAAATGTCTTGCCGTGATGGCATGCGAGGCCGACAATAAAGAAAGAAGATTGGTTAAAACTGGGGACTCACTCAGATACGGGCTTGGTTTTCTTGAGGGAAACCCGATCGTAGGTGCAAGAAAGATTGTGGTGCTTGCACCAGTCACACTTTGGAGACACGGCATCGCAACGTATCTAGGGTGGCATTAGCCCTATGGCAAGCGGCCCAAACGCCGAAATTTTCAGGATAGCACGAACCTTTCTCCGGTGGCAGGAGTCACAAGCTTTTGCCATCTTCACATGGATATTGGCACGCGTGGATGGTCGTGGCGAGGGCGGTGGCTGAGACGGAGACGGGGATCGGGGTGAGGACGGGCCGTCGGCTCCGTGGTCGCCGATCAAGGGTTGTCTTGGAGAAATTGGAGTAGAATGAGGAGATGCGTGGGAGAAAGAAAAACAAAAGGCTCAGTTTGAACCGGTCCAAAACACATTATCACCGTCTTGTCCAGCTCTGGAGCCAGCGACGGAGAAAGTGGGTCCGGGGTCGGCGTTTTGTCCGGGAATCCCGCTGAGTCAGCGGCCCGTCGCCGAGCGAGCGCCGGCTGTCATTGGTCGCCCAAAGAGGCAACTTGAGGTTGATTAACACTAGACAATTTCAGCCTGGTTACGACGTGTAACTGAGAGGGAGGATCACTCTGCGAGCGTGGAAACGTATTCTCAAAGTCGCTCTCAGTTATCAATCTAATGACTCAGCGGCCGGCCGACGGAGTAGGCGGTGCGGCATTCAACCGTCTGCCCAATCTAGGTCCATTCTAAGAGAAATAGTGTGAACTACGTACTCTTGATAAAGAAGACCAGTCTCTCTGATTCCTTGTTTTGGAGAGCATTACAATCACACTCCTTACTTTTCCTCTTCAATACTTCAATTTCTTGTCAGTCTTTCCTCCCTGTTAATTCACCACTCCGCCGATCACCATGGCTTCCAGCATTGGAAGCAAAAATCTCAAACCCAGACCCGAAGACTCGACTGCATGGCACCTCAAGCCACGCGTTGAAGGGTTTCGTCGTCGAGATGCCGAGTCGGGCTTTCCTCGTCGAGAGCTGGGCATCACATGGAGCAACCTCACCGTTACGGCGAACAGCGGCGAGGCTACCCTCTACGACAACGCCATCTCGCAATTCAACGCGCTTACTATCCTCAACGAGCTGCGCCACAAGACCGCCCAGAAAACAATCCTCGATAAAAGTCACGGCTGCGTTAAGCCCGGTGAGATGCTTCTCGTCCTAGGTCGCCCCGGATCCGGCTGCACGACGCTATTGAACATCTTAGCAAACCAGCGCCATGGCTACGCTTCTGTTACTGGAGACGTGCACTACGGCTCAATGGATGCTACTGAAGCAGAACGCTACCGAGGCCAGATTATTCTAAACTCCGAAGACGAAATCTTCTTTCCTTCATTGACCGTGAGTCAAACCATGGACTTTGCCACTCGGCTCAAGACGCCGTTCCACCTTCCCGACACGATCAGTTCAAAGGAGGAATTACGTAAGGAGACCCTTGATTTCCTGCTGCAGTCTATGGCTATCGAGCATACGGCTGGGACAAAAATTGGAAACGAATACATCCGCGGTGTTTCTGGTGGCGAACGAAAACGCGTCTCGATTGCCGAATGTCTTGCAACTCGAGGCTCTGTCTACTGCTGGGACAACAGCACTAGGGGTCTGGATGCTAGCACGTTGGTAAACCAAAACACTCTTTAATCGGAACCCAGAGCTAACTCTGATTTAGGGCACTCGAGTATACCAAAGCCATCCGCACCCTCACCGACGTTCTCGGACTGACTACCATCGTCACACTGTATCAAGCAGGAAACGGAATTTACAATCTATTTGACAAAGTTCTCGTACTTGACCGGGGTCGGCAAATCTTCTACGGCCCGTCGCAGGAGGCCCGGCCATTTGCTGAGGAGCTTGGCTTCGTCTGTCGAGATGGCGCCAACGTCGCCGACTTTCTCACCGGCACCACTGTGCCCACCGAACGCAAGATCCGTAAGGGCTTCGAGGATACCTTTCCCCGCAACGGCGAAGCATTTCAGAACGCTTACGAAGCTTCGCCTATATATTCCAAGATGATTTCCGAGTATGATTATCCGTCCACGGACGCAGCAAGACAGAGGACGAGACTATTTCAACAGGGCGTTACTCTCGACAAGGACCACCAGTTATCGGACAGCAGCCCTTTGACTGTCAGATTCCTGTCTCAGATCAAAGCTTACATCATCAGACAGTACCAGATCATCTGGGGCGACAAGATCACATTCTTTACCAAACAGCTCACCGTTCTCGTTCAGGCCCTCATCGCCGGCTCACTTTTCTACGACGCCCCCGATACATCGGCTGGCCTCTTTGTCAAATCGGGAGCGATGTTCTTTGCAATCATGTTTAACACGCTTCTGGCTATGTCTGAGGTTACGGACTCGTTCACAGGCCGGCCAGTTCTGGCGAAGCATAGATCGTTTGCGCTACTACACCCCGCCGCGTACTGCTTCGCCCAGATCACCGCCGACATTCCCTTTGTGCTTTTCCAGATCTCCGGGTTTTCGCTGGTGCTGTATTTTATGGTCGGTTTGACTATGACGGCGGGGTCATTTTTCACCTTTTGGATTATCCTAGTCACCACTACCATGGTAAGTAGATCGCAGTGGCGAGTCCCCTTTCTAGAGTCGTAAAGACATAGCTAACCTAGTATCAAGTGCATGACTGCTCTTTTCCGGGCTATCGGCGCCGTCTTTTCAACTTTCGACAAAGCCTCCAAGGTGTCTGGACTGGTTCTCATTGCCACAGTTCTCTACAACGGATACATGATCCCGAAGCCAAAAATGCATCCTTGGTTCGTCTGGATCTTCTGGATCAACCCTCTCGCATACGCCTTTGATGCACTGATGTCAAACGAGTTCCACGGAAAAGAGATCCCTTGCGTCGGGCCTAATTTGGTTCCTGTCGGCCCGGGGTATGACCAGCCAGACCACCAGTCCTGCACTGGTATCAGCGGTGCCATTCCGGGGCAGACCTCGGTGCTAGGCGAGAACTATCTCGAGTCCATGTCTTACGGCCACTCACATCTCTGGAGGAACCTAGGTGTGCTGTGGGCGTGGTGGGCGCTGTTCGCTTTTGTCACGGTCGCGGCGACCTCGAATTGGCGCTTCTCTGCTCCAGGAGGCTCTCCGCAGCGCGTCCCCAGGGAGAGATCAAAAAAGTTCAGATTAGGAATGGCGGACGAGGAGTCTGCAAACACAGAAAAGAACAGACCTGCAAACGAAATCGTGGAGAGTGAACAGTCCGCGAAAACAGCTTACGAAGACAACGCCCTCGTCCGAAACACATCCGTCTTTACCTGGCAGAACCTTTCTTATACGGTCAAGACGCCCGCTGGCGATCGGACCTTGCTGGACAATGTGCAGGGTTGGGTGAAGCCCGGCATGTTAGGGGCTCTCATGGGTGCTTCCGGCGCTGGCAAAACGACGCTGCTCGACGTCCTCGCGCAGAGGAAAACTGAGGGAAACATCAGGGGATCGATCATGGTCGACGGCCGTCCTTTGCCTGTTTCGTTTCAACGATCGGCTGGATACTGCGAGCAGCTCGATATCCACGAGCCGTACGCAACAGTTCGTGAGGCGTTGGAATTTTCTGCTATACTGCGACAGCCTCGCGACGTGTCCCGCTCGGAGAAGCTGGCATATGTTGATACCATCATCAACTTGCTCGAGCTGGACGACCTCGAAAATACGCTGATCGGTACAGTCGGTGCCGGTCTCTCCGTCGAACAGAGGAAACGGGTGACTATCGCAGTGGAACTCGTGTCAAAGCCAAGCATCCTCATCTTTCTCGACGAGCCCACGTCAGGCCTGGATGGACAGTCAGCGTTCAACACGGTGCGGTTCCCACGTAGGCTAGCCGACGTCGGCCAAGCCGTGCTGGTCACGATTCATCAACCGTCAGCTCAGCTATTTGCACAATTCGATAGCCTCTTGCTACTGGCCAAAGGCGGCAAAACAGCCTACTTTGGGGACATTGGTGAAGATGCCAACATAGTCAAGGCCTATTTCGATCGGAATGGCGCTTCTTGTTTGCCTAGGTCCAACCCGGCCGAGTTCATCATCGATGTCGTGTCTGGCCATCTTTCTCAGGGCAAGGACTGGAGCGAGGTCTGGCTGGCATCTCCAGAACACGAGACCGTGCAAACCGAGCTGGAGGATATTATATCCGACGCAGCTTCAAAGCCTCCAGCAACTTTAGACGATGGGTACGAATTTGCAACGCCACTGTGGGAGCAAGTCAAGATGGTGACGCACCGGATGAACGTTTCGTTGTTTCGCAATACGCAATACATCAACAACAAGCTTATCCTCCACGTCTTCTGCGCGCTGTACAATGGCTTTTCATTCTGGAAGATTGGGGATAGCCTCGGAGATCAACAGCTTCGGCTGTTTACGATTTTCAACTTCATCTTTGTGGCCCCTGGCATCATCAACCAACTGCAACCCGCTCTTTATCGAGCGTAGAGATATCTTTGAGGCACGCGAGAAGAAGTCCAACATGTACTCTTGGATAGCGTTTGTCACTGGACTTGTCGTATCCGAGATCCCCTATCTTATCATATGCGCACTGCTTTACTACGTTTGCTGGTACAGTAGGGGTGCAAAAGTTTCGACAGTCACCAGATCCACCCGAATTTCCTCGATTATACCACCTTCTTTGACTGGCCATTATGTATACAAATAATATCATATTAATTTTAAAACTTGATGACCTTAAAGCCTAGATCCTAGAGATTATAGTAATATATATTAATATTTAGTATACTACCTATTTATATTAATAACTACCTATATTCATTAGGGTATTAATTTTAGTATATTTTCTAATACCTTATCTTTAATCTTATTCTATAGCTCTTATATATACTTAATTAAATATTCCTTTATAGCTAAAGTCTTTAGAAGCTCTATAAGATCTAGGTATCTATTATAGATCCTTTCTTTTAGGATTATCTATAGATTCTTAATTAGATTAAGATTAGGTAAATATAAGAGCTATTCTATAAGTCTAATCCCTTAAGAGCTTATATATTTATATAGCTAATTCTAGACTAAATAGGCTATAAAGATAGGTTTATTATTATATTAGAAGATTCTTTCTTTCTTACTAATTTCTAGAAGATATTCTTAAAAGTAGGCTAAGATAACTTAGCTTATAATACTATTATACTTAGAATTAGAGTCCCTAGCTAAATAGACTAAATTAATAGTATAATTAAGGGTAAAGTATTATAGCCTAGGTTAGGACTAAGCAGTTATAACCAGTAGAATTATCCTAGTACCTACTTTTTCCTTCCTATTATAAAAGAATAATATATATATATTAAATAGGCTCTATTTAATATAGTTTAATACTAACTGATATATATACACTGAATAGCCTCTATTTAATATAACTTAATACTATTTGACTATACCTAGAATAGAGTATATATATATATTCCCTTAGTACATTAGATATAAGCCTTAAAGCTCTTTAGCTATTAATATACTTAGTTATATTAAATCTACTATTCTACTATTACTAGACTATAACCTATATTACTTACTATAATATCCTAATCTATTTAATTATAAATACTATACTTAGACTTACCTTATACCCTTAGGTTAGACCTAACTATTATATATTAATAGCTCTTATTTAGTATTTTACTATATTAGCCTAAGTAATATCTACTATCTAGTATATCTAGAATATATCTAACTACTATAATTAGCTTATTAGTATATAATATAGCCTTAAGCTAAGCTAAGATAATTACTAAGATTATATAACTATATAACTTAGTTAATAGATTAAGGAACTAAATATAGGATATACTTTAGCTTAGTATACCTATTATAATAATATATAAACTATAGGACCTAGGGGAAAGTATTAAACCTTCTCTACTAACCTTATTCAAAGGAGAATTAAAAGATATTATACTCTTCCTTATAAGGATAAAGGTATACTTCTGATTCTTCCTGACTAAGCTTATATCAGGAGAAATAAAGGCTTTATTTACTAATAGTTAACTCGAAGGAACTACTACTATATAGTTTAAACCTATTATATATAACTTCCTAGAAAATGAGGAAGATAAATATAACTAAATAATAACTAATATCTTCTCTAAATAGGATAACTTTAAAATAGTACTTAAAGATAATTTTAGAATAGTTAATAAGGAATAGTAAACTACTACTAATATCTATAAAATTAGATAAGATAAGTCTATAGCTACCTATACTATCTAGTTCTACTAGACTACTATATACCTTAAATAGGATAATAATATCCTTATAGAAATCTTCTATAAGGGACTAAAAGAGGAAGTAAAGGATAAGTTATATAAAGCTAACTAACTTAATATCCTTATAGAGTTTATTACTATAGCTATTAAGATTAATAAATAATAGTATAAAAGATATAAGAAAAAGTCTATTACTAGGGGAAAAGGGAGAGGTATAATATATAACTTCTACTACCCTAGCTAAAGTAATAAAAGTTATAATAATAACTAAGGAAGGAATAGTAACATATCCTATAGGACTGCTGCTAGACTAATAGAGCTTGGAGTAGCTAAATATAACTATTTGAAAGTTAAGTATTAGAACTATAGAAGTATAGGATACTTTGAAAGTAAGTACTAGAAACCTAAGATAGGATAAAAGTATAAGCTTATACTAGAAGGTAAGTATCTTTAGTTTACTGATTACTAATATAATAATAAACTATAAACTGTAAGATAAATAAAGACCCTTATAATAATAAGAAATAGCTATAATCTTATAGGAGCCCTAAGTAGTCTATTCTAGCTATAAAGTAACTCTCTATATAAAAATAAGGAGTAATTTAATAAAGAGGCCTAGAACTAACTTAAGACCTTAGAGGAGGAATGAAATAAACTAGATAATATTAAAGCTATATAAAAACTTTAGACCTTAGTGCCTAAGGTACAAGCTATAATATCTCTAATAGGTAAGATAATTACTATAATTAGAAGAGGAGAACCCTATAAATAACCTATAGTTAAAGTAGAGATCCTAGACTAATAACCTTACCTAAAGACCCTAGAGCTAATAAAAGAAGAATATAGTATAAACCTTTTGCTCTAGTAAGAAGAGGATAACTATATCTACTAATACTTCTATATATAATAAGAAAATATTCCTAGCCTTAAAGTAGGATATAAAGCTAAGAGAGTAAGATAGCTTAGATTACCTATTATAGATATAGATATTTAAGTACCTAGAAATAAAGACTAAAGTAAGGAATATATAAGTATTAATAATATATTAGATAAAGATAAAGAAATACTAATATTACCCTTATAACTATAGTAGGTAATATATAAGTATAATAGTTAAGGTATCTAATACTAGAAGATAGATAAGGATAAATATAAATAACTAATCTATAAGTAAGAGAATACCTATAAGAGAGATATTATCTATATCTAAGTAAAGCTATAAACCTTAGTAAGGCTTAATCTAAAGTAACCTAAGATAGAAGTAGGGGATAACCCTAGATTATACCTATTAATACTAGAATATTAGGAATTATCCTAGATATTATACTACTACTACTATTATTATATATATATAAGTAAGAAAGTAGAGAATAACTACTATCCTATTAGAGTCCCTAGACTCCTACTAGATAACCCTTACCTTAAATAAGAAACTTATAACTATATTAGGACCTACCTAATAGTTAGATATAAGATTATAATAATCAAGGAAAAGAACTACTACTTTCTATAGGTATACCTAGAAGGACTAGTAGACCTAAAAGACTATATGATTAGGGAATATAAAGTGTATACTTATACTAAAATTATAGAATAGTATAATACACTTAAAGTACTATAGAAGAAACAGGAAACAAAGAAATAAACCTAGTACTTAGTAAGTAATACCCTATAGTATAAGAATAAGAACTATTCTTACTATAAAGATAAGAAAGAAGAAATTAATAACTAGATCCTAGGAATACAATAGGAAGGATTTAACTTTACTACTTATACTAGTAAGAATACTAAAGACTAAGTATAGTATTAATATATTTAATAGTATACTAGTATAAATACTAGTATTAACTAATATGAATAATTAGGAAAAGTACCCTATTACCTGTATTAAAGTAGTAGGTAGATAAAGACTAGGAGAAAGAACTACCTCTAATAAAAGCTCTAGGTATAATAAAAACTGTAAACTTATAGAAGATACTAGAGTTATATATATAAGTTAAGGGAGAATAGCTTAATATATTAGTAGACTATAGAGTAGAGGCCTTATATATTAACCTAAGTGTAGTTAATAGGCTAAAGCTACTATAGAGGAATAAATAAAAGCCTTATATAGTATATAATATTAAGGATAACCTATTTATATATAAAGATAGACTTATTACCTAAGAACTTAATTATTTAAAGGTATTTATTAAAGGAAAGAATTAAGGTATTACTCTTAATATTTTACCTATATAATACTATAATATTATTCTTAGTTATCTATAGCTAAGGAAATTTAATCTATATATCGACTAGAGAACTAGCTAGGTATATATTAATAAAGATAATATACTCCCTAGTAACTATAATAATAATAAGAAGAGATCTTAAACTTTAACTAATAATAAAATAGATAGTAAAGTAATAGATAAAGAAATAAGAGATATCTTACTACCCCTAAAAGGAATATAATATAAGTACTAGAAAGGTAAAAATAATTAACTCTAAAGAACTATTAGATACTTATAATAATAGTTTACTTAGATAAATAAGGACCTTAAGGAATAGAAAAAACTCCTAGAAGAAGAAAGACTTAAGAATATATTAGTATAGTATTATATCTATAATAAACTCTTTGTAGAAGAACTTAAGACTAGACTACTAAAATTCAGTTAATAGGACTATGAAATTATACTAAAGGAGGGAATAAAGACTATATTCTATAAGATCTTTAACCTTAATAAAATATAACTATAAATACTTAAGGAATATATTAAGGAAATACTATAAAAAGGATATATTAGGGTTTCTAAGTTATTAGCTAGATACCTAGTTATATTTATTCCTAAAAAGAATAGAAAGCTCTAACTTATTATAGATTACTATAGATTAAATAATATTACTATTAAAGATTAAACCTTATTACCTCTTATTATAGAGCTTAAGGACTAGCTCTATAGAATAAAGGTATTTATAGTATTAGATCTTAAAGGTACTTATAATCTTATCTATATTAAGGAGGGATATAAATAGAAAACTATATTTTAAATAAAGTTTAGACTCTATAAATACCTTATTATTGTTAGATTGGAATATGTAAAGAGTGACTCTAAGGGAGGTCATATGGAACCAGCGAACATTCACCGAGGGGTAGCCAAAGAGGAAGGCAGTCACCCCTAGCAGAGAGCCTATAAGCCCCACTTTTGGGACTATATTATGATCCTGACAAATAGTCAAAAGGGATAAGAGAGAGAACATATATATAATATATATATATCTAAGCTATCTAAGTAGTATATAAGCATTTCAATAATTAATAGTCAGATATATACTATAAATATTTAATTGAATACCTAGCTAAAAGCTAAATTACTAGTAACTACTCCCTAATTACTTGACAAAGGAAAACCTAAAAAATAACCTCTAATATAATAAAACTTATAACTAACTAGGACTAAATTACCTAGTTTAAGACCCTTAAGACTATTATAATAAACAAAGACCTCTAGACTTACCTTAACCTAATAAAGACTAGTAAGCCCTTACTATTATTAGTAGTACTAATTCCCCCTAATATCTTATACTTTAGGAAGAGTCAGAAGACTATAATATGAACAGTTACTAAAGAGCCTATATTAGTATTAACTTAAACCTCTAATACTATTACAGTTAGAGATAAAGACAATCTAACCTTCTAAGAAGGAGATAATATTATAATCTAAGCCTAATAGGTTACTAAGCTAATAGAGAAGGGTCTATAAATGTATAATACTATATAGACTAACTTCAAATACCTTAATAAACACTATAAGGACTTTAAAATATAATTAAAGACTATTTAGAACTAGGTCCTAGAGACTATAGATAAACCCCTCTTTACTACTATTATCCTATGGAAAAACCACTATTAGAATAGATCTAATTAATCTATAATAAATTCTCCCTTATATAAGATAAGTATAAGCAGAGAGCTTACTAAGTATATTATAAGATACTTACAGAACCTAATCATACGAGGATTATAACCTATAAAGCTATAGGTAATTAGCTTACTTACTAGAGGAATATAATCAATAAGGCTAGGAATATTAATCTTTAGAAAGTAACTAAGCCTAACTAGTAGCTTATAGACCTAATAATAGCCCTTAGAGTATTACTACTAGAGTTATAGATTAATACCTATAGTATAATATAAATCAGTTAAGTCTAGGTAGGTACCCTAGCTATTAGACTAGTTATAGTAGATATTCACTGAGCTATTAGGAGCTAGCTAGAGCTTCTAAGGAGACTAAAAGTTAGCTATAGAGCTTTCTATATACTAGGGATATCTAAGGAAGGTAATAATAAGCCTTTAGTGAATACTTAGAAGTTAAATAGAAAGAAGTAACTATAGAAGAGTATTAGGGATAATCTAGAATTAAGGTGCCTAGTATATAACCTCTTTTACCCCCTCTTGTAATACTACTATATATTCCCTAAGAAGAAACTATAAAGCTTCTACCTTTTTCCTCTAATAACTAAGAAGATTAAATAGTAGATCAAAAAGAATAAGGATAACCTAGCTAACTAGATATAAAAGATTAAACTAGAAGGGTTAGTATAACTTAGATTAGTAGGCTCCTATAGAATAAATATAGCCCTAGTAGTTAGTAACTACTATCTATTGTAAGATAGTATTCTTCTAGATTTAGGAGCTATACTATATATCTTTTAAGATACTTTAAGGATAAAGAACCTTTAGGTAGCCTAACTAGGAGATTTCTTCTAGTTAGATATAGAGTAGATATCTATTAATAGATATAGAGATATAACTATTAACCTAATGTCTACTGATAGCTTACTAAGGAAACTTATAATCTATAATATTACTCTATATATATTACTTATAATTAACCTTATATCTTTCTTTAAGCTAAGAAGGTAAGGGTTATAGTAGGATATAAAACTAGGAAGTAACTATCTTAGAAGAGTAAATAAGACCTTTCTTAGGGCTATTAATAAGTAGGAGGGATAATAGGTCCTTAAATAAAGAGAGATAGAACTAGACTTAGTAAATACTTACTAAGCCCCTAATAATAGCTAAGTAGGCCTAGTAGTACTAATACCTTAGAAGAAACATAAGTATATATCCTAGACCTATTAATAATCCCTTTAAGGAAATACCCTTATATAGTATTAGTACTTTAGGTATCTAGGACTAGATACTCTCTAATGCCTAACTAGTGCCTTAAGGGGTGTTAGGATGAAGATAGAGGAACCTAAGGGACTATAGAGAATTATAACTGTAGACTATAATACCTATAGTATAGTAAAGGCTTACTGAATAATTAGAAGGGCCTTATGAGAGGCTATAGTAAGAGTAAAGCTAGGAGACTAAATTACCCTTAATTTCTATCTAATAACCTAAGGCTATATAGGCTATATATTAGTCTAGATCTTTATAGATTAAGTAACTAGTTATTTATAGGACTATTATACTATAAGCTACTTAATATATACCTTATACTTAGTAATTACTTAGTTCCTTATAATACTTAAGGTATAATACTTAATTAAAGTTAAGGTAATTAAATATAATAATAAAATTACTAAGATATACCCCTAAGTAGTAGAGCTACTATATAATTATAGAATACTTACTAAGCCCTTAGTACTAAATACCTAAGTATAGAATAAAGGTACTAAATGAATTATAGTTGTTATTATCTAGAAGAGCTATATAATACGAGTAGGAGCTAAGCTGCCTAAATACCTATAGCTAGAGTTAATTAAGGTAGTAATCTACCTATATAACTAGATACCCTTAGTACAAAGAGATAAGAAAACCCTATATAAGCTATTCTACTATAACTTTCACCCTAAGGAGACTATAAAGCCTAACCTCTTATATCTCTAAGCCTACAGCTATAAGGTGTTTATACTTATAGTAGATTTATAGCTATAGAGAAATCAACTTTAAAGATAGTCCCTAAGAGCTTAGATTAGCTTCCTAGTCGGCTATACATTGAGCAATTCCTTTAGAGTATAGAATCTACTGTAGAAGGAAGTCTTTACTATAAGGGATATTATATTTAATAAGAGCTAAGTATTCAATAGACACTTAGAGAGCCTTTAGGATAACCTACTATAGGAAAGACTTAGAAGTAATATAGAAATAAATCTAAGAGCTACTTATATAATAAGAATAAACTAAGTAGTAGGTATTATAGCTATTAGATAATAAAGCTAATAAAATCTAAGATGATTCTAAAGAGGAATAACCTACTAAGTACTTACTAAATAGGCTAGAAATAAGCTTAGTAGAAGATAATACAAATAAGAGATATACTATAGCTAAGTTTAAAGTGCTCCTAACCCCTCTAGAGTTACTATCTACTATATTCTTCTATACCTTAGCTATTAGTCTTAGTGTAAAAGGGTATAATAAGGAAAAGGTAGATAACAAGAGAATAAGTAGAGTACTCACTGAGTAATTAGTGAAATAAAGAACCTTATTTAATATAGTCTTCCTATCTAGGAGACTATAATCCCTAAGAAACTATATAAGTAACTACTAAGTAGTCAATAGTAGCCTAGCTAGCCCCATTAGACCATTTAACAGGGGAAGTATAAACGATCCTCAACTTGAACTATATATAGGAAAGTAAGAAGCCCTTAGGGATAGGATAAGGTCTACTAATCTAGTAGGAAAGTAAGAAGCCCTAAGGGATAGAAAGAGCTCTATATATAGGGAGGAAAAGTAGCCTAGTATTAATACTTACTAGAGACTACTAGAGCTACTTCCTAGCTTATATACAAAGAGATCTAGTTATCTATACTAGGATATAATACTTATAGTAGAAAAGATATACTTATAAAGTCATAGGGAATCCTAATCTTAGATTAAAGTTACTAAGTCTATAGTAAGTAGTTATAAAGTACTTAGCTACTACTAGGTATATATCTATAAGCTTAATAAGTATAGTAGATTCCTAAAGATTAAGGTATACCTTATAGTATATAGTAACCAGTAAGTAATTAATAGCTAAGAGACCTATATAGTAGCCCTTACTAGTATATTATTTAGGACCCTTATAGCTCTAGCTAACTAATTTAACTATAATATACTATAATATAATATAGTTAATACCTTTATATATATAAAGCTTAATAAAGATATATATATAGAGATACCTAGAGGATACTAGAAGCTAGGAATAATCTTAAAGCTATAGAAAGCTCTCTATAGACTATAAAGATCCCTATTACTATAGTAGAAGCATTTTAAGAAGGGCCTACTATAAGTAGGCTTTTACTAAGTACCTAGTAAAGACTACTACTAGCTTTATAAAGATATTATCTTCTTCTTCTATGTAGATAACTATATTCTATGTTTTCTACTATAGATAAAGAGTAAAGTAATAAGGCTAATAGAAGACCTATAGAAAACCTATTACCTAGAAGGAGGTAAGCCCCTATATTAGTTCCTAGGAATTAAAGTTATTTATAATAGAGAAAACTAGTACCTCTAGCTTTTATAGTCCTTATATATTAATAAGATATACTAAATACTCCCTAAGGGTACCCTAAACCTATAATTAATAACCCTAATAATATAAGAAGAGCTAATACCCTATAAGGAGATTATAAACTCTAGGAGTATTAACCTATACTAACGAAAGGTTAGTACTATTATATATACTACTATAATAACTTAACCTAATATTACTTTTACTATAAGCTAGCTTACTAGGTTTAACTAAAACCTAGGGCTTTAATACTAGTAAGTAGCTAACTAAGCCCTAATATACCTTATTTAAACCTAAGGTCTCTCCCTTAAATATAGTATAATACTTAGATATAAAGAAGATAGCCTATAAGTAGTATTAGATATAAGTTTTACTAATAACTTAGTAGACTATTAGAGCTCCTAAGTATTTATTATAAAGCTATTTAGAGGGATTACTTCCTAGAGAGTAAATAAATAGGATACTATTACTATATTAACTACTAAAGCTAAGCTCCTTATACTATCCTAAGTAGTAAAGGAAGCTCTCTTTATAAGCTAACTTATTTCTACTCTATAAGTTAACTTATCCTTATCTACTATATACTAAATAGTTACTATACCTATAAAAGTTACTATTAAATATAATAATAAGTAGACTATCTAACTTATAATAGCTAAACTTATATAACTATATATAAAGTTAAGATATATTAATATATATAACTATTAGCTATATTAGGAAATAGTAGAGGAAAGGATTAATATAATATATACTCTATTAATATGACTACTTACTGATAGCTTAATAAAGAGCCTACTAAAGGAGGGTTTTATAAAGTTCATTTAATAGCTTTAGCTTATAGACCCCTTAGAGATATTAAGGTAGAGGAGGAAGGATGAAGATTATAGCTTAATAGTAAGGCCTTTAAGCTGAAGGGGTATATTAGATTGGAACATATAAAGAGTGACTCTAAGGGAGGTTATATGGAACCGGCGAATATTCGCCGAGGGGTAGCTAAAGAGGAAGGTAGTTACCCCTAGCAGAGAGCCTATAAGCCCTACTTTTAGGACTATATTATAATCCTAACAAATAGTTAAAAGGGATAAGAGAGAGAATATATATATAATATATATATATCTAAGCTATCTAAGTAGTATATAAGTATTTTAATAATTATACCCTTTAGACTTATAAATATACCTATATCCTTCTAATGTATAATTAACTATATATTATAAGAGTATCTTAATATCTTTATTATATATTACCTAGATAATATCCTAATCTTCTCTAAAATAGAAGAAGAATATATAGAATATATCTATAAGGTACTATAAGTACTATAAGATTATAAACTTTTAGTTAAACTAGAGAAAAGCTATTTCTATATTAAGGAAGTAGAATTTCTTAGATATATTATTTCCTATAATAAGATTAGGATAAATCTAAAGAAAATTACTATAGTTAAAGAATAGAAACTACTAGAAAACCTTAAGGAAGTATAATCCTTCCTTAGATTTACTAACTACTACTAAAGGTTTATAAAAAACTTTAGTAGTATAACTATCCTACTTACTTAGTTTACTAAGAAAGGAGAAGTATTCTAATAGGATATAACTACCTAATAAGTATTTAAGAAGATTAAAGAACTTATTACTAGTAAGCTAGTACTAGTAACCTTTAACCCTAAAAGAGAAGTTAAGCTTAAAACTAACTTATTAGACTTTATATAAGGAGGAGTTATTAGATAATATAATAATACTAGGATACTTTACCTAATTACCTTCTTCTCTTATAAAATATATAATACTAAGCTTAACTACCCTATTTATAATAAGGAATTCCTTATAATTATTAACTTATTTAAGGAATTCTAATACTACTTCTAAGGAAGTAAGTATAAGATTAAGGTCTATATAGACTATAAGAATATCTTATACTTTATAACTATATAAGAACTCAGTAGATAATAACTATACTATACTAAATACCTCTTAGAATTTAACTATATAATTATCTACTAAAAAGGATTAGAAAATAGGTAAGTAGATACTATTAGTTAATAAAGTGACTTTAATACTAGTAACCCTAAGCTTAATAAATAGATCCTTAACTTTAATACTAAAGGATATCTTAAATAAAATTATATTATAATTATATAAAGGAAGCTACTATAACCTAAGTACCTAGATCTAATCTATAGGGATAGCCCTATATAAGACTTTATAGACTATACTTATAGATATACTAAAAAGATTAAGTACTAGAATAGATATATTATTATTCCTTACTATTATTAGTATAAAATAGTATAAGACCTATATAAAGAAGGACTATATAATAGAAGTATTAATATACTATAATAACTTATTACCTAGATATATAATATATATAATATTTAAGTAGTACTCTACTATATAATTAAGAACTACCTAGAATACCTAAAGAAAACCCTAGGATATATATATATTATTATAAATACTAATAAACTTTATACTTAAATTTAATAATATAATAATAAACTACCCCTAGATAATAAAATAGAGAAGCTATAAGTTCCTAAAAAACTATAGTACTAACTAGTATAGGAAATATATAAATATCCCCTATATAAATATTAGGGAGTTAATAAAACCCTTAAATAAGTTAGAATAATATACTAATTTCCTAGTATAAAAACTATTATCTAAGAAGTTATAAGTTAGTATAACCTCTATATAAAAACTAAGGTATAATACTATAAGCTATATAGAGAACTATAACCCCTACTAGTTACTATAAGACTATAGGACTCTATTACTATAGATTTTATTACTAAACTACCCCTATCAGAAGACCCTATAACTAGAGTTATATATAATAGTATTCTTATTATTATAGATAGACTTATGAAATTTTCTTATTTTATTCCCTACTAAGAATCTACAGATATAGAGTAGTTTACTTATATCTTCCTATAATATATTATTAGTATCTATAGACTTCTAACAGAGATCTTATTAGATTAAGGACCTCTATTTACTTCTAAGTTTTAGTAAGTACTAATAAGCTATTTAGGATTAAATCACTGACTTATAACTACCTTTAGAGTGTAGGTTAATAGCTAGATAGAATAAATAAACTAAGTCTTAGAATAGTATCTCTACTACTATATTAACTATAAATAAATAGACTAGGTTAAGAAACTAGTAACTATATAGCTAAGCTATAATACTACTATTAATAAAAGTATAAAGATTATACTATCCTATATAAACTTTAGATTTACTCTTAATACCTACTGAGCTAAATGAAATACTAAAGATACTAACCTAAAAGCTATTCTTACCTTAGAAAAATTAAAAAATCTATACGAAGAAATAAAGACTAAACTCGAATTTATATATAACTAGATATAAAAATACTATAATAAGAAAAGAATAAAGGGACTATCCTTTTAGGAGGAAGATATAGTCTACCTTATAATAAAAAACATTAAAATAAAATGATAAAATAAAAAATTAGACTATAAATTCATTAGACCTTATAAAATCATTGAAAAAATCTTAGAAAATAACTACCAGTTAGACTTACTACCAAAAGTCAGACTTTACCTAGTTTTCTATATCTTACTCCTTAAGATAGCTACAAATATAATTTACACTAAATTTAATAATAAGCTAGAAACTGAGGTTAAAGGACCTAAGGAATATACTATAGAAATAATCCTAGATACTAGATAGGTAAATAAGCAAATAGAGTACCTTATCAAATGGAAAGACTACCCTAAGAGTAAGAATACATAGGAACTAACTAAATACCTTACCTATATATAGTACCTCCTAAAGAACTTTTACTAATAATACTAGGATTAAATGAAGTAGAGAAAGTATCTAAATCTATAGTACTCTAGTCGATTACCCTATAGTCCTCTAGTAGCTAGACCTTAGATAGGGCCTCTGAGTGTACTATAGTATCTTACTATTCTACCTCCTCTAGCTTATCTAAATCCTTATAGCCCTAATGAACTATCTTAGTAGCCTTTTTATAAAGATACTTTTCCTAATAGTATAGCTACTATAAGTGTATAAAAGCTTTAAATAAATCAGCCTTAGCTTACTCTTTTTATTCCTCTAGATAATCTTTCTCTTAAGAAATATAAGTAACTAAGAAATATTAGTAGATAAAATAGATACTATAGGCATAAGAAAACCTATAAGCTTATAAAGATATACTACTAAAGTTATAATTTATATACTTCTTCTCTATGTAAAAATTATACTGTAATTTCCCTTCTATAATAATATAAGAATAATAATTTACCTTAAAATATATAGAATAGTAAGGTATTTTAAAGTTAAACTTTTTAATAATATTAGTAATATTACTATAATAAGTAAATATAACTTTAGGGTATAATAAGTTTTTTAAGATATAGCCTAATATAATAATTAGCTAGGGATATAGAGATAATTATAAGACTAAAAATAGTAGGTACCTACCTCTTAGGAAAAAGGTCTACTTAATAGCCTTAGGGATAAGACTAATAGGAGGGGGGGTATTATATTATAGCCTAGGTTAGGACTAGATAGTTATAACTAGTAGAATTATCCTAGTACCCAGTTTTTCCTTCCTATTACAAAAGAATAATATATATATATTAAATAGGCTCCATTCGATACAGTTTAACACCAATCGATATATACATACTAAATAGCCTCTATTCGATATAACTTAATACCATTTGACTATACCTAGAACAGAGTATATATATATATTCCCTTAGTACATTAGATATAAGCCTTAAAGCTCTTTAGCTATTAATACACTTAGTTACATTAAATCTACTATTCTACTATTACTAGACTATAACCTATATTATTTACTATAATATCCTAATCTACTTAATTATAAATACTATACCTAGACTTACCCTATACCCTTAGGTTAGACTTAACTATTATATAAAGGTACTAAAAAATATCTATAAATACCTTATTTAAAGCTTCTTAGGCTATATATTCTTTTTCTTAAGTCTTTTACTCTAGGTATAGTTAGAATTATAGTTTAAAGATAAGATATAAGACTTATATATTTTATAAAGGCCTAGTATCTTCTTTTACTATTACTATAGTTAATTAAGACTTTATCTAAGAAAATCTAAGTATACTAAAAGCTAATTAGCTTATTAATATATTTTAAAGTAAAATCTAAGTATAATTTAACTATCTCTTTACTAAGAAAAAGGTACTAGCTTATAAGGTAGTATTAGATATCCTATTTAATTAACTACTATATTAAAGTTATTCTATAGTAATAAGTATTACTTTTATAAAGAAGCTAGCTAGTTATAATAAAAAACTTAGAATTAATAATTCTAAGGATATAACTTTTATCCTTTAAAGTAAAGATAGTTAGATACTTAGAGTATAGAAGACTCTTTATACTATTTTAGTATTTATACTAATAGATAATACTAAATATTATATACTTTATAACTTCCTCCTTAGCTATAATTAAATCAAGGGAAATACTAAATTTATATATTATTATAATCTTTATCCTTTTGTAAGGACTATAATATATTTTTAGGTATACTAGAGGTATAATGTTCTTGAATTAATATGCATTAAAGTTATTAAGGCTATGTGGTTACGTTAGAAGGTTAAGGTGTAGGAGCGGGGAAGCCGGAATAATGTCGGAACTTTTGCACGGGATTGTACTACACTGTCGGCTTCCCAGTCGAGGCAGACCGAGCCGGCCCGACTGTTTTCGTCATGCTCATGTACGAGTTCATCTACACAGGCATCGGGCAGTTCATTGCGGCCTACGCGCCCAATGCCGTCTTTGCCTCGCTGGTCAATCCATTTGTTGTAGGCCTTCTCATCATGTTCTGCGGTGTTCTCGTCTCGTATGAGCAAATGACGTCGTTCTGGCGGTATTGGATCTACTGGCTGAACCCGTTCAACTATCTGATGGGAAGTCTGCTTGTTTTCGATGTCTGGGACCAGCCGGTTGTTTGCGAGGACCTCGAGCTCGCTGTCTTTGATCCACCAAACGGTACAACCTGCGGGGACTATCTCTCGGCGTACATGTCCGAGGGCGGTATGGGCGCTGTCAGTAACCTGCTCAACCCCGACGCCAGGGCCGACTGTCTCATCTGTCCGTATCGTGACGGGAGCGATTATCTCCAGACGCTCAACCTCAAGGAAGAATATTACGGGTGGCGGGATGCCGGCATAGTTGTCATCTTTGTGTTTAGTGGGTACTCACTTGTGTACGTACTGATGAAGCTGCGGACGAAGATGTCTAAGAAGGCTCAATGAGAGGGGATTGGTGTATTAGCTTTCTTCTTTGTACGTTTTAATAGTAGAAGGATTAGATTAGATCATAGTCCGAACCACGGACTTCATAGCAGGTTTACTGTTCCAGCGACTGCCCGAAGCACATGCCGTAGTAAATGCCCCTCTTCTCCAAGAGCTCTTCGTGATCTCCTGCCTCGACAATCCGACCTTGAGAAAAGACAACGATGACATCGGCGTCCTTGATGGTGGAAAGACGATGCGCAACCGCGATGGTAGTTCGCTTTCTCCCACAGCTTCCCTCGCCTTTGGCCGCAGCATCTAAAGCTGCCTGCACCACTCTCTCGGACTCGGTGTCGAGACTCGATGTTGCCTCGTCCAGCAAAAGAAGGCGAGGATTCCGAAGCAACGCCCGTGCAATAGCAATGCGTTGGCGCTGGCCTCCTGAAAATTGAGTGCCTTGTGGTCCGCAGGGAGTGGCCAGGCCATCGGGGAGCGACATGATAAAGGTGTCGATGTTGGCCTGTCGGCAGGCGTCGAGAATCACCTCGTCAGTCACAGCATACGATGAATCGTCCAGTCCGAGTGAAATGTTTTCGCGAAGTGAGCCCTGGTACAAAACTGGTTCTTGCTGAACGAGTGCCATGTGTCGTCGGTGCTGCCCAAGACGAACCGACCGAGTGTCGACCCCGTTGAGGAAGATGGCACCGCTCGTCGGCTCGTAGAACCTCTCAATGAGACTGAGTACAGTTGTCTTGCCACACCCTGACGGGCCGACAAATGCGATAAACTGGCCGGGTTGGATGGTAAGGTTAACTCCTCGGAGGACCTGGGCTGCTGGTCGACGTGGATAGGCGAACTTTAGGTCTTTAATGTCCATTGCAACTGCGGCTTGATCCCTAGAGTGGGCACTATCGCTCTCTGGAAGCTGTGCATCCTTCATATCTTCAGGGACTTGCTTCCGCAGATTGAAGACGTAGTTTGCAGCTCCAGTGGCTTGGGTAATGCTCGAGGTGAACATGAACAGCGCCGCCGCAGCCTCGCCCGCGAAAATGACGGCAATGAAGACGGTATAAAACTGCTGGGCAGTATACTCTCCAAACGAGATTAGACGTCCGCCGTACCAAAACCCAAGAGCCATTGCCAGGAATGACATGGACTGGCTCAGGGAGTACCATAACATGCTGCTCATCAGGCTCGTGACAGAGGTTCGCGCGATGGTTCGGAGACTGTCCTCATACTGTGCTAGGATCTGATGCTCAAGCACTAGGGATGCAACAGTGCGAATGGACATGATGGCCTCTGAGGCAATGCCCGCGCTGTTGGCGAACCGTGACGCCGCTGCGTTGTCGAGCTTGAACTCGAGGCGAAGGCGCACGTAGCCAGAGGCGACGAGAGGTGGCAGAGCGCCCAGGGTTAATACGAGGCCTAGTTTCCACCCGTATGCGATGGCTAGTATGCAGCTGGAAATGAGGTTGACGAGAATGGTCAGGATTAACGAGATGTTGGACGAAAGTAGATCCTGGAGTGCCGTCGGCTCTGTCGCCAGGCGTGAGACTAAAGCTCCCGTCGTGTTATCCGGGTCATCGAAGAAGGTCATTTCCTGCCGCAAGATATTGTTGAAGATGTCGTGTCGATAGAAGTTCATGATCTGCTGGGAGATGATGGTGGACATCCAGCCGAGAACCATGTAGACGACTAGGTTGGCGAGTGCCATGACGAAGAACATGAGGGCATAGAAGCTTCCGCGGTTGACCATATCATCACCGGTAAGGGTAAAGGTGTCCAGAATTCGCGAGAACAAGACTGCCAGAGCAGGATTGGAGCCACCTTTGAACAGAGTCAGCATTGTGCCTAAATCAACGGGCAAGAGAACAGTTTACCTGCCAAAGAGGCGGCGACGGCAACAGTACCAAACGGAATCCAGAGTGTTTTTTGCTCCCGTATAATGATAATCAGAGACCAGAGCAGGTTGTAGTTTACGGTGTCCGATTTGTGTGTCTGCGCTTCACTTTCCTGCTGGACTATGGCGGTGGCATCTGTAGGCTTCATAACCTCGACGCCAGCTTCTTCAGACGACTCTTGATCAGCCTCCTGCCCGTGTTTAGTTTCTTTACCGAGGTCTTGAGCCTGAACAAGGTGCGAGTAGGCTCCGTCCAGCTCCATCAGGTCGGTATGGGTTCCCTGCTCCAGTATCTTTCCTTTGGACATGACAACAATGTTGTCCGCGTGGCGGATAGTTGATAGCCGATGTGCAATAACGAGCGTGGTGCGGTTCAGAGCAGCGTTGTTGAGTGCTTGTTGGACGATGCGCTCTGAGTTTGCGTCTAGGGCACTGGTGGCCTCGTCTAAGAGAAGCACTCGAGGGTTGGAAACGACGCTTCTGGCTATAGCTAAGCGCTGTTTCTGACCACCTGATAGCATTGCTCCGCGCTGGCCGATTTGCGTTTCGAACCCCTTTTTCATTAGCAGAAATTCGGGAATCGGGACCTAGGCCGTACCTTGGGAAGTTTCTCGATAAACTCATAGGCATACGCCGCTTTGCAAGCCTCTTCGACAAGTTTGTACTTTTCATCGTCCGGGAGTTCCGCCTGTGGTGTGCCTGCTAAGCCATATGCGACATTCTCAAAGACTGTACCGCTGAACAAGACAGGTTCCTAATCAATATCAGTACCACAACTCTGAAGGTATTAAGGTTAAGGCCATAAAGTGAAGACATGTAAAATACAAAAGGCACAGCATACCTGTTGAACCAGTCGAATGTTTGTTCTCAACCACTGGATGTTCAGACGGTCGATGCTCTGTCCATCAAGTGTGATGGTGCCGCTTAACGGCGAGAACCACCTCTCAAGCAAGCCCACGACGGTGCTCTTTCCTGAGCCACTCATTCCGACAATTGCAGTCGTCTTGTTAGCCGGGATGACGAGGTCGAGGTTCTTCAGGACTCGAACGTTGGGTCGGGAGGGATAGGCAAACCCGACGTTTTCGAACACAATGTCTCCGTGGCACTCCGACGGTTCAGACCCCTCTGCTGAAAGAGAGTCAATCTTGGACTTGCGATCAATCGTCTTGAATATCTCTTCTGCCGAGGCCATGGCTTTGGATATGACCATGATTTGGGGTGCAATCTGCGTTAGGCCCTGTGCGGCAAGAACGACAGCGAGAATAACCCTGTAGACACCAAGTCAGCGCCGTTTTATCAGATAGTAGTGAAGTAAACCTACGTAACAACGTCGCCTGGTTCGGCAATTTCACCGCCGTGATACATTCGAATACCCTGCCAGAACGCGAGCCCGTATCCCGCGTAGATACAGAAAAACTGTATGCAGAACAGGACAGCCCAGATCGGCGGCTTCTTTTTGCCCAGCACCCTCGCTCTGTCCACAATGTCTTCGAACTTTCGAGACAGCTTGGAGTACGCCCAGAAAGCATGCGCGTTCCTAATGCTGGCAAACACCTCCTCAGCCAGCTTATCGGCTTCTCCCCATGTCGACAGAAGCTTGTTCTCGATCTTGGAGTCGAGCATGACACAGATCGTTATCACGATGAGCATGAAAGGGACAATACATAGCGTAATGAGGGTAAGTTTCCACTGGACCACAAACGCAACCACGAAGGATGCAAAGAAGGTTGAAGCAGCTTGCACGGCTACACCGAACTTTTCGGATATGCCCTGATTGACTAGATTGCCACCGGTGTTGAGACTAGTAGACACAGAACCGGGCTCTGAAGAGTCGAAGTAGCCAATCTCTTGTCGGAGGGTTTGTTTGAGAAAGTCGATGCGGAGCGAGCGAGTGACTCGGATGGCGTTGATGGAAGAGATGGTCTAGAGCAGAAAGCTGTTAGCAAAGTATCAAGGGCTGTCTCGACAAGACTCGCCGTCCAGATATAGACCAGTCCAAGCTTCGCAACAAAAAGGTAGACAAAGTAGAGTCTATGAAATGCCGTCAGATGAGTCTAAGATGATCCAAGGGTTTCCATACGTAAAATGGTTGATGTCTTTGCGAAACTCTTCAGGTGTTTTCGCACCGGTATTGAAGTCGTTGAAAACGGTGACGAATTTGCCAAAAACCAAGTTCATCAGGGGAAGAAGGACGCCGGAAGCAACCATGCAGACCAATGCGATGGAAGTCGAGATCCAGCCGACGGTGTCGTTGTATGTGAAGACGCGCTGGCGGAGTCAGTCATCGCGTGGCCCAAGTAGTTGCAGGAGATTAAGTAACAAGACACGTACAAAAAAGCCGTTTCCTGAAGACTCGCCAGAGGGAGCGACAGTGGATGGAGGTGTCAGAATAGCATCCCCGTCGCCATCCTCAGCCATCTCCGGCCTCTTCCCGTGAATCGACTCCTGTTTCATTGTTGTGAATATTTGACGTAGGGAGTGATAGTGTTTTTGTAAAGAATAATAAGGAGTATAATGAGTTTGGCAGAGAAGAAGCGATGCGATGCAGCTTTAGGCCGTTATTTATAGAATTGCAACGTCTGGTTCTTCGCACCTGGTGGAAATTGGCGTTTCCACTTGATGGTAAATGCCGCCGGTACCTGCCTCCGAAGACTCTTCGGGGCTCCGGCGGCCCGGAGTGACGGCCCCGTCCCGTGTGTACGGCGAAGCAGCTTTGAGAGTGACCCACATTGAAAAAGGCGTGGCCAATCGGCGTCCCGGGGCTCCGGCGGGCCGAGCTAGGACGATTTCGGCGCCGTGAATAAGCAAGTCTCGGGCTTGACTCCCGTAGACATCTTACATCTTCCATCTTCTACTCATGTCCAGTCGGCCACCGCGATCCGAGTCGTCTTTGTCGTCAATCCCTCTCCAAATATACGATAGAACCATCTGATATTATCAAAATCTTTCGGCAATCTGATCTGATGGCCGAGGCGGTGCCCGACGGCCCGGAGCTGGACGGGCCTCGAAGAGCTGTGCGTCCAACTTGCTCCCAATCCTGACGACTTTCTTCAAAACACAGATTAACAGTGACCGTGTTATCTCGCTGCAGTGTGATCAATGTCGCTCGCGCAAGGTAGATTATCTTTCGTTCATCCACCGTGCACCGTTCTAACGCAACGTCAGATCCGCTGCGACAAAGACAAAGGAGTCCCGTGCTCCAATTGTCGGGCAGCGCAAAGGGAATGCATCTCGACCAGCATGGGGCACAAGCCCAGGGAGGTGAGGCAGAGGGTCATGATCTCTAACCAGTAGTAAGCGTCATGTCTTGCATGCATTGCTGTGGGCGACCGCTAATCAACAACATCGACACAGTGAGCGCAAGATCGACCACCTGGCCGCCCGCTTGACGGGAATCGAGAATACACTCGCCAAAATCACGAAATATCTTCATCGCGATGACGTCCCTAGCATAGCGTCCCTTCCAACCCATACATACCCCAGTGCTAGTGCCGCCGCGCCTAACAATGTCTACAAAGCATCCCCTCCCAGCGATAGCGATCAGACCTTCGAGGGCAGCTCGTCCATGACTTCCCAAGCTATTTCCGCTGGTGTCTTCCTCGAGCAAGCCGTTACGACGAGTACTCCCATTGGCGAACAGCCGAACCCCGGTATTAAAAATGCCCTTGCGTCCCTACGACAGATTGTGCACATGCAGGATCGAAAGTGTGTCTCGCACGAGGCCATGTTCACTCATCAAAAGTCTGTTCCTCAGGGAGGTTACAGTCAACTCCCTATGCCACCAATAGATTTTGTGCTCAGGATATTACGCGAGATCGAGGGTATGTCCAGACTTGGTTACCAGCTGATGCTTCATTCTGACGAAACAGCCACACCACCTGTAGCATTCATCACGAGCTGCTCATTCATCAATATCAAATATTTCATCGAGTGTTGCCGCAAGGTTTACTTCGCCACCGAGGACTACAGCATTGCCATCTTTGTCATTGTCAATGTCGGTCTGTATTACCTCTTCCAGGAGAAGTCGGTCGAAGACCAGTCCCAGCTCGGGCAGTACCTCGAATACCACCACCTGTGCAGAGATAACCTGGAGACTGCTCTTTCCAGCTGGCCGCTGCTGCACCTCCCGAATAAGGAGATGATAGAGGCCCTACTGCTGGGTGTAAGTAGTATTCTCGAGATCGATCAATGCTCGTCTCCTATCTAATGATTACCAGACTATATACTCCATCGAGAATTCCAAGTTTACGCTTGGCTACCAACTAAACAGCGCCGCAGCGGCCATGTGCCAAGCGTTAGGCTGGCATCGCATCGAGCATGTAGAGGATCCCGCCAACGACACCAAGTCCTCCATCTTCTGGTTCTGCTACATGATGGACAAGGGCCTCTCGCTGCGGTTCGGTCGCAACTCCGTCATGCAAGACTGGGATATCTCGTCACCCCGTCGCTCCGGTAATATTCATATGGCGGAGCCGTGGAGGGACATGCTGAATGCATGGATCAAGACGGGGAGTGTGCTGGGCGAGGTGTACGAGAAACTATACAGTCCCTTGGCTACGACCCGGCAGCCGGAAGAGCAGGTCGAAACTGCACGGCTTCTCGTACAAAGCATGAAGCAGCATTGGAAGGTCTTAGAAGCGGTATCAACAGCAGCGACGCAGGAAAATAGCACGATACAGGTTACAGGCACCGAATATGGCAATCCACAGCAACGGCGTGCCATGTCACTAAATGTGATTCTCAACTCAGCACAAGTCGCCCACTTGGTGTCCCTGACTCTGATATATCGCGCTATTCCAAGCGCACCGGGGTTTCCAAGCGCCTTTAATACTGAGTGCATTGAAGCGGCAAGGATGGCGCTTAAATGTCACCAAGATTGCATGGATCTCACATCGGACAATCGTTTTGCCATGTTGGGGTATCTGAATTGGTAAGCTGATACAGCCAAGGCGTGCGTCTGTCGCTAATGTACAGCAGGACCATCCTATATACTCCGTTCACCCCTTTCACCGTCCTCTTCTGCCACGTCATCGAGACTTCCAACGCAGAAGATCTCCAGCGACTCGAGAAGTTTGCAGCTAGTCTACAGCCCGTTATATCCATGTCCCCTGCAATCGACAAATTTCAACGTCTGTGCAAGGTTCTTCACCAAGTAGCCGCGCTCTACATCGAAGCCAAGGCTCAGGCACAGCAGAATCAGGATATGATCATGGTAGGAAACGACTTTGACACGTACTTTTCCCAACTGGGCTTCATACCTGAGCCATATCAAGCCGAAGACATGCTTCCTGGCGGTGGCTTAGGTCCTAGCTCTGGTCCGACCGTAAATAAAGCACCACGGTTGGAGGACTGGTTCTCCGGGAGTCGGTCGGTCATGGGAATGATGGAGGAGGATTGGTTGGATTTTGATCCAAATGAATGGTTATCATAGCCAAAGTAGACAGTCTTGTTAGTCACATGTACGAATAGCCTCAAGTTAATGATGTATCCAATTACCAATGATGCAATGCTGCCGAAGCTTTGCAAAGAGCTACTTTCTGGTTTTGAAAGCCAGCAAAACATGTTTCAATCCGTATTAGAGATCAACTTCCTAGCCCATCAGACTTGAGCACTTTTCTCTGCTATAACCACAGCATGAATCAATCTTGCACACCTTGGATCAAGTTTTTGATGCCCTCGCCTTTTTGTGTCCTTTCCCAAGCCTCCGATGCACGCTCAAATGGCACTTCGCTGCTGATCAACGACTTGACAGAAACTTTCCTAGAGCTGAGCAAATCAACAGCAACGTCGTAATCCCCGGAGCCATAACGGAACGATGTCTTTAAAACTGTCTCCTTCTCGAGCATGGCGAGTATGGGCAAAGACTGGACCGCCTTGCCCATTCCAATCTGTACGAAGATAGCTCCCGCGGCCGAGGCGAAGATGCCGGTTTGAGCAGATGCTTCCACTCCGGAGCACTCCAAGACGACATCCACCCCGTCTTCGAGATCCGCTTCTTTGCAGAACCGCTGTGCATCTTTTTCTGGCGTTGCATCAAGAGAGGGCACAAAGGTAGTGCAATCGACGAAGCCCTTTGCAAAGTCTAGCTTGGCTTGATTTATGTCGGCGATGAAGACAGCTCTGGCTCCAAATGCTTTTGCCGTCGCGGCTGCAAGCAGGCCAATCGTGCCAGAGCCGAGGACTAGGACAGACTGGCCGAGCTTCAGCTCAGAGAGACGGACGCCGTGGACCGCGACGCTCAAGGGCTCCACGAGCACAGCTTCTTGCAGGCTGAGAGAATCGGGAATTTTGTATGCAAAGTCTTCTGGGATCTTGAAGAGACGACACAGTGCGCCGTGAGCGCGAGGCGGGTCCGCGGCGAAGTGCATTTTAGGACAAAGGTTGTATTTTCCCGCCTTGCAGCGCTTGCATCGCCGACAAGGGAATCCGGGTTCGATGGCGACACGATCGCCTGGTTTGACGCTGGCCACTGCTGAGCCGACGGAGTGAACAATTCCCGAGGCTTCATGGCCCATGACGAGAGGCTCTTCCTCTGAAACCTTCCTCGTCACGCCGCCGTGATTCCAAAAGTGGACCTAAACAGATGAGCACCGGGACTGAGGTGATGCCGCGAACGAGGTGTGACTTACATCGCTGCCACAAACGCCGACATACGAGATGCGGATCAGAATATCGTGGGGGTCCTCGATTACTGGGACCGGCCGGTCTTCGAAGCGAACTTTACCAGCACCGTAAAGAAGACAAGATTTGTTCTATCATGAGAAAGTGAGCCTGAATGTCATAAATAAGATGGGTTGGTCGCTGAGCTGCGTACACTTTGCGCCATTCTGAAGACACTTGTTGCGACTCAACTTTATTACGGATCAAAGACTGGATTCATCTTTGAAAAGGTGTCCCAAACGCGAGCGCCTTAAATACGTGGGTGAAAAGCATCACGTATCTCCAACTAATGACACGTCAGATGACCCCGCGCTTGATATGTGTTGGGTTGCTATTTTAAAGTCAACGGAGCAATGTCGACCGAAGTGAAGATCACCGACAAATCATTGTCGACGATCCGTTGATCCCGGTGCTTACGTATTTTCCTGTCAGGCTGTCCTGAGCTGCAAGGTGAGATTACATCCAAGGGTTTATTGATGCGTCATCTGCGGTAAATCCTCCGATGCTTCAGGCGTGTATTTACCCAGTCTCGGTGCATCTATCGTTATCCTAGAGACGTGGGACTATGGGGTATGTATGCAACATCTACACTTGAGCTTGGTTGTTCGTCGTGGAGGTTGACTGTATCAGAGATAGAACAGCGCGTTGCCGTGCAGGATGCTATCGGAGCGCAGGGATCCGACGTCCGTGACCTCTGACGATCAACATCACACGTTGAAGCTGTGTTCCGCGTCCTAGACGACGACTTTCCTCATTATTACGACTTCTGTCACCTATTTGTAGATATTATAAAACGAGGCAAGGCAAGTGTTAGGGCTTAGGCATATCGTGGTGAATCTCCTCGCGGAGTCCGTCGCATATTCTATCTCCATGTGCTCCCTAGCACCGACCCTCAGTAAACAATCGTACACTATCTTAGACACAATATAAAGCTACGAAAATTCACGGGCAGCGTTTCTTGTTTCAAGTGCACGATCCGTCCGTCACATGGAAGTAATGAGGACTAGGTGGCAAGCCCAATCCGGTCCTGCCAAATTCATCCAGCCTACCCTATACTCCTTGGCTAGACCCTCGCCGGCGTTCCACTTCTAAGGATGGTGTTCATCGCTGTTTTAGTATCCATTTGTTTTGTATCCACTGCATTAGAAAGTGTGGCTTGTTCCTGTTCGATGTTTAAGTCGCTTTAGCCTCGGCTTCCGAAATACCCGATGGCGTTCGAATCGTCGCAAGTGCGTTCCACCGAGAACGAGAAGGCTGGCTTGTATAACCTTCTCGGAAGACGAATGACATCTTCGATAGTCCATGATGATGTAGATGCTGGAAGCGCCGATCAATAAGATGTCTAGATCCACAGATAAGGTCCTCGTCTTTTCTCTCTTTATTTAGCAACAACCTTATTCCTCATGACCTGGGAGACTAGACCGCGCTCAAGATGGACGGAGCAAATCAAACGCCGAAATCGCAATATGGAAGACGATTGATCGTCCGTATTGTTGACTCCGTGGCTGCCAATGACCCCTCGCGACCGTTCATTTTCATCCCGACGACCAGCAGCAACCCGAGTGACGGCTGGAAACCCGTGACTTATCGAGAACTTTCTGGAGCAGTGAACTCGGTAGCGTGGCAAATTACGCAGAGATACGGGCCTGGATTTCAAGGCGAAATTAGGCACGTTGCGTACATCGGGGCAAACGACGTTCGATATGCCATCATGGTGTTGGGGTGTATCAAAGCAGGCTACCAAGCATTTCTCCTGTCGCCGCGCAACAGCTCCGAAGCACAGAAATCACTCCTCGACAAAACCGGATGCCGGATCTTCTGGCACACTGAGGCGTTCAGCACCTTGGTAAAGTCTTGGATCGGGCCACGCCAAATAAAGACAGACACGGTGCCCAGTGTCGACACCATGCTCGCGGAAACATCTCCACCGTTTCCCTACAACCGCACCTTTGAAGAGGCAAGATGGGACCCAGCTTTCACTCTACACACCAGCGGTTCTACGGGCATACCGAAACCGATTGTTGTGAAACAGGGCAACTTCATCATTGCGGATGCCCTGCGTGATCTCCCCGAACTGCACGGAGGCAGATACCAGTCTCGAGCCTGGGCAGATCGAGCAGAGAGAATGCTACTTGCCATGCCGCTATTCCATGCAGCTGGAATAGTAGTGCTCTTAAGCATGACTCTTGTCTACGACATCGCAATTGCCCTGGGAGTTCCGGACCGGCCTCTTACCTCAGACCTGGCGATTGAGTGCTTAAACAGTGCCGGCGTTCAAGGAGCCCTCCTACCGCCTGTCATCCTGGAAGAAATGTCTGCGAGCGAGGCTGGGATTTCCGCCTTGAAGAAACTGAACTTTGCCGCTTTTGGTGGGGGTAAGCAATGCTGATCGAGCAACCGCACCAATCAGCTAAATGTTGCATAGGCAATCTCGCGCAAAAGGCTGGCGATATTCTGGTACGTCGCGGGGTCATTGTCTCTAACGGGATCGCAGCTACCGAGTAAGTCCTTATGTCAAGCTTTGACGACATCCCTAACTTGGCCAGATATTGCCCTTACCCAATCCACTTCCAAACGAACATGGAGAACTGGCAATACTTCATCTTCAACAACCAAGTCATGGGCTGCGAGTGGCGTCCGTTTGGAGAAGACGGTCTTTACGAGCTCGTCGTTTCCCGGAGCGACACTCGGGATCCTGGCCATCAAGCCGTCTTCTACACATTCCCGGATCTAGATGAATGGTCGACGAAAGATTTGTATAGACCTCATCCGACTCTCTCCGATCACTGGATGTTTTGTGGCCGTATCGACGATGTCATTGTCTTTTCAACAGGAGAGAAACTCAACCCAGCGACGATGGAGGAGATTATTAGCGGCCATCCTTCTGTCAAAGGGGCATTGATTGTGGGACAAGACCGGTTTCAAGCGGCCCTGGTTTTGGAGCCCATGTCACCACGTGAAGGCGATGCAGTTGAGGCACTTATTGCAGAGGTATGGCCTCTGGTGGAACATGCCAACGCAGAGACTGTCGCACACGGCCAGATCGTTCGGTGGCTTATCGGAGTATCACCTCCAGAAAAGTCCTTCCTGCGTACCCCGAAAGGCACTACACTGAGAGCAGACACGGTGAGACTTCTTCAAGAAGAAATCGATTTGCTCTACCAGGATCAGCAAGTGAAAGGACCTGGTACATCTGTCGATTTGAATCTTAGTGGTGAGGATGCTTTGGCAAGTTCTCTTGTTGACTTGGTGACCGACTTGACAGGAGTACACGGTCTCGGTGATGAGACAGATTTCTTTGATGCTGGGCTGGACTCACTGAGAGTTTTTAGCATCATCAGGCTACTCGAGGCGCGACTTAAGAGCGAAGGTATTCGTCTTAGACCTGAGACGTTAACACCTCGGGCCGTCTACAGAAATCCGACGGCGAAGCAGCTAGCCAGCTTTTTATACTCCAGAACAAACCAGAAAGGACCCAGCGAAGAGTTTCAGGATGAACGGGATGTGAAGAAATCAGAGGAACTGTTGTCAAAGTACATCAGGGACCTGCCGCTCTCACGCCCAGGAAAGCAAGAACCACTTCACGACGGGCAGACGGTTCTCGTCACTGGCACAACTGGCTCACTTGGGTCATATCTTCTCGAACAACTCTGCACGCTCAAGACTGTGAAGAAAGTTGTTGCTGTCAACCGAGGCCAAGACGGGGCGGTCCGACAGGCCAAGGCGAGTGCATCCAGAGGGCTGGGTACCGATTTCTCAAAGGTCCAGTTTCTGGAAGCAGACCTATCGCTTCCTCGACTTGGGATGGATCAGACTACGTATAAACGTCTGCTACGTCTAGTTGATCGCATCATCCACAATGCGTGGCCCGTCAACTTTAACCTCGGGGTCGCTTCCTTCGAGCCGCATATTCGCGGTGTTAGGCACCTCGTTGACTTTTCGGCTGCCTCTGAGAAACTAATACCTTTAGTCTTCTTATCAAGCATCAGTACTGCCAGCGGCTGGACAAAAATGAAGCCAGTGCCTGAGGAACGGCTCGAGGATCTAACACTACCAAGAATGGGATACGGCCAGTCAAAACAAATTGGTAGCCTTATTTTGGATGCAGCATCAAAGACGTCTGGGCTCCCGACGGCTTCGATTCGACTTGGACAAATTGCAGGCCCCAAGAGCACCAATGGCGAATGGAACCGGCGGGAAATGATCCCCAGCCTTGTTGCGAGCTCGGTGCACCTTGGGATTCTACCTAGCCATCTCGGTCCGAGCCAAGTTGTTGACTGGATTCCAATTGAGGATATGGCGACACTCATTCTGGACGTCGCGGGCGTGACAACGCGGATCCCGGCTTCTGAGATATCGGGGTACTTCCACGCCGTCAACCCCACCACTACCGAGTGGTCAGAGCTGGCAAACGTGGTCAAGGACTATTATGGTGAGCAGATTCAAGAATTAGTCGGTTTCGAAGACTGGATCTCAAAGCTGGAAAACAGCGCTCGCGATACGAAAAGTCTCAGCAAGAACCCGGCCGTAAAGCTGCTTGATACGTACCGCAGCATGATTGCGGCAGATCAAGCAGGACACCGGCATGTGGAATTCAGTATGGAAGGAACAAGGGTCCGCAGTCCTACAGTGGGGAAGCTGGGCGAGATTACGCCTGAACTCATGAGGAACTGGTGTAGACAGTGGAAGTTTTAGCAGGAATTTGGTCGAAGTGAATGGGATGGAATGAATCTGGTCGACGCTGAATTATGAGTAATCAGCTACAAGCATTTCTGTTGTGCTCAAGGTTGTCTACCAATTCGATAGAAAGGATCAAGAGAAACAGCAGGTGTAAATCGCAAAGGGCAGTCGCGTGCAAGATGTTAGGTCGAACGTACCATGTCGCTCGTGTGGGGGACTTGGGAGGTGGGAACCGGGAGGGCATTCCGGCCATGCGCCACCAGTTCATTAGGCTATAAAGAGCTAAAATAGGCATATAAACTCTGCCGACTATATTCTTTGTCATTGAATGGCCTTAACTCTGCTTTTCAGCCTTATCTGTATGCCAATCGCACAAGTCTGTTCGCTACCGTGAGTCTTGATAGTGCCTACCCATGACGGTTAGGCATTGAGTAGAATATTTGCGTCGGAAAATTGCACCTCTTTTGAAGTATACGACTAGATAGAATGCGCGTTGATAATAGAAGAAAAGATGTTATTTTTCTTGGGCTTTAATCTGGAGTAGTCTCAAAACTCGTCCAGCCGGCTTCCAATGTCTCGCTCCCTCGCCAAATCAAGCAACGACTTCCCAAGTGCCAAATCCATGATTCCCAGCCCGACACCCTTGTACAGAACAAGGCCGTCTGCTAGCCAGGCTTCCAACTTCTCATTGGCCTTCTGGTCGCCCGTTTTCTGAAGATTTACCAGCTCTCCCAACTCAAGCATTTTATCAGTTGACAACTTCGCTTCCGCAATCTCCCCCGCCTCCAGAGCGCAAGCTTCCCGGCTGTCGACCAGAATGACTCCGCCATGCTTCTTGGAATCCTGGCCTGGATCATAGGAGCCGAGGTCTGTTGTTGTGGTGGCCTGCAGAAGGGTTGGATCAATCTCTTGCATGTCGAGCTTATATGAACCAATGGCCGAAATGTACCGGGTCTTGCGGCGACCTTCTTTGCTTGTGAGCCATTCGGCGGGGAAAATGGGCTTCTTGGACGGTGTAGTGCAGAAAATGACATCGGATTGCTCAATAGCAGCGCGTGTGCTGTCTTGGAATGCGGCCGGTGTTGACGAAGATTCGGAGTCGACAATGGTGAACTTGACGTTTGCCGCAGCCTTGATACTCCCCTCATCGTCCATCTGGTGCAAGCGATCGATCAGCTGTTGCACACGGGTGGCAGATCGGTTAACGATTGTGACAGTCTGGACATCCGACCCCTTGAGGACCAAGGCCAACCGAAGATGCCAAAGCGCCTGCTTGCCAGCCCCGAACATGACGATGTGCTCAGTTCGCGTCCGATAGCGGTACAGAAGAACAGAGCCGAGGGCAGTCCGGAACGCGGTGAATTCCTCCGAATTGACGATGCCGATGCATTTGCCTTGTTCGTCGCAGAGCACAAGCACGCCGCGCAGAGGAGGAGCAAGGGCTTTTTGCGACGATTGCGGCGGAGGCACGCCGACGATCTTGACCGAGACGCCGTCGGAGAGAGTGGCGGGCATGAAGAGTGTGATTTGGCCGTCTGGGCGGGCGACTGCTTGGCGATGAGGCTGGTATTGACTCTCGTTGTCGATCGAGTAGGACGAGAAGGCGGCCTCGAGGGTGTTGGTCATGGACGCTATTTCGCCCTTCCCAAAGCTGACCAGGAGGGACTTGACATTTCTGTCGGAGAGCACGCTGAAGTCCATTTGGAATTGTCTTGCTGTGGTGGAAAAGGGAGACGGTGCAATTGGGACAACGACGGATGGACGGAGCGCATGACTTGAGTTGGAAAGATGTGGCCGTGAAAAAGGTGCTAAGGGCGAGAGAGCAGATTGTATGCGAATGCGCCGGGACCACATGGCTTTGTCTTTTCTCGGGCGATTCAGTCTTTATAAGAAATGAGATATTTATGTCAGAGCAATCTGGATACAAAGTTTAGTATAGGCGCAACTCTTTTCCCTATGAAGCGACAGTGTAGTCGCCTTCTCGCCGGGCTCTTTCAAATCGGGAGGCCATTCCGACCCGATGATCGAAGCTAGAGATGCCGAATGCACCTATTGATCACTCGATTGGATGCTGGAACGTCATCTACCAGGCACAATCATCATGCGCGAGTAAGGAAGTCGCAATTACGGAGCCGTCCGCTATCTGTAATCATGATTATCGCTTTGAATGATGAAATCGTAAATTAAGAGGGAACTAGCGTTATCGTAGTCTGGTGGCAGATCTCGGCTTGAGTTTCCGACAGTTGAATGGCCCTAGACACCAAGGTTTTCCCCACGATGGCAGCAATCCTATTCCCTTATTCCAGGATTAACCCATCAACCACAAACTTTCACCAATGGAACCAATCTCAAATTATCACAAAGAGAAATGACACCCACAAAGCAAAAACACGTTGCAATTGCTGGGGCTGGAGTCAGGGCTTTCCGGTGCCTTGCTGCTGTCCGAAATCGGATACAAAGTTGAAATTGTTGCTCGAAATCTGCCCGGCGACGAGTCGACTGAATGGGCAAGTCCATGGTGAGACGACGACTGGAATTCTCAATAGAACATAGAGTTGACTCGATTTAGGGCTAGGGCACGTCTCGCTCCGCACCCCGACGTCGGATTCCCCAATCTCCAAACTTGGCTGAAAGCGATCCTACGTCAGGCGTCAGAGTATGTTTCACCTCTGTGGTTGCATGGCTGAGTGCTAAATAAACCTAGGAAATTAAAATCACTGAATTCTACGACGACCGTGCCGAGGATGCAGAAATATGGTACCAATCTGAAGTGCGTAACTTTCGACAATTGAACCAATCTCAGCTTCCTCCTGGCATGACTCTTGGATACGTGTACGATGGACTGGTAGTCAACCCGAACCAATTACTCCCTTGTCTTGTCCAAAAGCTCAAAAAACGGAGTATCCTTCACCTGCAAAACACTCTCCTCGATGGAAGAGCTGGCCTTGTTGACCGATGCAAACACGTTGGTCAATGCCTCTGGTCTCGGTGCCAAGATACTTGCCTCGGATGAAACTATCCTAGGCATCCGTGGCCAGACCATGTTTGTCAAGACAGACAAACTCGACGAGGCAATGATAATCCAAGGATCGCAGTACACCTACGTAATACCACGCGCATCAGATGGTGGCGTTATCCTCGGAGGAGTCACGCAGCCAGGTGACAGCCGAGTGCACCCAGATCTGAGCCTTCGCTCGGATATCCTCACTCGCGTCAACTCCACGATAAACGGTACGTTTTCCACGCTTGATCTCAACCGCGACGTCGTCAAAGACATTGTTGGCTTCCGACCCTCTAGAATTGGAGGAATACGCGTGGAGCGGGTGGGAAATGTGGTTCACGCCTACGGGTTTTCTGGCTTGGGATATCTTTTCGCTTTTGGCGCTGCTAAGAAGGTGCGTGATTTGATTCTCCAGACACCTGTACTTGCGAAATTGTAAACGGAGCTCCCTATACATGGAATCACCGAGGGTAGTACCATCAAATTCTATATAGGGTCGAGAATTGCTTGTATCCCGTTGTTGTCGCCGAGCCAGAGTCCTTGATTGCTTTGTTGCAGGAGCCAGAGTCAGTAGAAACACTAGTAAAAGGGATTGTTTGTTCTGATGGTTAGCAACAGCCTGGAGAGGTTCCCCAGGCCACGGCCTAGACGCTGTTAGGGAAGAGGTTGAGATCTATCATTGCTGAAAGCATTAAGAAGCTTCTGCTAGTAAGCTAATGAAGGAGTAACCCACTATCTAATTAAGAGAAAAAGATTTACTAACAATTTAATACTTACCTTAATTATAAGATAATTATATATTAGCTATTTATCTTAGAAGATACTATTTAATAGCTTTTTACTATAATAACTTAATACTTTATTAACTAAGCTTTTTAATCTATATACCTACTATTAGTACCTTAGTATAAATATAAATTAAGGATTCCTCTTTTTCAAAGAACACACTTTAAAAAGGCTAGTCTGGTTTGAAAACTTCCTAAATATTATACTATAGCTATCTATCGAGTAAACTTCATGCTTTAATTCCTCTTTCAACTAGCAGACGCGTTTTCAGGCGAGGCTTTCATTATCTGCACAGCCTGATTCAACGATGATTGGAACTCGGGCCAATATTCGTCCGCATTCGTGTCACCTTTGCAGTGTCTAAACTACCCAATCATGTAGCATTCGCCTTGATACCCCGCTCCTCAAGACTCAGACTCCTGTACTTTCATCGATGCTGCAGCTCTGCAACAACAATCTCATTTATATCTTGTTTTACCATACGGGTTACCGTCTCTCTATTATATCCTAGCGCCAAGTATGGCTACCCAGTATCAGTACGACTACATCGGACCAGGCTGGATTCGTGTCCTGCGCTTGGTCTCTCTAACCCCCGAGGTCATATTGGACATTGAACCCGTCTACCTTGACTCCGATCCAACCTACTACGCCCTATCGTACACATGGGGAAAATCCGTCTTCACTAGCCGCGTCTTCATTCGAGACCGATTCTTGAACGTGACGCCAGGCCTCCACGAGTGTCTCCAGTATCTGAACCTGTACGTCGGGTCGAGGATCTGGATCGACGCCATTTGCATCAATCAGGTCGACAACGATGAAAAAGCATACCAGGTTCAAGCGATGGCTCGAGTGTATCGTCAGGCGGCAAAAGTCCTTGCTTGGCTTGGTCCCAGCGCCGATGACAGTGACATTGCAATCAAGGGGATTGCTGCTTGGGGCAAAGCAGCCTCCGACGCCGGCATTCTCGACATTGGGCCTGACACGTTCAGCAAATGGCCCGATGTTGGAGAAGACCCAAAGCTGGTGAGGACAAGAGACACGCTGCTGAGCCTCATGCAGCGCGCTGCCGACACTGAGGGCGATGAGTCCCGGATTGATGAGCGAGTGCCGAGGGTGGCTTTGGCGAGCCTCACCAACAGATTGTATTTCATTCGAGTGTGGGTGAAGCAGGAGATGACACTGGCAGAAAACGCCGTCATCTTATGCGGCGCGTCTTCCACCACAGTCGAGTACTTCCACGCCATTATCTTATTCTACGGCTTGCTTCAACCCTGGGAGATTTCCGAGTGGCGAGCTGGAAGAATGAAGCGAATTCCAGGGCCATTTTCCGAAGAACAGTTGATGGCTGTGGAGTCACCATGGGATCTGCTCAAGACTGCGAGTGCTAGCGACGCGGCCGGTCGTCTGCTGTCGGGACGGAGGAGATACCGACAAGAGGGAACGGAACCGCTGTTTCGACATCTACACAATGCGTATGTGCGCCCTACGGCTCAAGTCCTGGACTGCGGAGACCCAAGAGACAAGATATGGGGACTGCTGGGCATTGCTGGAGACTCGGATCAACTAGGACTCAAGGCGAGTTACACAGTCGACACCGAATTTGTTTACGAGACGACTGCCAGAGCACTGCTGCATCAGGGATACATCTCCATATTGAAGTGGTGCCGTACCAGACAGGTCACATCACCTTCCTGGGTTCCGAATTGGGTGCTTCCCGTCCGGAATCCCTGGAGCGAAGACCTCGGAATGCCTCTTTTTAAGGCGACTGGAACCAAACGACAGCCAAATGTGGGCCACACGAGACCTGATCCGCCTGGGTGCATTCGCCTTTACGGAATTCGCGTGGATAGCATCGCAGACATTGGATCAGTGTGGCAAGCTGGCATGGACGATAGCTTCGACCAAGCCATCTTTCGCACAATGGCTGGCGAACTCAGAGCCTTTTTAGAAAAGTCCCGGTATCCCGAGCATCAGAAGGTTGAAGCAATGTGGCGCATTCCAATCGGAGACAAGGAGTTTCAAGAATCCAACCCTTACTTCGTCCGGGCAACCGAGCGCTCAAAGACGCAGTTCTTGGCTCTCGCTTCCAAGACAATGGACAGCGACATGATGGCTGCGACGTATTCATACCAGGCATGCATGGGCTACAACTACATGGCGCGGCCAATCTTTTCCGAAAATGGATACGTAGGGATCGGACCGAGCGAAGTTCAGCCTGGGGACATTGTGGTCTTGTTGTTTGGTGGAGATACGCCGTTTGTTTTGAGACCGCTTTCTGGTGGAAACGAAGGATACTTGCTCGTGGGAGAGGTGTATGTGTACGGAATTATGGATGGAGAGCTTGCAGAGAACGAAGATTCTACAGCTATGTTTGACTTGTGGTAGATGCGGCTACCTGGGTGATTTGAGAATCCTCCTACGTTAAGAGACAAGAGTTGAGGGCTGTTTGGCATCACGAATTTTATTTCCCAATATTGTATTTCAAATAGTAGATAGTTCTAATTTAATTCTTATCTTGCGCTGTGCTTAACTCTCCTTAAGTAGTTCAAATATCTGAGGTCAGACTGAGCCACATGACTGATCAGAGCATCACTGGTAAGCTATGAATACCCCATCGTCCAATAAACCTGAGTGATATTTGAGCAGCGGTGACTGCTTTCTGGTCTCCTCATTGCGCAGCACTGAAAGACGTGGTAGTCAGTCGAAAGAAATCACCTTTGAGAGGTACAGATAATATAGATGCTTCCAAAGAGATCGTGCACAAGTATGCCGTGTCGCACAGCAATCACCAATATTGCCTTGACAGCCTCTTCTTTTGGCAAGGCAGTTCCATAGAACTCAGACTTTACCCACTGAACGCCTTTGAGAGAGGCTGAGTCTGCAGTTGAGAAGCCAAGATATTGAGGCATTTTGAACGGAAACCCTGCATCCAGCCAGCTTGAATGAAGCTACTCAATATCCTCAGGCGACACGTCTAAATCTGCCTCGGAGGCGGAGCTGCCAGCTCGTTGTTGGGCGCCACTAAATCGTCTGCAGGCCTGTCACCAATTATCATCGAGCGCAGTGGTTGCATTCTGCCTTGGCTGAAAACTGTCTGTCTTACGTGTACTTGGCTGCCTAATCTAAGATGCACAGCCTAAGCAGCTATTATTCTCTTAAGCGGTCTTTTCGTTATCGAGGACCATCTAACCCTGGAGAACCTGAGTGCTAGAGAACTAGTCCTGACTGGTGCCTTCCGTCTAGTATCGACCGTTGACTTTTTTTTTTTCAGGAAGCTGTGCTGTAAGAACTTTTCTCAATTCTCATAAAGGTTTTTACCGCGAGAATGGATGCGATCAGCGCAGCCTCGAGCATTGTTACGCTCATCCAGTTGTCCAGCAGTATCGTCGTCTATGTCACAGCCATCGCCGATGCTTCAAAAAGTCAGAAAAGCCTGCTCCAGGCTGCAAAAAGCTGCGAGTCAGTCTTACAGCAAGTGAAGACCGTAACGGACGAATACACCGAGGACACAACTTGGGTGGTTAGAATTGGTCCAACGCTTGAACGATTACGACCTCTCCTCAACCTCATCAATGACAAAGTCCAACCTAGAGAAGGCACTGCCCAGGTAGAAACTCGGAAACGAATAGCTCTTTACCCGACAGGTAACCCGTTTATCAACTTTCGACTTATCAGCTATTAATCGATGGAGTCGTTTATTCAACTCTACCAGAGTCTGCCTCTATCGGGTGGGCATTGTGGAAACTGCTAACCAAGGCTTGAGGCTGATCGGTAAATGGGAATATTTGTATCCGGAAGAGTAGGCGTGTTCACTTCGGAGTTCCCTTCTAATCCTTCTTCTATATTGAATGCATAGAAACTATGCTTTATGGAATTGAAAAAGAATGTCGTGTCATTTAACTTAGAAAAGGCACTAAAGGCTCCATTTAACTTTCTAGCTTAGGCACTGTGAGATGCTACACCAAGAAAGTAATCTCGGTTGTTTCTAGGTTTGCAGCACATCTTTTGAAACATAGACTGTAGGGAGATTCAGACATGATTATGTGAAGGGGCCCGTCGAAGAACCTAGTTCCCGGCAGCTGGGGCAGACTTGATTATCTGGTCTAGTTGCACTGTCCAACTTGGTACTGCAAATATCTCTCAAAGGAAACTAAGAGAAGACTGAAAAATGAAAGCTCCCCTACCCAAGTCTAGTCCTAATACTTCAGGCTTTTCTCGGTTGGACTTTGACTATTACTACTGAGGCTGGTAGTCGTAAACTAGTGCATTCTCCCGAACCAGAACCTCATCATCAGATCCACGTCCACAGCAGTATTCATTGAGTTTAAACACTAACACGCATTGGCGCTCCACGTATGCCAGGTCTTCATCCGAGTGGGGATAGTCGGCCGTCCAACTCTTCCGAATTTTGTTGGTGCCATCACCCGGCGGCCTCTCAGGATCAATTTCGATCATCTCGCTCCATAAACAAGCCGTTTCTAGCATAAGGTTGTTTCGGATGCTGCGGAGAACAGATTCCCATGAAGGGGAACGAAGAATTACTCGGCCTAGGCATAGCTTCCGGAGAGTATCCTTGTGCCCAAGCAAGACTGCTAATAATTCTTCGCTCGTGCAATCAACGTCGCTGATTGATAGTCTTGTTAAATACGCCCAGTGGAATGATGGGATGACGTCGGACAGCCGCGCCGTGGCCTTGGGCATCCCGTAATACATGCGAGGTAAGTTGATGACCAAACTGCGTAGTTCCTTCATAGGCTCAAGTAGATGTCGTATGACGCCCGTCCCCATGAAAGCCCGTATTTTTTCATACACCAGTTCGTGCGCATTAAGATGATAGCTGGTCATGCTTAGTTCCAGGCATTGTAGCTGACGCAAAGGAAGAAAAAGGCGATCTAGATCTTTGCGGTCTCGATTTAAAAATCTCCAGGAAAACACGCCGGCTTCGAAACTCTTCAACTTGAGCCCTGCATCACTCACAGCTGACATGACCTTCTGGAGGGCCATGACACCATCGCTATAATAGCAGAGATCCAGGTGGTCGTTCTCCTGGCCATTGAGTCCTTCTCGCCTGAGCAACCGGTCTCCACAGAGAACATCAATTGCTTGGAGATTTTAAAAGCAGGGAAAAAACGTTGGCGAAGCACTTGACGTCTTCGTCGTCGTCTTGGAGACTTCTCTGTTCGTCGTATATCTCCGAATACTCTCCGTATTCGACTAGGTCACGAGACAAATCGATTGTGCGCGCCATGAGGTCCTCGGACGACGTGTATACGCGATAAAAACTGGTGTATGTCTCTTGTGTCATCTCCCCCTGTGTTGTGTAGTCGGTGGCGTAATATCGCAATGCTCGGATCGCTCTGGGCATGTCCGGATCCTCGGCAACATCGTACAGTTTCTGTAGATGCTCTTCAGTGAGAAAGAAGCAAAGATTCTTGTGTGTATAGTGCATCGCAAGGATGGAGAATTGCTTGCAGACGAGGCGAAAATTGCAAAGGTCTTGTTTGGGGTTCTGGATCTCTTGTGGGTAGAATCTTCGGAACTCGCTGACGATGGCGCTGTATTTGGAAAATGAATCTCCCCTCGAAGTATCCAGCTCATTTAGTGGACCGAAGTAAAGAGCATTCTTGGGTAGTTTGCGATGAATCCCAAGGCTATACGCTTCGTCCGCCTGGCCAAAGGAATCCTCAGGGCAAACCCCGCACTGGCCGTACTCCTCAACGTGGAGAAACGAGCAAACACGGAGCCAAATCTCAGCCGGAACTTTCCTCACGACTCTGTTGAGATTGTCAGCGGTCATGATGGGGGTTGGTATGCTTTAGGATGTGGCTCAACTGTAAAAGGTACGGGAAAAGGTTGGCGATGCGGGAGGGGTTGTGCGTCAGGATCGGGAATACTTGAATCCGGACCATCAAAGGCAGAAGAGCTGACAGACCAAGGGGTTGAAATAAGCTAGCGAGAGGCAGGCATTTATTCAATTGTACATGTCTTTGCATTACGGAAAGTGGGAGGGGCTATGCATGCAAGTAGTGAAGCCAAATCAGGCAACCAGGCGCTAAATCCAGCACAGCCTGTCAATTTCAAGAACAATAAGCGGTTATAGCGATGCTGTCATGCTTTTAATTCGACTTTAAAACGTATGGCCTAGAACTCTCTGTTCATACTTGCCATTTTTGCATCGCCGAGCGGCGAGGACTTGGGAAACGAAACGCGCAGGCCACCCTCCATTCGGTTTTCAATTCACTACTGGGATTGTCACAATTCTGTGGAATTTGGCAATCAGTCGACCGCACTGAATACAGTGATGCGCGCCTGCCTGCTCTCACACCGCACAGCCACCAGATACAGGCGATGAGGCGATGGCCCGTCTTGACAATCACGACGACTCGGAAGCGGAGCATCTCTTTGGCGCTATACAAGTCAGAGACTTGGCCAAAATCGAGCGTCTGCTCACGGAGAATCGCCTCTACATACACTACAAAGATGTCAACGGGCGCACACCTCTCTCATGGGCCATGGAGCAATGGTTCTTTGAGTGCGTTGACCTACAGCTCAAGTCAGCCGACATCAACGTCAACGAAAGGGACAAGAATGGCCGAACACCCCTCTCTTGGGCATCAGGAGATGTAAACCACAGTTCTCACTATTGGACGAGTTCGAGAGCTGTGGAAAGGCTGTTACAGAGAGATGACGTCGACTTAAACTCGAAGGATGCCAACGGTAGAACACCACTATCATGGGCTGTACTGGGAGGGAAAGATGAGGTCTTGAGACTTCTTCTGTGCACGAATGGCGTCGAAATAAACTCCAAGGATAATGATGGCCGAACTGCGTTATCTCTCGCTGCAGAATCCGGACACGATAGGTCTTTACAAAGTCTCATAAGAAGCCCAGACATCGATGTAAACTCTAGAGACAACGACGGCAGGACCCCGTTGATTTGGGCCGCAAAGTCCGGGAACGTGGGCGACTTGCGATGCTTACTCGAGCATAAGAGTGTCCAAGTTAACTGTGCCGACAAAGATGGCCGAACGGCCTTGTCGTGGGCTGCAACAATCGAAAATCGGCAAGTGTTGGACTACCTGCTCGGAATGGATGATATCGATCTCAACTGGAAGGATATAAATGGTCAAACACCATTATGTCTGGCAGCAAAACTCGGAAACCGCCTAGCTGTGTCTCTCCTGGCTGGGCACAATGGAGTCAATATCAACTGCAAAGACAACAGTGGTCGGACACCATTGTCATGGGCGGCAGAACTGGGAAAACGAGACGCGGTGCTCGAACTGACCAGCGTTTCAAGCGTCAATATCAATTCTACAGACGACATAGGCTGGACACCATTGAGATGGGCTGCAGAGAAGGTACACATCAACGTCATGGAGCGTCTTATCGCTCAGGACAGGTCCACGCTACATTTGGCAGTCCAAGAGGGAAGCCGTATAGCTGTGGACGCGCTTCTCAGTGCTGACTACAACATCCATCAGCGGGATACGCGCAAGCAAACCGCATTACACGTCGCAGTCCGGTTTGTGCGGCTTGAAATGGCCAAGATCCTGGTATCTCGAGGTGCATTAGTTGACATGAAGGACAATCAGGACATGACCCCACTGATGTTGGCGGTCGAGGATTACCGTTTGAAGTTCGTCGATTTTCTTCTACAGCATGGGGCATACACTGGACATATCAAAGCCTTCCAATGGTTCAAATTATACCAACGCTCAGATATTTTATGCCTGGCAGAATGGAGCGGGCAGGTGAAGTATATACGATGCCTTGCAACACACGCGGTAGTAAACGCGTTGGATGAAGGTGCAATGGTCTCTAAAGCGAAGAGGCGTCTCTTGTAAGTAAATCCGCAGCCACAAATTACTAGCGCCAGCTAACCACATGAAAGTCTGTTCAAAAACTCCTCAGTCTGGTGTCAGTCGCTAGCTTCCGCAACAGACATGGCCTTGAAGCCCTACAAGGTTCAAACCGGCCACTGCTTGTCTATTTTGAATCGACCGTCAGAAGCTCTGAGCTTCCGTGCAGGGCTACACATGCCCGCGGAGGCCGTCACAAGTGGCCAGAAACAGTTTACGATCCCCGACCTGGGCGATAGCAGAGTCATTTGGACCATTGTCCCAGCTCTCAACGAGACGGGCTGGGTGACCGTGGAATACTTTACCACTCTACAGGACAGTGATATCCCAGAAGATGGTGCGGAGTTTTTTATGCAGTTTGTGGTTGAGCTTGAAGCAACGTGGCTAAAGCTTTGTGGTAAAGCGGAAGACCATTTGTCCAACTGTGTGAGTAACTCCAAGGCTTTTGTTTCGGAATGAGTCAAGAATCCGTCTTCTAACTAGTACAGCGTCTCGATCAACTCAAAGAGAAAGGACAAAGTTCTGAGCTCATTTACCGTCTCGCCAAGGATGCACTGAAGTGGACTGAGCTCCGCGTCATGCTGAAAGACCATGTACAGTCCACCGAGCAACTCGCTGTAACCTATTGTCGCCAGTACAATGGAGGGCATGGCTTGAAGGGAATTCAGCAGGCACTTGCGGAGCTGGAGCAAAAGGTGAATAATCGTCTCAGCAAGCTCGATCAAACAGTGAGAGATCTCTTGCAGCTGGTAAGTACGGTGTCGCCACTTTCAGTTTCTACTGACAGTCGTAGGAATTTGCGTGGGTATCGATTACCGAGGCGCACAAGTCCACTAGCATTGCAACGAGTATGAAACGGCTCAGCTGGATTACCGTAAGATTTTTGATCAATCATCTACACCGAGCTAATCTGTTCAGTTTATCTTCTTACCAGCAATGTTCGCTTCGGTTGGTCTTCCAAGCTGCCCAGCTGCCGTTTCTTTAACAGAGCTAACCAGCTGTCTTTCATAAAGAGTCTCTTTGGTATGAACGTGGACTTGCTCGAAAACAACCCGGATTGGCGTTGGTATCTTCTTGTTGCGGGAGTCACTCTGACACTGACTGTTACTGGCTGGCTTACATTCAAGTACAATCCGGTTCGTACCTATTCTTTCAGCACGCCGAGGAAGATTTCTAAAAGACTTAGGGTATTGAGTCTTGGTTCGAACGACGAGCGACCAGGACACTACACAAGCCGACGCGGAACGGCCCTCCACGAGACGTTGAGTCAGTGCATTAGAATTGGAAGAGCGGCGGATCAAGATAGGGGATGGAGGATGAAGTCGCAAATGCTGTCGTTGACATGATTAACGTCGAAGTCCCAGCATATAATCGATCTATGGAACTATTTACGTGCACGCGGATGCAATTTTTGATCATGTAAATTCTCTCAAGCCTACCACTACCTCGTAAGCCAGTAAGTTATCGAGACCTAGTCAGGGAATTCTCGAGAACAGCACAGTTGACGACAGCCTCTCAAGCCGTATCAACGACTATAACTAAAATTGTCGCGCTTTGGGTTCCCCTCGCGAAATCCCTTATTAGGGTTGGTAGTTTCGTTCAGACAGCCGAGAACGTGTAGGTGGTTCTCGAAATACTACTGCATCCAGCGACTGTCGAGGGTTCACTGGCTTCCCCCCTCTGTAGTAAAAGGCTAATCTAGTTTCTACGTACAAAAAACTCTGCAAACTCAATATTATCCTCGAGCCTTTTTAGCGTGCTGCTATCATACTGCAGCGCGATCTCAAGGCCTTTACCGTCAGCACGGCGTGGTGGCAGAACCAGACAACGGCCGTCAGGTTTGCCCTCAGTATTGCCAATAGTGACTCGCAATGCTGAGGAATAGCCGAGTTGCTGGCCAAAGTAGATGTCATTGTACTTGTGACTTTGGATACAGACAATGAGAAGGTCTGGGCCGGGATACCGATTGGCGTTCCACGTCAATGTCGTGCTCTTGGGCATCTGATTGAGGAGACCGACAAGTCGCCTAACTGCCTTGTCGTCTACCGCAGCGATCGCTCTCTGGATATGGCGCACTGCCTCGGGATAGACGGTGCTCATAGGGTGCTCCGGTGTTGATGAAGATGAACCTTGCTGAAGTTTGGCGACGGGTAGCTTGGCCACAGCGTTTGGTTCCGCAAAATTGCCCCAATACGTGGACGGGACGTTGGGGCTTTCTATACGGCCCCTGGCATTGATGGTGATGGAAAGCTTGGCTTCAGGATACTTCTGGGGGTCGATGTCTCGGGCCACAATTATGTGACGCCAGAGAAAGGCGCCCAGTGCCTCGACTGTGCCAACCTTGGTTCCAGTGATTTTTGACGAGATGCGGCTTCTAAGCAAGGAAAGAGCCTCGGCTGAGATGAAGTACGTAGCATATTCAAACGTAGAAGCCTCGCTGACTTCATATGCCGTTGGATTGAGGAACTTGGTGGTGTCTTCCGCGAGCCTCCAGTGGGGAAATTCCTCGAGCTTTGCGCTCTGGTCGCCTTCAATGAGATCACTTCTCTCTAGAAAATGGATTGGCGTGGTGGGTTTGCTGACTGCTCCATCGGAGATGGCAGCAAAGTGCGCGCCTATAGTGGAATACAACATAAAATTGCATTGGCCATCACCAGCTACATGCTGTATCTACATTAGTGCTGCCCTCAGTACAGAATGAGATGTGACAGGTTCCATAAAGTAATTGACCTTGGAACCCATTCCAGCCGGAGCCAGAGTCGCGGGAAGGAATGGAAACGTACATGTAAGCGACCTCCCAAGATCAGTCCTCCAGGTATGAAATTGGCTTGCAAAATGAACGACGGCAGCCTCACATTGTCTTCCAGCTCGACGGACGTTCCGAAAACAATGTGCCGCGGCATCTTGTTGAGAGGGAAGTGTTCCTGCTCAAGTTGGTCGAAGGTACCCAGAGTCCACTGATCACGAAGCTCGGGAGACGTGTAATCTTTGTAATGAATCTCAACGCCCTTGCTGGAGTCGAATAGGAGCTCAACCTCTTCACGGCTGCTATCGGTGCGCTTCTGTACGCAGCATGCCAGCTCCGGAATGTCGCCAACGCTCCTCAAGAGGGCCTTGTGGAGGACACTGAAGATTTGTTCTGTATCCGCATCTGAAGCTAGTCGAAAGAAGAGGCATATCGACATGTAGTCTCTGGGCGCAATCTGGTCAATGGCAGACAGTTTCACCACTTGACCATCGCTGTCTGGGTGAGGCCTGATGACCATGACTGAACTGGCCGGTAAAGAGGCCGCAGCCTTGATCGTGTTAGACATCTTCTCCTGCTGTTTTCGCAAGAGCCTTTTCCTGGCTGTTCTCACAAGAAGGGCGTAATGGAATGTGAGTGCGCAAATATATGAACAGCTCTGGGGGGACGAAAGCCCGATGAACATGAGTTGGCGGTCAAGGAGGCAAAAACCTGGATCCATTATCACAGTTCTAGCAGAATTTGTAGTACAGTCCCCCTATCCGTGCATTCACCACTTCTGTTGATCTGTCCAATAGCTCCAAACTTCTTGTTCCAAACAAACCAACCTTTCCTCTGTAGGATCTAGTTAGGACGGCATGACAGCTGAGCCGTGAGGCTAACGACCCGAAGCTGAGACTACCCATGCACTGACAGCAAGCATTACGTAGCACTGTCCTCAGGTAGTTAGTCTTGGCTAGACGCGACCAATTGCAGCAATTATAGTACCGCCATTGCTCCACTCAATGACGATCTCTGATAAGTGCGTGCGAGCTAGTCCGTCTTAAGATCGGTTATCACCAAGAGACATACTAAAATGGACGTAGTTCACCAGTTACAGGTCAACTTTGGACGTAATCTCGGCATTTGCCCGCTTCCGAGTGACACGATCAACAATTACCAGTGCAAGCCCTTGACGTCAACGGAGTTATCAATGGAATGGTTTAATTTAGTGACCGCCTCTCCAAGACACGTCAAACCAAGTATACAGTTCTGTCTTCTTCGTCTTTGCCGTTACAGGTGCTTCACTGCTCAATGGACCCCCAAATACTGTCCCGCTCATGGGTTGAGCCTGCGGGCCCTGTGCACCCTGCTCTCATCAAATTATCTACTCTTGATAATTTAACGGCGCCAGTCTATCCTTCACCAACCCAATTCTTCCCTTTGAAGCCAGACGCCGACCCCCGACAGCTCTATGAAGACTGCAAACGTGGCCTTGCGCGCTACATCTACCAGCAGCCACATCTCGCTGGTAGACTCATCAAGGATGAAACCGGACGCAACTCGATCGAGATCCCCCCAGCGCCACATGCCGGTGCCAGCTTTGAGTACCACGACCACCGAGACGTGAAGGATATGCCTTCGTATGAGGAGTTGAGAAAGTTTGGCTGGCCATTCGCCGACGGCGACCAAGACGGTCTGAGCAAACTGCGTCCAAACCCCTTCCCAAGCGCTCAGACCGGCGACCCCGTCATTATTCCTCGGTTCAATGTCATCAGAGGCGGAATAGTGTTGACCATGTCCATCTCACATGCCATGTGCGACCTTGTGCAGTTTCTGGATTTCATGAAGTCTTGGGCACGCAACACACGTGCCATCGCCAATGCTCGGACAAAGAATCAGCCTGAGCCTCCGCTGCCGCAGCAACTAGCAGCGCATTTGCTGGACCGCTCGCGGCTGATGTCCAATGTGCAGACCGAGCATGATCTCGACAAGCTGGTGGCTCGCGCGGAAAATCTCCCACAGTGGACAATGTTCGACCCACGCGATCCCGAGGAGATGGGCAAGACGATAGAAGGCATCTTCACCAAGGCTCGTTTGACAGATCACGACCTGGCCAACTCTGCCGAAGATGAACTTCGCAGGCTGTCGATTTGTGTATGGACCTTTCCTGAATCCTCAATCAAAAAGCTCAAGCTCGTCGCCCAGAGCGTGTTGCCCAGAGGCGCCAAATTGTCATCCATCGACTGTCTGACGGGTTTTACCTGGCAGCGTTTCTCCGCGGCCAAATGGGCGCCGGGTATGCCAGGCCCCGAGCCTATACCCGAGACAACGCGTATCGTATACGTCGGGAGCGTTCGTACGCGCCTGACGCCACCTTTGCCCCTCGACTACTTGCCTGCTTGCGTGGACCTCTTTCCAGCGGACATGAAGACCGAGGACTTTGCATGCGCATCTCCAGAGGCCTTGGCCAAGGCAGCAACGTCTATCCGCAGTAGCAACAATAATTGGAGCGAAGAGGTGTTCCGCGAAATGCTCGAGGTTGCACAGATGCATCCCATGAGCCCGGGGATAGTACCAAAAGGCCCTGTCGATGTCTTTACCACCGATCACACAAGGCTGAGCGCAGCCGTGTTTGAGGACTGGGGTCCTGACCTCGGCCGGTGTGAGGCCTATCGTGAGCCGTACTTTGGCCGGGTGCCTCCTCATGGTGAGATTACTCTTTTGCCGAAGTGGCATAATGGTGAAGTAAGTGTGATGTTTTCTGGCGAAGCTGTCGTCATGGAGCGGCTGAGGAATGACAAGGATATGAATGCCATGGCTTCTTGTCAGTTTATTATGAATGACTTCATCAAGACCATTGCCAAGCATCGGCGTTCGTCAAAGCTATAAGGGGGAATTGCTGTGTCAATTGGTCGGCATGCTTTTAGTAGGCATCACCACTAGTCAGAGGTAGACCAAAAGGGACTGGGCAGCAGCACTAGGGTTGGGGAATTAGTAGAGGCTAGCTGTGAATATTACACCTAGACATATGCGGAATAATAAAATTTAAAGTCCAGCTAGAAGAAATTACCCTGCGGCATACCATCATAGCTCGGCGGCCCCTGTGGGCTCTTCAATTCCTCAAGCTCTCGATTTCTCACAACAGTAAACACTCCTCCCGTCTTTGTCTCTTGCTCGCAGCTATGGCGCTGGAAAGCCAATTTCCTCTTTGCCAGGTGTCTTGGCAATGGCTCGGCACCACTGTTTCCATCATCACACAACAAAGCATCCAGCTCTGGGTTCCGAGTAGTGCGCAGGATGGTCGAAAAAGACGATCCAAACGATAGAGACGATACCCAAATACAGGCAAATCCGGCCATCACCACGACTATGGTAATGAAAACACTCACACCATACGCAATCACAAGGTTGCGCGGCTTGTAGGAAAATGCGTTTTGCGGGGTTCTGATCTTGACGTCTCCCATGGATGCCGTAGTCGAATTTTGGCTGCAGCGAAGATTAGTTCAAGCGTTGTGAAAGTACTGACACTCTACTTACAGGAAGAATGAGTTACTGAAGAGACTCAGGGTTGTGTTGGTGACGAGCTGTTCCACTGCTTCACTCATGGTCATGTTGGCGAGGGTCTGTTCTTCCGATGGCTCGGAGTCTGACCAGCGCGTCGCGACCGCTATTCTCCGCATCTCCTGTGTTTGCATGAGAATGGTTGAGGTGATGTGGGTGTTGAATGCTGTGACGTAGCCGTATTGTGATGCTCTCAATGTTCCAACCAAGAGGCCGCCGAGAGCATCTAGTATGCTGGTGTATGCAACCCCCGAGACATCCAGAGGCGAATTAAAGCTTTGCTGATTGGCCAAGACGCCGTTGAGCCTGGTACTGTTTCGCACTGTGATTTGCTGTTGATCGTTTTTGAAGCTGAAGTCTACAACATAGGATGAGTTGTAAAGGCCGCAGTCAATGATGGTGTTGCTGTCTACTACGGCGTTGGAATTTGGCAGGCTCAAGAACAACTTTGCGTGGTCGCCCGCATCCGTCTTGTCCAAGCTTCGCATGCCCGCTGTAAGCGTCGTATTAATGGTTGAGTTTAATCCGTAAATAGCATTGACTTGCTCCACAGACTCTCCATCTTCCAATCCGGTGGCTTTGGGGACGAACGCGACATAGCTGAGCCGGGAGCCGGCGTTGATGTCGCTGGCGTTCAGTCGCTTCGCCAGGGCGGAATCTTTGTCGACGGGACCGCAGGATAGAGACGGTCCGTAGAACTTTACAGAGTAAGAGCAGTTGGAAAAGGGCGCTGGGATGTGTGTGATGGAGCCCTGCGAGACGACGGCGGCCATCAGCCTCGCCATTGCGTTGGACGGTGCGGCGTACCCGGATCCTCCGCTCTGGGCCCACTCGGCGAAGACCGTCGGAGAGGTGTAGTCGATGACGGGCAATGGCATGCGGATTGTCGATTCGTTGAGTTGCGGCGCTTGCTGGACAGTGAGGGACGAGGGTGTTACGATGGCAATCAAGGGAAGCAGCCTGAAATGTTAGTCAGCGGGGAGCATGAAGGGCGTTGCATTTTTCTTACCACATGATTGAAGCGATGAGAACCAGGGCAGGGCTGCGAATCCAGATTTCCCCGGTCGCGAAGCCGTAGATGTTGTTGACGACACTGAAGACAGCATCGATGCCATTGAGCGATATCTCCTGGGACCGCAACGTGTACCAGAGCAGTTGCGTATACGCCAAGCCAGCCGCAGCCGTCAGACAAGCCTTGACGAGGAACGCCAGGCCGGTACCGATGCGCAGATTCCACACTTGCTGCTCGGAGCTGGTGACGATTTGCCCATCGAGGGATGCGTAGAAGAGGTGGTGGCCCACGGCGAGCAGGGTGCCAAATAAGACGCTGCTGACCATCAGCGTGGGAGTGACCCAGTGCGCCTGGAAGCGCGCTGCTCTCCTGGAGCTGGAAGTAGACGACGGAACCATGTTTGCGACGATTTGGAGGTGTCGTCGTGGTTGGCGAAAGGCGTCAAAGATTCGGACGCGTTCCGCCCGCGGGTTAAATGGCGTAAGACGGGTCATTACTTATCGCGCCAGACCGCTCGGGTATAGATAGAAACACAGCCACAATAAATCTGAAGCAGATTCATGTGCGTTTATTGGGCTGCGCCGTGCTGTTCCACTGTTTGTAGCGCCCGAGTGTGTCACATCTGCCCGACAGTTTGGTTCAGGCGCTTCGGCCTCATAGCCGGTGCTCGGCGATAGGCTCTTTGATCTCGGGTAAGGGAATTTGTGGAACTGCAAGGATGGAGCAAAGCTCGGCTGATTTTGTCGCCGGGGTGGTTGGGTCGGCCTAGCGAGCAATCGAACAAGCCGTGGGCGCTTAAGAACCCAAGTGGCCCGCTTGGCGCGTGAATCGAGGGATACTCCAAAACTTGTGAAGCGCCAAGATGTTCGATGAGGTCGATTTAATACCATGTGCCATTTACAGGTCATTTTGCTTGTAAAAGGAAGCTGCTGCCTCTTGCCAAGATGATCGACAGCCCCGCAGACATTGGGCGAGGCGGAGCATGCACTGCCATAAATGCAACCAAAAGATTACAGGGTGCATGATGGACTTGAAAGATTTCCTGTAGTTTCACATGATACTATACTGCGTAGTACCCGTCAAAATAGATGGGGTAAAATTGACGTCCGATCGTATTTCTTACATTGCACTTTTCCGAGGCGGCAAGCGGTCTGAAAAAAGATCCGCACACTAAAAGATGTCGGCTTCCACCTATCGTTACAACTATATTAAAATACTTCAGAAATTATAGTATATATATTAAGCCATTTGAAAGCACAGAAGTTTTTCCTTCTTAATTCTAGACTTCGTTCTTTGCTAAGAAATGCTCGTTGGATATACTGACTTATTGGTGGTAGGTGGTGTGGCTCTAAGTAAGTGACCCAATTTGGTGTGTGGTCTATTTTTCCAGGTCGCTTGGGCGGTTGGCTTTGTCAAGGTCGCGGTTGATCTATTCATGCATCTAGATAATTGCAAAAGTCTTCATCACCTATAGAGTGAGTAATTAGCTTCTAGGATAAGCAAGAAACCTATCAAGGCCCAAAGCGCATGTAATTGTCATGTTTTCTCTCCATACTCCTTTGCCTGAGATTTACCATTCATCGAATGTGTATAGCCCCCGAACTACACCCACACGCTGTGAAATACCACCCCAGCGATCGCTCAATATTTCTCAACTTCGATGACATCCGGGTCTCTTGTTTTCTCTCCATCATAGTCAGCAACGGCATGGCCATCCGTGAGCTCTGATCAACACCCTCTAGTATTTCTTTGATGCTCTGACGCACATCGGCATCGCGACACTTGTAAAGCACAAACATGAGCGGTCGGATGATTGCGTTGTCCAGTACGGCAGCCTCGCTGGGCTTATTGCACCGCTGCTGCATTTCGCGCGTCGTCCTCATCATGTCGAGATAGATCGGCTTCACATCTGGAAGGACGTTGGAGTCTCGGCGGTGGTACAAATGAAGGCTCGTCAGCGTCTCGAGATAGAGAGTTTCCAGCGTGTAGGCGTGGAGGTAGGTGTAAGGATCCTTGTCTTTCTTTTGTTTTGCGGATTGCAGAAGGGGTGCAAAGCTGTTGTGCCATTGATCTAGAGCCGAAAAGGGCTCGTCCCACGTTTCTTTCTGTGCATTTTGGCTCTCAATGTCGTGGCTGGACACTGACGAAGAGCGGGAGGATGACTTGTCAGAAACAAAGGTTTGAGCGCGATGGACGAGGAAATACTGCGTCACATCCCACCACCTCAGAGCCTCGGCCAAATCCTTAAAGGACGCCGGCATCTCTTTGACGAGATAGGTGTGCTTGCGGTATTGGGCCCAATTGTGCAGCTTGTGGTTGACTGCGCACCCATCGAAGCCAAGTTCTAGGGCCCACGGATGTGTAGTGAGACGCTGCACTATGTCGAACAGGGCTGATTCGAGCGTGGATAGTGGCAACTGCGAGAAGGGCAATCCAGTTTCCTTGCATCGCTCGTCAAAGTAAGCCTCGGTGATGCGATGGCCGTGGTCGAAGTGCGCAAACGCCGTCACCATGTCGCCCCGGATCATGTCGTAAGTCACAAAGAGAATAGACACAACAGCTACGGTGAGGAGTGCCGAGGTGGAAGAATTCGCTTCCCTGATACAGCGGAGAGCTCGGTTATAGTGCACCAGGGAGAGTTTGTACTGCGCCTCGTCGGCCGACGGGTCGGAATCAGGGTGTGTGAAGGCGTTGGCAGCGGCGCCAATGGCACAGCATATCTCACGAACGGCGACGTCCTGCTGGGCAATCTGGGGAGTGAGAGACGAGAGAATATTGACGGGAAGGGTGCCGGCTTGTTCGTTGATGAATAAGAAGACGGAGAACATGTCCCATTGCTGCTGGGTGTTGAAGGCGGACAGGATGGAGTTGGGCTCTGTCAAGATACGGCAGTCGGATATTCCCGGCGACTTGGCCACGCTGTGACTGGTGATGGGAAGAATGTCGCAGGTACGGGCTGAGGATATGCATCGCTGACAAGCCGGTCTGCCCTGGTCGCACTTGATGCGCCGCCGCCTGTGCCAAAGAGTCAACTCAACGAAAGCCGCAGAGTAGAGCGGTAGACGAACTTGCATTCCTTGCACCCGAATCGGGTCTTGGGGGCCTTTGTCTTGGTAGCCCTAGGGCGGTTTGATAGGTCCAGGACCAACAAGCCCGTACCGGGAGGCGTATTCTACAGCTCAAAGAGGCATTGTCAGAGGGCAGTGGGTCAATGCAGTTGATCTAGGGATAAGGCCCACCTTGGCCCTCGGCCGAGAGAGACCCGGTTGGCTGGGCGCCATTGCGGCAGTTGTTGGGTTAGGTCCTTGAAGCTCTCAGACGCGGCTGGTTGTCCACAATTGACGCGTCTGAAGGCGAAGGATTCTTAGTTCCAGGAGAAGCTTGGCCCGGATATCGCGGGCTCGGACCTTATGACGATTCAGCCAATGACAGGTTGCGCTGTGCGAATTACCCTTTTCGGACAAGGTTTGTGGGAACTCTAGAGGTGCTGTGACCAATCAGTGTCGCTTTCCCAAGTAGCTAAGTTCCCGGTCCGTGAATTGCTCGCAGGGCACTGCATTTATAATGGTGAATCCATTCCATTTCTTCCTTGCTCTTCATTTTTCCAAGTTACAAACTCCAGCGTACGGTAACACGTCTGTAAAAATGGGCAAATCCAGACCGTCACTCGACTATTGCACTGTGGTGCGGCCAAGCAGTGCGTCCTCCGAACCTCGCCTTATTCCAACCACTGACACGCGCAGACTATCTTGACCGCATGTTTTACCTCTATAGCAGGGTCGGCGTGCAATCAAACATTCTCATATCCGCGCACTACACCTCTTCAACTTTTGACGGTCGGAAGCGTCTCGACAAAGAGGCAGTCTACTCGGCTGTCCGTTCAGTGCTCGAAAAGTATCCAGAGCTCAGCATCATTGGCGTTCCGGAACCATTACCGAAAAAGGGTCACCATAGCCTCCTTATCGCGGCCCTACACGAGATTGACCTGGAGACTTGTGTTGAGTTTTTAGACGACGAACCGCCTAGTGTGAGCGCAGAAGTCATCGAGCGCCTTCACAACCAGTGGGATTGGACCGACGAGCAGTTCAATCCCCGGCGGCCATGGTGGAAAGTGGTTGTCCTCGGCCGGCAAGAGGTGGTATTCGTATTCCACCACATTGTTTGCGACGGTCGCTTCGGCCATACGTTCCACCTCGAGTTCCTCGCCGGAATCAACGAGTATGACGAAGAAGAAAAACCCTGTTCGCGGATTGTCAAGATAGACCCTGAGAGGGTTAGGCTTGACAAAGAGCTAGAGGACTTCTGGACCAGCACCGTGTCGGTTCTCAACGTCGTCCACGTCTTCATCATGAACCTTCTTCTTCGGCTTTTCTTAGGAGGCAGGCTTCTCTTCACTGGCCTGCCCGAGTCGAAACCGTACGCAAAGGACGGAATCACCGAGGCGACTCCCGATGAGTGCACCAAGACGCGCATTGTCGTCAATCGCATCCCCGCCGCCAAGATGCAGCGTATCCTCGCCGCCTGCCGTGAGCGCAAGGCGACATTCACGCCGCTCTTAATTGTCATGACTTTATGCGCCCTTGCCTGCGATTTCTACCCAAAAGCCACGGTCGGCATTGCCAACTGCGCTCTCGACATGCGGGGGATATATCCTACGGAAGACGAGTCGCCGGATTCGGGCAAGCTGCTGCAATGTGCGGGCGGCATCAGACAGATCTCTTTCTTGAATAAGTATCGTCGACTGTTTCCATCAAAGTCTCGGTCAAACGGGGAAACAGACAAGAAGACAGACGAGAAGATTGACACAGCAGCCGATGTGGATGTCGACGGCGCGTGGGAACTGGTCCGAGAATGCCGCGCCTCCATAGTCCAGAAACTCGAGGCGAAACCATCACAATTGCTCGTCGTGTTTCGAGCTGCCAACTCCATGTCGAACGATCTGGAGAGCATGCTGAGCTCCACCTTTCCGGCTTTCGGGCTGCATCTGAACAATTCCGTCCAGGTGTCCAACATCGGAGCTTTCCCAACGGGAGATCAAGGTGGGCACTGGAAGATTGACGACACGACCTTTTCAGCTGCATGTGTCAACGGGAGCCTCAGCTACAACCTGTCCTTGAATGTAAGCGGAGTGCAAGGGGGCGACACGGTCATTGCTGCGTGCTATGAGGACGGAATTCTCGAGGAAGATGTGGTTTCTGGGATTCTCGAGGCAGCCTTGGAAAAGATGGAGGCTATCATTTAGATGTGCATATGCCGTACGCTCGACTTTTTGTGCATCTTAAAGATTCAACATCTTCGACAACGGGAGCGGCGCCAAGTCGTAATACACCAACTTTAAAGCTAGAACTTGACTATTTGTGCATAACGTAGTCTCGCATTGCCAGGTCAGAAATGGAAGTAACTTATGGGAGGTTGAAGTGACGTGTCATGTCGGGCTTCACAGCGTAACAGTGGCCAATTTCTCTTCGTTTCCCTGGAGTTGGTTAGCTGTCGATTGTTACTCCAAGATTCTTTTCTAAATGCCTACGAGACTCGCCGCTGCGGTCTAGAATTGCGTAATTCACACTGGGCCTCAAGTAACTTTTACAATAAACGCAGCATCTTTTTCGCAATTTTACGAATAGAACATTAACACAAGTACAGCGTGAAACAGTATGAGACAAAATCGTGACTTGTTGATAGAAGACTGTGGGTTAAGCTCAATATTATGGTCTAGGGTATTGTTTGAAGTCAAGCTGAACAGCGGATTAAATTAATGAGGCGCTGGTCAGACAGTAACCGGTCTTCAATTGAGGCAACTTGAACAGATTATTGTATCGATAGACGAAAGGTGGTACAGTTTTGGGAATGTCACGATACAACTCTTGTGTCTTTCTCCTCCAGCTCTGACTTCCTGGAGCGCGGTAATGAGACTCAACACGGCCGTCCAATCAGCACGCAAGTCAATCCAGAGCTCCTGCGTCGAAGCTAATAGCGCCATCCAAAAACAGGCGTCTGGAGCAATAGGGCGACGCGCGGTGAGGCGTTCTCGTGCCGCAGGGCTAGCAGAGGGACTCGGTGGTGGCGCTAAAGTTCTTAATTAAGATAGAACGCTATTAACGTGGATCGAGGTTTGTTGGCCGCGATCGGGAGTTATTTAAGGGCGGCTCGCGCTTGGAGGCCAACGCTTAATCACGATGGATGTTGCAAGTGCGTCTGCATCCCGGATGTGGAAATGGTCGAAGTTGGGGTGCGGCAGGAAACGGATAGTGGAGGTTGTGGCAAAGGGCAAGAGATACGGTGGTAAGGGCATCGCTTGAATGCACAGACGGATTCACCGAGCTTGAGACGATGCAGTCACTATAAACCGAGGTGCTGTGTGCGAGCGTGTGATGCGGCTATCGCAATTGGACAGCATCAGCACTGGTGTCCAGCAGGAAGACACGATCGCAAAGATGCCTGAATAAGGAAAAGTCACAGCATGCAACTTGACTGATTGTCGATAAGAAACCATGCAACACAAAAAGCCCTTGAAACAGGTGCCGGTGATTATGCAGCCAAACCCTCCAGCGCGGCCACATTTCCAGATGCAGACCGGGGACCACGACAGGCGGAAGGTGCTTTTTCGGAGATTGATTGGGTAAGACGGTACGCGCCGTGTCCCGCCGATGCGACAAGGCGCCACCGTAGGACAAAAAACTGTCGTGCTTTGGCAATTGCAGGACAGAGTCAAGAGTCAAGAGTCCAGAAAAAGCGAGAGAAAGGACAAGCAAGATATCAATCATGGCGTGAGCATCAAGGCCATGGCGTTTGTGGAGAGCATCCACAGTGGACGGGGGAGCAGCTGACAGGAATTCCTGGCCCTGGGCAACAAGGCAGACGGATCACCGAAAACCAGGTGGTCAGACCCCGTTGCAGCAGAGAATTTCCACGCTAGACGAGACTGTGGAGTTGGAGGCTGCAATGGAGATGGTATCAGGCCCAGACAGCAAGGGCTCTGAGACATCCACCATTCAGCTGGATATTCGTCAACACACCCTCTTTTCAACAGCCCCGGTGTCCCACGGCCAAAGCGACGAAAAGGGGCAACTTCAAAAGACCAAAAGACGATAAGACGCGAGCGACCCAACGCGGAGGGTGGTGCCGCGCACTAATAAAAGGTGGCGAGGCGCATGGCGTGGATGCAGGGAAGAATTCTGCAACTCCAACACCACGGGAATACATTTGTCCATTGCGTTTCCACCCATTGCGAGTGCCATGGCCTCTGTGGTCTTGCTCTGTCTGGACTCTGCTGTCTGTCTTTAGTCCATCAATCTCCACGCCATCGGAGAGCCAGGCGTGCCAGATCGCCAAAATAAGCAACCTTGGCTTCCTTTCTTTGCTTTGTCGCCTTCCCGGTTGGGATCGTCTGCATGATGCATGCAGAGTGCCCTTGCAGCTATGTGGCAGGGCGTAATCTGATGCCAGGACCAAGCATCACATCAGCTCCAGGACCCCGGCCACAGCGGAGACGAAACCTCCCAGCAGAACGGAACGAGGCCAAAGTGCGGAAATCCTCAGGCGAGTTCCCTCCTCGCCATGTCCTGTCTCTTGCGCCCTCGTCGCTCCAGCCGAACTAGCCGAAGCCATCGGAACGCGGCAGTGTCACGCACACGATCGAAAATCTTTCTCCGAGATTACGCAATGCGGCCAAGCGTTGTCCAGAGGAACAAAGAGAGGACAAGGAATAAAAGACGCCGGCCCGAAGAGCGCAAAACCGCCGAAGCTATTGCGATTAGCGCATCCCCCAGTCCCCGCATGGCGCGAACCACCGTCGCGGGTGCTGCTCAGGGGTAAATCGACAGGGCAGCTTCTAGACCAGATGATTCGCAAACCCATCCCAGACTCTGACTCGCCATCCCGCTTGGCTCGCGGACCTGGAAGCCTCTTAGGTAACGTCAACCGCCGTGGGAATCCACGCATGGGGGTCTCCGATGACGGACAGGGCTCGAGCATGGCATGATTGCACCCTCACTACGCCCTGCCGCGCATCTGGACCGCCTCGATCCTGATTCGTAACGCATCGTAGTCAAGGGGTGGAGGCGACCCAGATCTCAACGCATCCCACGTGCCAGGATCCCTACTTTAAACCCTCTTATGCAGCCCAGCCCTCGCTGCTTCTCCGCGGTTGCGTCTCTTAGAGTTTTGGCCTTCGTCTCCTTCACTTTGACGACTCGCAGCTCTCGTCTTCCCAGCCGCAACCATGTCGGCGCTTCTCACCGAGCTGTGGATATGGTACGCCTTGACCGTGCTTGTAGTCATGGCGCGAATGTACGTTGCTCACCTTGCTCGACTCCACTCATACGTGCTGACCTCTCTCTCAGGGTGTCCCGAAGATTGCTGTACGGATCAATCAGTGGAACGCGGATCGATGACTACATCATGCTGTTCACCATAGTACGAAGCCCGCCATCTCAAGCAACGTCGCTCTAACCTTGCTAGGTCACGTACACCGTCTTGTTAGTCGTCGTCAAGGTCCTCACCTACACCCCCACCAACCTCATCGACCCCAACGGCAAACATGTCACACTCGACGAAGAGGCCGTCAAGGACCGGGTCTACGGGTCAAAGCTGGTCATTGTCACCGAGCAAATGCAGATGATTACAATCTGGTCTGTCAAGGCTTGCCTGTTGATCATGTACAGCCGATTGACGTAAGTTCTTGCACTCACACCATCGCGCCAACTGCTTACATGACCAGGACGAGTTTGCGACAAAACTATCTCGTCAAGATTGTCTCAGGCTACACCGCACTCAGCTTCGTGCTCATGGAAATTCTGTTCTTCGCTGCATGGTGTCGGCCGTTCCAAAACTACTGGAAGGTTCCCTCAGAGGACATCAACTGCTCGGCTGAAACGAACCACATGATTACCAACGCCGTCCTCAACATATCCACCGATCTTATGATCATCGCCCTTCCCATGCCAGTCTTTCTGCAATCACAGCTGCCCATAAAGCGAAAGGTGGTGCTTGTCGCCGTCTTTGCGCTAGGTGCATTCTCGGTACGCTTATCACATCAACACTTGTATCACCAAACGCCAACTAACACCTACCAGATTCTAGCAGCAGCCCTCAGCAAATACTACAGCCTGGGCGATCCCTACGGCACCGAGTGGATCTACTGGTACATCCGCGAAGTATCAACCGCCATCATCACCGCAAACCTCCCCTTTACCTGGACACTGCTGCAGCGCATGTTCAGGATAGGATCCTTCCACGCCAAGTACGGCAAGTCCTCCGGTCAGCGCACCGGCGACGCACCAACGCGACTGCGATCCGCCTACGGAAACCTCGGCAGCCGCACGCGGGAGGAGCGGAGGACGAGGCTGGGAACCGTCCACGACCCAGACGACCTGAGTCCGTCGGAGAGCCAGGAGCAGATCAATGCGGGATACAGCATCCCGCTGAAGATTTACCAGAAGAACGAGGTGCATGTTACGAGCGAGGAGGTGGGGTCAAAAGACGGACGGGTATCACCGCAACACGGAATGAATGGTGCTGTGTTTTCGGTAAACACCAGTCCGGCAGGCAGCTTGAGCGGAGGAAAGTCGACCAATGAAACAGAACTGGGTGTTGTTACAAAGGTCTATCATAGAGTATAGCCAGTGCGACCACACCACAATCAGCGTATGAACTTACAAAGCAGCGCTCTTATGAACAGCAAAGCGATAATTCCAATAATATATTAAGAACAACTCTTGTCTTCTCGCGCCTGATTTCCTAAGTTGGTGACAGGTGAACTGGTCCGATTACTTGTGTCTGGGCTCTGTGAGGATTCGGTAGTGAAGCGGTGAATTTAATGGGAAATTTCTATTCATGGTTACTCACTATTATCTTTCTTATCTTATAAATGCTCCTGGGAATTCTTGTGCTTTTGGGTAGCTAGAAGGGGATGGCCGACTGTTCAATGCTGTGCTTCGACGGTATCCGATAGTTTCGGCAGAACTTGAAATGTGACGACGTGGTAAAATGGTCGTTGCGACTATATGATTATTTCTTTACCAACGGGTACAATTCCCATTGGTATTGAAACAAGAGGACTAGCCTTACCGAATTAATTGGAATTATCTCTTTGTCCTAACTTCTATCTTGTCTCATCTTGTTAGGAAAGGCTGAGCGCCGTGGGAAATATTAGTTCAGCTACCCTAGACATAAATTACGAGCACGTTGCTCATCATCGGCACTGTCTAAAAGATAATCCAGACTGTGTTTTCTAGACATTCCTCGTTCTTCTCCAACTCATTTCTCCTTTTTTCCCTTTGGCAACGAACCTTTCGCGAGAAATCGCGGGCAACGACGACCTTTCGAGGCATATCACGTGATCGCAATGACGTAGATTGATGCCAAGCATGGCCTTTCCACAATTGCGTCGCTGATTTCCGTCTTTCCCAAGATCGTCCCTGGCCACAGCAAGCTTGCGTACTTCTTCGACTTTAAAATTCCAGAAGAATCTCAAGACATGGCATTGAAGTCTCTTCCGTACCACGAACCAGGAATAGTCACGATTCTCATCCAGGCGTCATTCCTCCTGCTGCTCAATGTTGTCAATTTTATCCTCGACAACAGCTTGTACTGTGGACTGCTTGGACAAGTGTTTCTGGGCGTAGCTTGGGGTACTCCTGGTGTGAAATGGCTTGGAACTGAGGCTGAAGAAGTTATTGTCCAGCTGGGCTACCTGGGGCTTCTCTTACTCGTCTACGAAGGTGCAATTTACTCCCAGTATTCCCCTCGCCTACTAACAATATGACAGGTGGCTTGGCGACTTCTCTCCAAGCGCTCAAGGCGAATCTTCTTTTGTCGCTGGGCGTCGCAATCACTGGTATCGGCCTTCCCATGGCACTGTCCTTTCTCCTGCGATACCTCACCGACGCGACACCGCTTCAATGCTTCGCCGTTGGTGCTGCCCTTTGCTCCACAAGCTTAGGAACGACCTTTACCGTCCTTGGGACAAGTGGGCTTACAAAATCCCGACTGGGCGTGGTTCTTACGAGTGCCGCAATGATGGACGATGTTGTAGGTCTTGTAATGGTCCAAATCATCTCCAATTTGGGCGGATCAGACACGTCCATCAGTGCCGTCACGGTCCTCAGGCCACTTTTGGTTTCAGTCGCGTTTGCCGTGTTTGCACCGCTTGTCTGTGTGTTTATTGCCAAGCCCATCACCAAGTGGCTGAATGCGAAACGGGCGAAGCGGCCATCGGGATACCTCGAGCGTGGTCTTGGTCGAGGCGAAACAGTGTTTCTAATCCATACCCTGATCCTCCTTGGCTGCATAACCGCATCAAGCTACGCTGGGACATCGAATCTGTTCGCTGCTTATATCGCGGGAACATCCATCAGTTGGTGGGACTCGGACGTGCCTCACCCAGTGAAGGATACTGTATCTGTGTCACCGCCGCGGCAACAAGTCGGTGGCGACGCAGCAAAAGACCCAGCCGCAAACGATGGAAACACAACTGCTTTGGCACGCACTCCGACCACCACGCCATGTTTCTCCGGCGTGGAAATATACGACAAATACTACCTCGAGCCAGTCAACCGAATTCTCAGGCCCCTCTTCTTTGTACGTATCCTCACATTGTCTCTATCTCCCACTGACACAGCCAGGCCTCAATCGGGTTCTCGATTCCCATCACGGAAATGTTCAGTGGCCCTGTTGTTTGGCGAGGTCTTGTCTACACGCTTCTCATGGCTGTCGGCAAACTAGTCTGTGGAGCGTGGCTACTCCGACTCTCTTTTGCATCGAATATTTCGACAAAGCTCTGGAGCGGCATTGCCAAGGTGCCAAAACCAGGGATGGGCCATTTTTGGGGTAAATCCGACAAGCCGGATGCTGCACACTCCAACGCGGAAGCTACCAAGACATCGCCAACTACAAAGCGCGAAGAGAAGAAGTCTCACACCGAGCCGGCGGGTCAAAAGCCACGATCCATCTATCCTGCCTCCATCCTCGGCTGTGCGATGATCGCCCGTGGCGAGATTGGCTTCTTAATCTCGTCCATCGCTGAAAGCAAACGTGTTTTCTCCTCTGGCTCCGACAGCACCGCAAGTTCTGAGATATTTCTGATCGTCACTTGGGCAATCGTGCTTTGCACTATCCTCGGCCCTTTAGCTGTGGGACTGCTGGTTCGGCGGGTGAAGAAGCTGGAACAGGGCGTTGAGAGGAAGGGGCGCATGGCCCGAAGTGATGTGCTAGGGGTTTGGGGTGTTGGCTGATTAGTTCAAGTTGTAGACGCCATATTTAAAACTAGCCAACAGGTGTAAGGCTGATGGCGCAAAGTGATGTCAGCAATAAGCAGTCTGACAAATGCCACCCGACACGACGTGGGCTAATATATGCCGCAATGTCCTTCCGCATTCAACAGCCAACAGCTCAGCATCCATGGGGTCTCGCGCTAAACTCTCCCGTACAGCCTGCCTGTCATGTCGAAGAGGCAAAAGGCGCTGCGACAAGGCCCTTCCGGCGTGTCGACTCTGTGTCAAGAAGGACATTGACTGTGCCTATTTATCACGCCACACCGATGGCACCGCTCATTCCTTATCGCAGACTTCCGGGTCAGACATAGCAAACGACCATGCAGCAGTGTCTTTTCTTGCCCCTCAAGTATTTGTGGATGCAGGGCTGGAGCTGCCGCGTCTCGACGTCCCCGTTCCCGACAGTGTCCGAGACATGATCGGCGGAACGTCCGACATCCGCCACATCGCCATCGCATTTTTCGAATCTATTCATTCTTGGATGCCAATCATCTCCAAGAGGCGCTTTCACACACATCTTCTCAATCCGCTATCCTGCCGACAGACCGAACTGAGCCTTCTAGCCATTTGCATGAAGTTATACTGCAGCCCTCCCCCAGAATACAGCGATGGCCGTACGGAGCTATACATGATAGCTAAGCAATTCCATTTCGAAGTCGAAACTGCAGGACTTTTGTCTATACATGTGCTGCAGGCAGGAATAGTTATTGCTCTTTATGAAATTGGACAGGCCGTGTATCCTGCGGCTCATTTGAGTGTGAGCGCATGCGCACGTTACGCAGCAGCGTTGGGAATTGACAAATTGGGCTTGAACTTGATGGGTTATGGGAATCGATCACGGTCATGGACTGAGATAGAGGAGATGAGAAGAGTTTGGTGGGCGGTATTGATGTTGGATCGGTGAGTTTGCCTGGCTTGTCGTTCTCCCCGTTGACAATAGCTGACTGCCAGCTTTCAGCTTCTTGAATCTCAGCAACCCTTCACGACATCTGGCAACAGAAGACCCGACAATTGACTTTTATCTGCCGGTAGACACCGAGTCTTGGGATGCCGATGTGAGTTATCCTGCTGCAAAGCCTCTTTTCCTGCCAGACTAACCGTTCCTGGCCAGCTGTCGACTCCCGAAGATGCCGTCAACATGTCCACCGGCTTCACCCTCGAGATGGGCCTTTTCTCTAGGCTCGCCCAAGCTACTTACTTGCTAAGCCAAGCCATTAAGTCTGTGACGTCGCCAACGAGGGACGCGGATCTCCTTGAAGAGAGAGCGCAACTGCGTCGGACGCTGCTTGCTCTTATCAATGTCGCGGATACTGAATCCCAGGCTCGGGGAATCGAGTTTTGCTCTCACTTGGCTGTTTGCTTCAGGTAAGAGAATCACCAAACTGGCCTCCTTGGTACTGATACGAGGTAGTACTGTCTTGTTGCTTGACGGGGCGTATTCGCGTCAAGAATGCACCTCATTCAACTCTGGGGATAGCGAAACCCCTAGCTTTGTCTCCATTGAATCCGCTTCAGCCCTGGAGACACTATCGCGATTGGCTTGTTCCTTCTTCACCGAAGGCCTTGGAGACCCGGTTGTGATGAACAGTGTATCGGTATTCCTCATTCAAGCCACTTACCAGGCTGCCTCGGCTCTTATTCGCATCAGCGATGGAAATCCCGACAGCAAGATGATGGAAGGCATAGAAGCCATCAAACAGCACTTGGAGGAACTGAGACCAAGATGGAGGGTTGCAGGTATGCACAAGGTGGCAAATAAATGTCTGATCACTCTAACACAAGCTTAGGAGTCTATAAAGCGATCTTGGAGGCCGAGGAGGTCATGTCTGCTGTGAAGATGGCGTAGACCCACTGGAAGGGCCATATGGAAATACTGGCGGATGTCCATTTTGCCCGATCCATCCATGTGTTCTACCACGGGAGCTTCGTTCCGTCGTGGCTAAAGTAAAGCCCGTTGTCCTCAGGCTTGACACCATTCAAGACGTTGATGCACCCTGCAGCAGACTCCGCGACGGTCAGACTCGGCACCTGGGGCGCATAAGTCTCCATCCAGTTGGTGATTTTGCTCCCGAGTTCGGTAACGCCAACCCAACCTATTACCAGTTTGTTAGTCATTACTTCAGCCAGAACAAAGTGGACCTACCCGGATGGAGAAGAAAGGTCGTGATGCCGTCATTTTTGAGTGTAGTGCTCCACTTGCGAATCAACCTATCGGTGTCAGTGCTATTGAATGTTCGCGATATGGACTCATACTCACATGTTCAAGGACGCTTTGGCAACCGAGTACGTGTTTGCAAGGCCGGTCATGTAACCAGCAAGCTCGACGGAGCCGAGAGAAGACGTCATGATGAGAATCTTCTTAGCCTCACCCTTTCGAATAAGAGGGAGGAATTCGCGGAGTAGATAAATGGGAGAAGTGAGATTAAACTGCATCTCGGCCATGAAATCCTCGATGTTTCTGCTTCCGGGTCAGCACTGAAAGACTTGAGATGGGGATAAAAAACGCACACGTCTTCCCAGCTTGCCGAGGCGTCGTAGCTAACTCCGGCGTTGCTGATGAGGTGGTCTAGTCCGCTGGGGAGGAGTTTGCCGGCAGCTTCGGCAGCAGCGTGAACACTGTCAAGCTTGATGACGTCCATGTCTAGGAGATGGAAGCGAGCATCGCCATGCTTTGCCTTCAGATCCTGCAAGCCTGAAGAGCCAGCAGTGTTGCGAGCTGTGGCGATGACGACGTTCTTCTTGTCCTTGAGCTAATCGTACGTGTGAGTGACTGCGAACTCCTGGTTTTTTGAATAGCGAAACCTACCAGCTCGGCCACCAAGCCGAGGCCGATTCCACGGCTGGATCCAGTGACAAGATACGAAGGCATGATTGATGAGTTGTTGATCAGCTGTAGTAGGCAATGAAGCACAGGCGAAGCTGCTGAGAAATGGTCTGAGTGAGGAAATGCGATGATGATGGAGATGATTTAGCTATCTTGGACGAGATTCAATCTTTATATAGCTGATTCAGATTCAAACAAGCCTAGAGCCCCGGGACTGAAACGTTGGAACTGTTCCGGCTTACACGGCCACACCTGTATGCGTCCGGTCATCACCGCAAGGCCCGCAACTCCCGCAATCCCCGCAATTGTCCGGAAATGTCGGCCAACCCCCGCGATGTGGTACGCCGAAAAAGGCGACAGTCAAGGCAGACGGTCAGGCTGCTTGACGCCGCACCAATAAATACTGTATTGTGCCCACCCATTACAATTGCACTTTGGTTGGGTTGAGTTTCTGTGTGTTTGCGAGAACAAGGCGATTAAGCGGACCAGTTCCGTATATCCCCAGCGTTCGACGAGAGGAGGTTCCTAGCAGTCGCGATCTAGCACAAAGCGCCTTGTAAGTTGAGTCGCGACTACAATCAATCTTGAATTTAAGACACAGTATCTACCCCAGCAGCGTAGCAATTGTACTATTCTATCCTCGGGCGCTTCACGACCCTGTCTCATCAAAGGACAGTATGGGCCTATCTTGATATCAGCCCGTAGCGTCTATTCAAGTCGTGAAAGGGTTGTAGTCAATGCCCAAGCGCTCCGCCTCCTCACGCAGCTTCTTGTTCTTCCTGGTCAAGTGCCACTTGACTACGGTCGCCATGGCGATACCAAGCCCTGCAAAGACAATCTGCAAGATCATGGCCATAGTGTACCGGGGCGCGTCCCTATCCGGGAAGAAGTAAGGCGAGATGACGTTACCGAGATGACCGAAAATGTTAACGATAGCACCGCCAGCCGCTCGCTTCTCGGGAGTCTGACTAAGCGTTGACACGGCCCAGGTGTATTGCAGCGTGTTTGCGGAGAAGCAACCGGCTGCGTAGAGGAAGGTCATGGCGTATCGGACTGACGCATTGCCGGTTGCGACGGTGACGATGAAGCCGACAACTGAGCAGGACAGGGGAATGATGATATGCAGACCACGTTCACTTCGGCGATCTGAGTCCCAGGCCACGAAAAAAGTACAGAGAGTCCCCCATATGTACGGAGGAGCCGTCATGAGCAAGGCTTGTACTCGTGTTCCAAAACCTATTTCGTCGTTAGATGTAGCACAGAAAGGTCTTTATTGCCACATACCTAGTCCGTCGACAATTGTCGGGAAGAAGTTGTTGAAGCCGTACGAAGACGTAATGAAAATGTTCAAAAAGAGGAACATGTACAGCTTGACATCCGTGACAGCAAGCTTAAGTCCGTGACGGACAGTAGCCTTCTCAGAAAACTCAACTCTGTCATCTAGGATTCGGGCGGCAGCAACCTTGCGCATATCCTCAGTCATGTACCACATAGCGCCACCGGAAGTCGAGCTGGGGTAGTTGGGCAGGATGAAGTAGGCAGTAATAGCGAAGAAGCCACTAGCAGCGCCCTCGATGATGAAGAGCCACTTCCAGCCGGCGAGACCCATAGGGCCATCGAGGCCCGCGAAGACACCAGCGGCAATCAGTCCAGAGAAGGCTTGCGCGAGGACCAGGCCGGAGTAGAGCAAAGCGACACGGAGGGCGAATTCTCGGCGGGTATACCAGCAGGACATGAGGAAAACGGCCTATAGGATGAAGGGATTTAGTAACTAGCCATAGATGGACAGGAAGTCAAAGCGTACACCAGGGAACAGAGGTGCCTCGACAATGCCGAGAATAAACTGAACACCCCAGAGGCCGCCAGCGCTCGTGCAAACGACAGTCAGGGCTGAAACAGCCGACCAGACGAAAGCGGCCGCAGGGAGGTAGATGGAAGGTCGAACTCGGGTGATCAACATGTTTGACGGTAGCTGGGCAACCATGTAGCCGACAGTCAAGATGGCAACGGCAGTCTGATAATCTCCGTCCTTGAGGTTGAGATCCTCATTGAAGGTATTCAGACGGGCCTGCGCGATGTTGTTTCTGTTGAGGTAGTTGAACATGTAGAGGATCCAGAGCTGGGGAAGCATCCACATATCCAGCTTGCTGACGATCTTCTTCTCCAGCTCCTTGGTATTGTCCATGCCGAGGCGGGCGACATGATTGATGTCGGCGCATACCTCCGTCTTCGCCTGCACGTACGAAGGGACTTGGTCCAGAGGAGCGCTGTTCTCTTGGTGCTCGGCCGCCTTCTCACCATCGGCACCGGTACCAGAGGTTATCTTGATATCGGACATTTTCATTGACGAAGTCCTTGAGGTGAAAGACTGGGGTAAAGGGGAGGGTTGCTGCAGGATGTGTGTGTTGAGTAACGAAACAGGATGAGGTGCACTTCGTTGTTATAGCCATCTGGTGGTAGCATTGCCAAGCAAAGTCTTCTCCGCAATCTCAGCTATCCCCCACAAGGGTTCTCGTCAGACTGTGGAGGATCCATCGCTTCTTACCCCATGATGGAAGGTGGCAAGATTCTTCCCCATGGGACAGCCAAGGGGAGAGAGGGATCTTCAGGATTTGACCAATGCGAGGGGGAGAGCATGGTCAGAACACTCGTGAGACAAGGTTCTCTCTGTGATCTCAGCGCAGGGATGGCTCGCTTCAGACTGCGGATCCGGAATATATGCACTTGGCATACAACTCCTGACTCGTGTCGTTAACCCACGATGTAAGCGCCAAGGTTCTAGACGTGGAGGCCAAGGCTGCAAATGTGGAGGTCGAGGGAAAGCTAAGAGAAAAGCCAAACACCAGCACAGATGAGCGGGGAAGCACGTCATCTCTCTGAGACACAAACAACTCAAAATCTGCCATCTATCGAAAGGTGGCTTCCCCTCGGACATTGGCTTCGGCAGATTCCAAGACAATGCCAAGTTGGTCCACGCACCACGTTGTAAATGCCTCGCTGCACATTTGGAGACCGCGGGATTTTCTTTTGCCCCAGCAGCTCGCGCAATCCTTGTTCTTGACGCGTTTTGCTGCTACATTCCGCGCAGGTGCCCTCGGGTGGACAGGTCGGTGTGGAGTTGGCGATATAGTAGTAGTCTTGAAATCCCCGCGACCGGGTTTTTCTCGTGTGTCCTCGGTAGTCGATCGAACCAGAAGACTTTGCGCCCATGGAGAAATCCCCTACCAAGACACCAAGAGATGAAATCTTGCTGGGTAACGAATTCTTTACGGATTGAAGGTGGACGTCACAGAGCAAACTGGCGTAACGACTGTAGACGGGTGAAACCGGAATCGTTCCTACTCATCGCGTCAGCCAAGCTGCTTGGCTGGATATAGTGTGACAGCCAGACCTGCCCGTGAACTGAGAGGTTGCCAGTATTGTGACCTGAGCGCCCGGAGTCTCCGAGAGAACCGGCTTAACAGGGCTGCGTGGCCACTGGCGCTTGGCGAGCGACGACAAGGACCATTGCTACCGTCAATGCGTCCAACTCTGGCGGTGTACTTGATGACAAAGATCTCAGTGCTTCTCCTCTTGGCGGAACGCCCTCTCCGGAGTCGATCGTCTTAGTATAGACAACATCCTCCCTGACGATGATTTGCTCAGTGGACTTAACTCTTTCGATGAAGGCAGCCTTCGCAATGAAGATAATCCTGTCGAAAAGGGCATTACTTTTGCGAAAGTCATTTGCATCCATGTTTTGGAGATGGATGACTGCCATACAACAGGGAAGACTCCTAGACCTCGGAAAAATTGACAAGGTCTATCTTAAACTAACATAACATACACGCATGGTATGGCTTGTAGACAGGAGAGTCTGTGATTCTTGTAGATGTACATAGACTGGACTGGGGGATGGCAAGATGTAGTTCACTTGAGTGATGCCGTTATAAATTTATAAAAATCCAATTGAGGTCGGGAAATGGATTAAGCTCGTAAAATGACTGCATGGGAAGAATAATGAGTTTTCCGTGGCCGTCTGCTGTATCAAGAGCGAAGTTGCTACTTCTGCGTCGCGGTCGGCTCCAGGGCGTGGCTACTACTATCGCACAGGCAAGTACCATCAAGACAGCGCTGCGGAACAAACAGACCAAAAGAAGGTTGGAATGGACGTGATCTTTGAGAATACGAATGAGGCAAAGGAAAATTGAGAGTTACTTCTCAACATCACGGACTTGTTTGTACAATTTGAAGAGAATATACAACAAAGTAAGAGCAAGACAGAAAGTCATCTATAGGAAGCCACCAGAACACAGAGTATGAAGAGTTACCATCTCAGTACTCAAACTCCAGTACCCGTTCTGCACTCATCACTACTCTCACGCGAGGACAACCAATATGTCGTGAGCAAAACTCTTCCTTCAGCGGCTTGGGATAACCCCCCTTGCGACAAACATCAACCACACAGTACCATTCTCCAAGATTTGCCACCTGCAAGAAATACTTCATCATGTTGACAGACAGCCCCGCGAGGAAATGCTTGGCCAGAACGTGGACATGGCCACGTCTTCTGCCAATGGTGTGTGGGATGTCTTGAAATGTCCGCGCGATCCAGTCAAGCGAAGCGGGACTCGGCTGCGGTGTCTGGGGGTGTCCAGGCGTAGGTCGGGCGGCAGTCCGCATTGCCTGAAGTTCCGCGAGGGCCTCGTTCTTCTCTCGTTGCATGGCACGTAAATCCTGGCGGAGAGTGCCTGCCTCCCGAACGTAATGTTCCGTTCTGGCAGCTCGCTCAGTGTTGGACTGAATGGTCTGTTTCAGAAGAGCAATTTCTCTCGCGTCCTCCTCTACCTTGTGCTTCATGTTGCTGATGTGGGATTAGGCAGCAGCCAACTGGTCAGTAACGTTCTTCAACGAACGCTCGGAACTCAGGAGTTGTGCCTCGGATCTCTGTTGCTGGGATGGGTCGACGGTGCTTAACGCAAAGGGAACGACTCGCATGCTCTTGTCCTCCCGGAGTTGCGCGTGGAGGTGTCGGTCGCGTGGCATGATCAGTGCCGTACACTCCTCGACAGGCGCATACACCAGGTCCGCAGCTGCCTTGATGTCTTCTGGCTGACCGACTGCGATCATGGCACCCGGCACCAGTGGGCTTGCAGCCATGATGCCAGTTTGAGGAACACCGATTTGACCGCCGTTCGTAAAGGCCACCGACCTGACCAAGTTGTTCGCGTCGACAATGGTCCGGCCTACCATGGTGGTGGTGAGTTGCGTTACCCGAGTCGGCGTAGGCGCGGCAGCTGCTTCATTGTTTGGACGGAACGAGTCTCTGCGGTTTCCACCATAGCCAGAGCCACGGCCACGACCGCCCTGGCTTCCACCTCGATTGCAATCGGCTGGAGTATTGTTGGGCCCATACTGGCTACTGGGCTGGTTTCTCTGGCCTTGGTTCTGCTCGTACGGGTGAGCGCGATTATCTCGGCGGTTGCTTTCGTTGCGGCGGGGCATCATGTGTGCGGGCGCGTGCGGGTTCGTATGCGTGTGCGTATGCGGGAACGAAGACGAAAAGAGAAAGGAAAAAAAAAAAAGAGGAAAGAGAGAGTGTGAGAGTACGTGTTCTTGGGTGCTTGGAGTTTGCGTGGTTTTGACAGAGACTGGCAGTGGTGGCGATGAGGTTGTGCGGACTTGAGTGTGCGAGCACCTTTGGGGAAAGAAAAAAACAAATGGAAGAAAGCAAGTCACGTAAAGAAGAATAGACGGAATTCTGAATCGCCGAAGTGCGTGACAGCTGTCGAGGTGAATGCCAAAAATTTCAGTCACCGTTTGGAGTGCGAGGCAGCTGGCAACCGTTCGTTGCGATTCGAGCGGTTCAAGGGCAAGGAAAAAACGGGCAGCAAATGTAGTGAGTTTGCTGTCAGTCTCAGCTCACTTCGCGCAGTGCAGAGGTTGTTCAGAAAAAGTGATGCAAGTTGCCGACAACGGCCTGCAGTGCTTCCTTCGTCATTTGACAACAACATTCCATTCATTAACTGGCGACAACATACCCTATCCTTTGCCTAGAGTATAACTGCATAATTCTCAAGGTACTCTCAAAGATTAGATAACTCTTCAAGATAACACTCTGTGACAGTATTGAGGCATACCCTTTACAACTAATGAATCTTCGGCAGTGAGGCGTGGCTTTTGTTCCTGACTCACTGCTAGGAGACCCTGTTCATCCAAACTCTTCTCTGAAAGGTCCAAGTCACGAAACAGTTGGCGGGCCTCCAAAACGCACCTCCGTCTCATCCCCACCCGCGGCAACGAAATCTTCAAAATAACTTCCGAATACACCCATGTCGTCATGGGTGGGAAGAAAACAGGATTCCAAGGCAACATCTTGCTCGTAGTCGAAACTGCCCAGGTAGCTTTGTGTCACCACTCCTGACATCTGCTCAGAAAACCCTATAGATACTTTGTTTTTAGTCAATCGTGAGAAAAGAGTTGGAATGACAACTACTGACTTTCTGAGGCTGGTAGAGTTGGTGTTCGTTGATCCGAATCTTGTCCTAGGACAGCCGCTAGGGCTTTCACTGCTTTTTGCGCCTCAATAGATCGATCTGCGCTCTGTTCCCACAAAATTTTGGCTGTGTTTAAGGCTTCTAGAATTTCTCTCATATGCGAAGCTTCGAAAGTGGTGGCACCCGCGGCTCGCTCGTTGAATCGGCTTAGTGCAAGGCATAGCATCATCGCAGCCTGCAGAAATTCATGATTGAGTGAAGAAGCCACTTTCCAGCGGATTCCGAACATCAATCCTCCGGGTTCCGTCTCCTCGTTCATTCTTCTCTGATGTTCAAGGATTGCCAAGGCAGCTTTTATACAGCTTTCATTGGACTTCTTGCTTTCTCCTCCGACACAGCCTTTCACAAAACTCCGACGATGAAGGAGATAAACTGCCTTGTTGATGAGAATATCCAAGATCATGCGGTGTAGTATCGTGACCGGGTTATCTGCAAGTGATGTCTCAAGTGGTTCATACCTCAACCATGGAGGTATGGCGTCAATGGCGGCTTGGAGCTTGGCATCCAGCGCGACAATCGCGGCGGATGACGGCGGTTCTGCTTCAGTGGTGTCGTATATCTCTGCTGTTACTCTGATGATGGCATCTCTGAGTAGAATGTACAGGAGCGGAGTAGACTCTGTCAATGGCCGCGCTGGCGGGATCTCGTTGTGTTCCAAGCTGAGATCATCATCGAACAAATGAACAGGTGGACGAGTGTCACATTGAGAGTCTTTGATCATGCGAGGTAGGCCGACTTGAGTGCTTGTGAAAAAGTCCATGTGATAAAGGATGATCCAGATGCGTCGTCGAAGTTCTGCGTGCAGCGGTCGAATATTTGACCAGTGAGAGGGATCGCGATGTAGTCCCATGCGGAAGGCGATACGAATGACAACTCCAATCAGAGCCCAGTTGCCGATGGAGGTATCGAGCGTTGCATTCTGGTCAAGGACGAAGTGCAAAGTCAGCGCCTCCATCGTGTATTTGCCTGGCTGGAGGTAATTCCCAGCGACAAGGCAGTGAATAGTAGCGGCGCGGTACGATTCCAGCATGTCCTGCGATTCCATAACGAACAAGCCAAACGTTCCAACATCTTGCAGCTGTAAGAACGTGGACATGCTTATGACACTAAACAAGAGCCCTAACCACATGATAGGGGCTGCCGAAGGGTCTTGCCAGAAATTCGTGTACTACGCGATGTGAGTACATATCTTCCGAGCGATAATACGGATCCCTGACCTCGGCAATGAAGGTTTTACGGTGTAGAATAACTAGGAGGCACAGAGGTATATTAGTAAATAAGACAAGTAGAGCAGCGATTCAAACCGCGATGCCAAAACTCACTGGTCGCGAAGTCGAACGTGTTGAAAAAGTGGGAGACATGTCTGTCAACGACCTTGCGTGAAGGTAGCATGGCTAGAATCTGCTCCCTCGTGCGAGAGGTGGCACTGTAAAGGAGAGATATCCTGTTTACTGGTGCTTCGTGTACTGTCAAGCCATCATCGAATGGGGTTCTTGCTTCACTCGTGGTGCTGTCGGAGTTCCCGTCGCATAGGTCGTCTTTAAGCTGCCGGATCTAAAAGCGTCAATACTGGGATTCAGCAGCTAATTTACTTCAAGCACCTCTTACATCTTCTAAGATTGTGATCCAGTGAGAACTTCCTATATATACTGCGTGGCCATCAGCAAGACTCAATTTGCCCATGCTATCTGCTGCTTGGCCGTCATTGGGGCTCATTGATGAGCTTGCACCTTCTGCACCTTCGTTGCGTGAAGAAACAGTACCCAATGGCTGACTAGAGTTCTGCGCCATGTCTCTCATCTCAGAGACGAGATTTTCAAGACGAGCGATTCTCTGACGAGCTCGTTGTGTTCTCGGATGAGGTCTGTAGTCAATTGCATCTTTCCGCGCTTGCTCTGAAGTGCTGAAGATACATTCGGTAGGCTTTCCGCGCCGTATGCAGCCACTACACGGCGATTTTCTGTCGCAACGCAGTCTTCTAATCTTTTAGTAAGGCCCGTTTCATGATCGAAGGCGATGACTCACTTTCGTTCTCTGCAAAAGGCGCAACTCAGGATGGGCTTATCGCGCCTCCTGCTCTGGGATGCTTGCTGGGACGACATTGTAGAAATTCCCCGTCAGCTGTCATTACGGAAATTTTGGGTTGGAACTTGTTTGGAAATCTGCAGCAACGAGAGGCTCGTTGCCGAGAGCTGGTAGAGAAATGTGGTTGGCCAGGTTGTGTCAAGACAAGTCAAAAGCCAATTTCACGTGAGACGATGAGAGTTTAGGTAAGCTTCAATGGCTGATAGCACGTGATAGGGAGGCTAATAATACAGGACCAAAGTCTACAATTTGGGGGAAGACAGGTGAGACCTGAGTAGCCTGGGATTCGACATACGTCTGTATTGTAGTTGGACTCATACCTATGAACCTTCATCCTAGGGAAAATATTGAACAATTCATGGGAACGTACGGTGGTAATACTTATGACACGTGTTAAAATATTCCCACGTGCTGTGTTTAGATGATGGATTGAAGGGCGTCGGACGGTCGGACGGTCGGACAGTCGTTGCGTGGAAGTGGAGCACACCTATCTCGAGGAACCTCATTCGTCAGGTGCCTCTGCGCTACGAATGAAGGCACCCTCCGGAATAAGATGACGATCAAGGACAGTCCCAAAAGTCATTGTGTGTCCTCTGAAAGACGTACAAATACGCACCCAGTCCACCGCAATACTCCAAGGTCACATCAATATTCCGTTACATTTCTTCGACTTCTGACCTCACTTGCATCCCAAGATACTCTCCTTTATATCCTCTTCTCCCAGCTTCACACACAACGCTCTCTTATACACACCTTCAATGTCTGAAGAAAAAGAAAACATGGTGCCGCCTGTGAAGACCGACAACTTCGTCTATCCTTCCGGGCTCAGACTTGCGCTGCTGATGGCATCCGCCTTCATCTGCATGTTCCTCGTGGCCTTGGTGCGTTCAAAGCAAACGACTTCGCTTCTAGCTAGTGAACTGACGTCGTTGCAGGATAAACTCATCATCGCAACCGCCATACCCGCCATCACGAACGAGTTCCACGCGGCAGACGATATCGGCTGGTACGGCACAGCTTACATGCTCACCAACTGTGCTTTCCTGCTTGTCTTCGGAAAAGTCTACACCTTCTTGAACATCAAGGCCACTTTTCTGACAGCCGTCTGCCTGTTCGAGATAGGCTCGGCCATCTGCGGCGCGGCCCCGAACTCGATTGCTTTCATCATTGGTAGAGCCATTGCTGGACTGGGAGCAGGTGGTGTCCAATCTGGAGTAGTACGTCTTTCTTCGTTCCTGTTGAAGCTTTTCACTAATATTTCTTCCGCAGCTCGTCATCATTGTCTACGCTGTTCCGCTGGAGAAACGGCCACAGTACCAGGGCCTCTTTGGCGCTGTCTACGGAATCGCATCGCTCATCGGCCCACTGATTGGCGGCGCCTTCACCACGAACGTCACTTGGCGCTGGTGCTTTTACATCAATCTTCCTTTGGGCGGCTTGGTGCTTGTCTTTGTTTTTTTCTTGCTTCGCATTCCCGACCACTCGACTGATACAGCTACGGTGAAGGACAAGCTGAATCAGCTCAACATTGAGGGCCTTTTTGCTCTTCTCCCCGGAGTCATTTGCCTATGCCTGGCACTTCAGTGGGGTGGTTTCACGTATAGTGTAAGTCGTCAATTCCTTCATTGATCTTTTTCGGAGCTGACCGAGTCCAGTGGAACGATGGGCGTATCATCGCGCTCCTCGTGGTTGCTTTCGCGCTCTTGATCGCATTTGTTCTCAACCAGGTGTGGAAGCCGGAACATGCCACAGCGCCTCCACGCATCTTCGTTCAGCGTAGCATCGCCAGTGGCTTCTGGGTGAGCTGCTGCGTCGGTGCTCACCAGACCCTCTTAAGTATGCCTGGCTCATTCAAAGAGGCAATCATTCACCGCTAACGAGACTCTCAGTTTACTTCCTTCCCGTCTGGTTCCAGGTCATCAAAGGCGACTCAGCTGTAGCCAGCGGAATCCACCTCCTGCCAATGGTGCTCTCTCTAGTCGTTGCATCCATCCTCACCGGCGTGCTAACGACTCGCATCGGCTATTATACACCATTTCTGATCTCCGGTATTTGCATCGCTTCAATTGGCGCTGGCATGATCACCACTTTCGACGTCGACACATCAGTGAGCCAGTGGATTGGTTACCAGATCTTGTACGGCTTTGGCTTGGGTGCCTGCTTCCAAGCGCCCAACATGGCTGCACAAACGGTCCTCCCACGCAACGAAGTAGCAATCGGCGCTTCCCTCATGCTCTTCGCTCAGACACTGTTCGGTGCCATCTTCGTCTCTATCGGACAGAACGTCCTTGATGGCCAACTTGCCAAACGCCTCTCTAAGATCTCGAGCACTATCACTCCACAGCAAATCGAGGCCGGTGGTGTCACCGACCTACTCAAAACCATCCCAGGTCACCGCGCCGCTGCTTTGGAAGCTTACAACTCGTCACTGCGTGTGTGCTTCCAAGTCGCCCTCATTGTAACTTGCCTCTCCATTCTTGGTGGCCTTGCTATGGAATGGCGCAGCGTTAAGAAGGAGACTAGAGAACTTGAGGAAGACGCCGAGAAGAGTGGCAATACCTGAAATGGGATTTGTAAACCGGGGATTGGATATGGATTACGGAAGAAGGGAAGCTTTTTTGCTTAAAAGGTTTATTGAGAACTTCCTAGACTACTTGTCTGCATCCCTGTCTAATAGCCGAGCTTCTTTCCCATATCCCGAAGACAGTATGTAATGAATGCATAGTCCTCCGAGGCCTCACAATCCATCCAGGCATACTGGCAAACGCGGAGTCGGTGCTCTGCTTCCTTGTCGCCCTTTGCGAAAACCCACTTCTCCATCTCTGCCTTGACAAAGTCGGCGCCATTCTCATCACGAGCAATTGCCCGAATTTCAGGCTCAGCAGCAATAATAGCTTCCATCTCCCGCTGGATGCTGTCTCTGATGTAAAAGGCATTTTCTTCAGCTGCCTTGTAGGCTTGCTTCAACGCAGAGTTAATCTGACCAGTCCCAGCAATTGTGTCGGCCTCGAAGACCTTGATGCCGTTAGAAAGGTGTGTGTCCAGTCTCGTTGGCTTCCCCTTCCAGACAATCTCAGCCCATCGCTCAATCTCATCCCAAAGTCCCCGAATCAGCTTTTGGTTGATGTGCAGGGCGGGAGCAGTGACTCGAGGAGAGAATCCCATGATCAGGCGCTCGGGATAGGGCGCTTCCTGATACTCGGCCAGATCGGCAGGCATCTTCTTGGGCGTCTTATAGGCCAGAGAAATCTCCAGCTGATCGGGGATCAACTCGTTGATGCGCTGGAGCTGGCTCCCGCCCGGACCAAGGATGAAGTACTCGGCCGACAGAGACCGAGGCAATCTCATCTCGAAAGGGCCACAAACAGGCTCCTCGGGAACCTTGTTACCAAAGAGGGAGCACCAAGTCTGTTGACGAATATCACGTTCGGCCATGGACTGCTTGAACTTGGGCTCGGGCTTGGGCTCAGGCTTGAACTTAAGCTTGGGCCCAAACTGAGGCTGAGGCTTGGGCTCGGACTTAAGCTTTGGCATGGTTGCGAGAACAGACTCGACCTGAGTAGCCCATCGAGAAGCCCCAAGCCCTTGACTGCGAGGTTCAGGCTGAGGCTGAGACTGAGACTGAGGCTTGAGCTCAGTCCGAGGCTTGGACTTGGCCTCGGGCGTGGGCTTCGGTATGGCCTTGAGAGCAGGCTCGGCTTGAGCGGCCCATCTGGAGGAGGCAAGCTCTTGACCAAGAGGCTCAGGGCTGGGCTTGGGCTTTGGCGTGACCTCGGGAGCAGACTCGGCTTGAGTGGCCCATCTGGAAGATGCGAGCCCTTGCCCAGGCTGAGGTTCAGGCTTGGCCTCGGGAGCAGACGCAGCTGGAGTGGCCCATCTGGAAGAGGAAAGCCCTTGGCTGCGAGGCTCAGACTTGGGCTCAGGCTTGGGCTGAGGCTTGGGCTCCGAGATGACATCGAAACCAGATTCGACTTGGGTAGCCCATCTGGAGGATGCAAGCCCGTGGGGGCGTTGCACCTCGGTGGCAGAGCGCTGAGTGGAGATGGTGGTGTAGGTAGACATTGTGGTCGATTGTGTGGAGGGATGTTGGTGTATGGGGTGATGGTGATGGTGTTTGAAGTGTTATTGCTTGGATTGTTTGTGTTGAAATTGGTGGTACTTGAAGCGGTGGTGCTTTAAGTGATGTTGTTTGAAGTGATGGTGTGTGAAGTGGTGATGTGGTAATGTGTGAAGTGGTGGTGTGTAAAGTGTTGGAGTGTGAACTGTTGATGCTTGCAGTGTTGGTGCTTAGAATGTTGGTGTCTGGGATGGAGAGATAGAAAACAGAGCACAGCTACTCGAGCCAGTTATATATGCCATCAAATTATACCTTTTCCAGTTTCAAAGAGTCGGAAAAACTAGATCACAGGCAACTGTGAAAGTGTTGGGGGTTTGGCACACTTAAATTGTGAGAAGAACTATATTTCTAACCTTTTGGTGGTGGCAACATGCCCTTAACAGAGCGGACAACCTTACGGGAATCAGAACAGGAGTCAAAAAAGCCTAGTCCCAAGCAATAATGGACGTGCTAGGTTTTTGAGATGCGTCAGTTCCAGTCAAACCTGTGTTTGCTTCGATTTTATGATAGAAACAATACGTCTGTAGTGAAGCAAACCGTACACAGAAGTACTACTTCTGAAGAATTAGCGCGTGGCATATAAAGAGCAGCCAGTGAGTGAATGTGCAGACTGGGACTGGGGCTGGGATTGAGACTGGATGTGATCAAATGACGTGGGAACATAGGAATGCGTTATACTCTATGTTGAGAAAACAACTTGGACCGCTCTCCGGGAAAGCGAAATTAGATCATGATGTTATATCATGGCAAACACAGTATTATAGAACGGAAGACAGTAGATGCCATTCTTTCAAGGATACTCTGACAAAAGCCAAACTAGTCTACACTGGATGATGATGGCGGAGACTAATCATCATCCAAGTATTTCCACGGCTAACCACGCTCGAGTTTTATGCAATGAAACAGTATGAAGCGATTGCTGCCTGTCGAGCGGACGGGCCATCTGCCGTTGACGGATGCTAGATTGCCGCCACCAGCAACGTCAAGTATGCCCATCCGGGTCCCAACCAGGTTGAAAACAGCCACGAAAAGCGTAATGAGTGCGAAACTCCTCGGTGACGACATCTGAACCCTCGAAGCGATGACGTCGCAGCTAGATGATGGGGTTCTTGGCCTCGGCTTCCTCTTGCTAGAGAAGATTGCCTTAGAAGTAAGGCACAGATATCTTCGAACGACTGCGACAAGGCAGTCAAGTCCGCCTGCTCCAAAGCCAACGTCGGTCTCCAACGCCAGCACCAAATAGAGATGCTCGTCATTACCGACTCAAACATGTCGAACTCTCTCCACAGCCAATCAATTCCTCGCCCTGAGCGTCATATCCCATACACCTTCCACGAGGGATTCCAGCCTCTCGCAGTTCATATCCTCGCCTGCCAGCATGGTGCCATCCTGGACCCCATACCCGCCAAGTTTGCCCGCGGGTAAGACCTAACAGTCGCCATAGTCTGGGTTCATGGCTTTCGGAAATCTTTCTTTAGGTCCATTATTGGAGAGATGGACGACGCGTTTTGGCGGAGCAGACGGCACGGTGGAAGACGTGGGAGGGACCGGGATGTGAAGTGTATCTGCGTCGGGGTCAGTATCAGCAATCAAAAGTCCACACACTGACACGTCCGTGGCCTCGAAATGAAATTTGTGAGAACAAAGTGAATTCCGGTTATTTGGAGTTGAAAGAATCGGAATTTGGTAGCAAGCAGGTGAAAGAAAGCACGGTATACTAAGAAGAAGCTATTATATATTTAGGCCTAAAGGATATATAATAAAATATCTTTATAAATTCTAATAATATTATATAATAGCTAATTTTCTTGTCTTAGCCCTAACAATCTGAGTATTAGGTAAATTATAAGTCTAATAAATAAGCTCCTAAGAATAATTAGCTACCTAAGGGTGTGGTGTTTTGTTTCACCCGCTTAGGTGGCCAAACGGCAAACAAAGAGCCAAAGTTGTTAGGGTGCGAGGCAGCTATCAGCGACTGCCAGCGCGTTTCGTGCACAGCTTTTCACTGGTTGTAATGACGTACGAGTGATAGCAGACTTAGAAATTTCTTTCTCTTCTTTCTCTCTCTCATTCTACGAACTCTCTCTATCTCTTTTTCTCGCCTTCTCCGTCTTCGTCGCCCGCACACAACACACACACACACGTATACCTACACGCAAACGCACACGCAAACACACACGAATACGAACGAGATGCCTCGCCGCAACCAGAGCAACCGCCAAGACAATCGCGCTCACCCCTACGAGCAGAGCCAAGGCCAGAGAGATCAGACCTAAGCCCGTCCAGAGTCCGACAGTTCCCCCGCCGACGAAGCCGAAGACAGACGCCCAGCTTTTCGAAAAAATATCATGAGCGATGGAGTTTGTGGGTCAGGTGAAAGACCTCAAGACGGAGGACATTCGGGCGGCTGCAAACCTGTTGGTCGGACCTACAGGGGAGTGTACGGTGCGCATCATGGGACGCAACCCGCACCTTCACGCAGATCTCCGGTCGAACCACAACATGCGACAGGTTCCTTTTGCGTTAGGCACCCAGGGCATTGCCCTTTCTTCTCGTATTGAAGCACCCCCCAGCTTCGAGTCAGCTTCGACTCCCATGGAGATCGAAGACGAGGAGGCAGAGTGCGCTGGCTGCGGCCAGCTCATTGGGTGTCTGTCTGCCCGTGACAATGGCTTCATGCCAGGCTGCCCTCGTTGCAACACGATTAGGCACGATGTCAAGCGCTGCGAGGCCATTCAAGACATGGGGATGATCAACAAAATCGATTTGCTCCTCGTCAAGCGCGCAAACATGCCACCCTTCAATGGGGATGAGCCATGGTTCCGCTTGTTCAAGAAGTTCCATCGGTCTAATCAGGACCAGGGAGTCCCCATGCGCTTCCCCTGGTCGAGACAGTTTGCGAAAAGTAAGCTTCAAGACGTGGGCTCGCTGCAGGCAGAGCTTGACAATCATCATGATCAAAGCCGCCTCCTCGTTGACCCAGCCACAAAAGATTGGCAGAGCGTCATCACAACGTTCTTCACGCCACGCGTCGATCCTCTGGCAGCCGCGGTTGCAATCTCCCCAGAACAGCGAAGCATCTTCAGTCAGTTGAGGCGGGAGCTGGTGGACAACAGCCCCTAGTCCTTGATTCCAGCCGTCCAAGCAGCAATGGCCGAACTCCGCTTGGCGAACGAACCCAGAAACAGCTGATAGACACTATGCGTGACTTTGTGTTGCCTGGGTTTGATGTCAACGCTGATCTCAAGAATTGTGGGCAAGAAGAGCCATCGTGCGATGATACGCCGGAGCCTAGCTTCGTTGGTGGAGGATATCGCACCTTCAAGATTAAGACAGATGAAAGTCGCACAAATTGAGGCGGGATGGAGTATTGAGGAAGTTGGAGGTGGAAGTAACCTGTACTACAGCAGAACGAAATGACTTGAATCCATAATTTGTCGTTTCATAAAAAAAGGCATCTTTGGCAATGAGTAATAAGAAAGACTTACCGGCGAGGGCTTTAAGGTCGTGTTCTCAGGTATGAAGTGTGCTTGCAAACTGTGTTCGCAAAATGTGTAGTAAAGTGATGTTCTGAAGCGCTGTGACTTGGCAATGGTGTGAGTGAAATGGCAAAAGCCCGTTGACAGCTGCCTCGCACTTGGCATTCACCAAAACAGCTGCATCGCAATTCGATTGCGTTCACTGTGCCTTCTTCGTTTTTCTTTTTCTTCCCTACGAAAGACCACACAGTCTCGCGCGCTTGAACACCAAAAGGTACAAACACACTCCAGATTTTGTCCCAATCTGAGGCATCTTCGGCCAGTTGCTAGTTGTCAGAAACGTGTACATCGAGTCCGAACTGCGCAACGCGTCCCAAGCAACTCCCCAACGCATATTTCTAACTCTTCTGTGCTCCCCAGCTAGGTACTTATCCACGATGCCTCGAAACCGAAACAACAAACGTCCTTCCTCGGCGCTTGAGTCGCCCAACCCCGATTCTCATTCCCGTCATGAGCCCGCCTCACTGGTATCCGGCCACATCCCCCCCGAGCACGGCAGCTCCCCGGAGCGTTCTGAGCCCTCGACAACGAGACAGAGTACCGATAGACCTCCCAAGTCTCGAGGCAGACCCTCCGACCGAACTCCCAGCTAAATCCCCACGACTACCGAGACTCAAGCTACTGGTAGAGCACCCCCGGGCACGGTCGGATCTCCGAAGCATACCAAGCTTCTCGCTCATCAGAAGAAGATGCACTCTGCAATGGACACGTCGCTCTTTGAAGTGCTCGACAAGATGCAGGGCCGCATGAAGAGCCAAAGGGAGCCCTTGCTGGACTCTGCTCTAGACAGTATCATCGGCTGCGATGATGGAGAAACCGACGGCTTCCTGGATCTCTGGGAGAGCTCCGAGGAGAAACGAGACTTGAGGGGCTGTCACCAAATCTACATGATGAGTCTTTGGAAAACCAGCTTGCGAATGTATCGCTGTTCCCCATTAGCAATCATCTCGCCCCTGCAGGGTCTGGCTTATCAGCCGACTCCCAGCAGAACCTCAGCTCCAGTGTCGTCGATGTGGGGTCACAGCTTTACCTCTACCTTGAACATCGTCATGGCGCATCCTGTTTGGGAATGTCGTGTTAACTTGTTGGTAACTGTGCTTGAGTTTGCAGTCATCTGCCGTACCGATGACCGTCGCGCCTGGTACATGCTCGATGGACCCAAGTGCAACACTCTCAAGCGACTGGACGCCGCCCTGTAAGATTCGGATGGTCCACTGCAGCGCTTAATTGCGGACATGCATAGAGATGCTCGTGCTGCTGAGATGGAGGACAATGGCTTGCCGAGCAGCATCTCCAACCTCATGGATCACATTGCTCTGGGTACCAAGACCAAGAACGGCGCTTCGGACATCACCAAGAGCCAAGGCTTAGAGGTCCACGGCTTGACCAAGACCGACCTGTACAAGGTTCAAGATTCCATTGACACCTTCACACACGGCGGTTACCCGGTCTTCACGAATACGCAAGTTGCGCACCAGGGATTTGTGGACAGCCGGGCGAATAATGATATTCCACTCGGCGCATCACAGCTCGAGGAGTTCTATCGCCGCTCGTGGATAAAAGAGCAGCGAGCCATCACGGCTGCGAATGAGTCTGACTCTGACTCCGATGATTCTGAGGATGGCGACGGCGATCAGGCCATGGAAGATCCCGTACCCGATATGCCCGATGTCTCTTCCGAAGACGATGGTCTCGAGCGTCTCTTCTAAGAAGACTCCGACCATAAAGGCCTTTCTCTCAATGAGAGTATTGGTTCTCGTGGGGGCGATCGCAGTGAGCAAGATCTGATGGAGGAAGACTCTGTCCATCAAGACAGCCCTCTCAATCAAGATGACGGTCTTCGTGAGGAACAGTCTGTCCGCGGTGACAGTCCTCTCAACGAGTTCATCGCGCCCGGCTCCAAAGCGCCGTTGCGACTGTCGCAAATTCACATCGAGGACTACGGTTCTCATGGGGGTGATGGTAAAGGAGATCTAATGGAGCAAGACTCTGTCCATGACAGCGATCGCAATGAGGACGACGGTCTTGGTGGGGATGATCAGGGCGGACTGGCAAAAATCTCCTCCGATTCCCGGAACGGGATCCAGCCACGTACTGAAGCCCAGACGCAGCAACCTGACGTTCTCGCCAGTCTTCTGCCTGGCAGCGAGCTAAAACCCGGCCGCTTCCATTTTGACGTGGCTCCACTGCCACCTCAACCAGAGACGGAAACATGCCACAGTCTACACGATGCCCAAACTCCCGAAAGACCGCATGTATGAAACCCAGGCCGACCTACCTTTCAAGTTTCGCGCTCGTCGCAAAGGAGATATGCTGAGAAACTAGAAACTAGTGTTGATGATAGGAGATAGATGAGAATAAGCAACTGGTGTGGCCATCCTGTATGCTTCGTCCAATGCATCAATTGTTGATAACATAGAGTGATGCCCGAAATCGTGTTTTTGAAGTCGTGATAGTAGCAACCGCGCCCCAGAGCCGATCGCGATACAGAAAGAAGAGTGATGCTCATGTAACATGAAGAGAGATCGAATCGACCCCTACCAATTTTTTGGCTGCTAGTATTGAGTCTCCTCCGCAGCATTTGATCTTATCCAAACCAGTCTCCACATCTAGTTGTTGGCCAATTCTTTCAACCTCATTGACTCATTGGTGAGAAAAAAAACATTTGTCATCGATATTTTATCCTCTCGCATATTTCGCTTTCTTTCCACCTGAACGCACTCGCACTCACGCCCACTCGCACACATGCACAAACAAGCGAGACGTGATCGAGATAGAAGAGTCGCTGCCAAAAGGCTATGCTGATTGGCCTCCCGCAGGCAAGGCAAGTGGAAAGTTCCACTTGCGTCCCAAGGATGTCAACCCGGGGAACCTCACATCCCGCTATGCTCACATGCATAAGTACTTCCGGTACATGGTACCTGGAAAAGAAGGTCCCGTCGAGGAAATGCGAGCGAGGGTAATCCCCGTGGCATGCCTTCGTCTCTATGAGAAGGGGGTCAAGGGCGTTGGGACTCCTTAATTTGAGTTTATGGTGGACACGCTTGTCTAGGCTAACTTTTGTAAGTATTATTAGATTAAAATATATAAAGAGTAACTCTAAGAGAGATTATATAGAACTAGCTAAATATTTACTAAGTAAAGCCTAAAGAGGAAGATAGTTATCCTTAGTAGAATCTTAATAGTTTTACTTTTAGAATAATATTATAATCTTAATAAAAAGATTAAGAGAATTAAGAGAAAAATAATAAGAATTTATATAATATATATATATTTAAATAATCTAAATATTATATTAATTTCTTAATAATTAATAGTTAAATATATAATATAATTATTTAATTAAATATTTAATTAAAAGTTAAATTATTTATAATCTTTTATTAATTTTTTATTAAAGAAAAAATAATTTTTAATATAATTAAACTTATAATTAATTAAAATTAAATTATTTAATTTAA